>JAWPHD010004148.1:0-195691 GCA_037043455.1 Cyrtodaria siliqua | reverse complement strand
TATTGTGTAACATTAGTTTATTATTGTGTAACATTAGTTTATTATTGTATAACATTAGTTTACTATTATGTAATATTAGTTTATTATTGTATAACATTAGTTTACTATTATGTAACAATAGTTTATTATAGTATAACATTAGTTTACTATTGTGTTACATTAGTTTACTATTGTGTTACATTAGTTTACTATTGTGTAACATTAGTTTATTATTGTATAACATTAGTTTACTATTGTGTAAAATTTGTTTAATATTGTGTAACATTAGTTTATTATTGTATAACATTAGTTTACTATTGTGTAACATAAGTTTATTTACTATTGTGTAACATTAGTTTATTATTGTGTAACTTTAGTTTATTATTGTATAACATTAGTTTATTATTGTGTAACATTAGTTTATTTACTACTGTGTAACATTAGTTTACTATTGTGTAACATTAGTTTACTATTGTGTAACACTATTTTACTCTTGTATAACATTAGTTTTCTATTGTATAACACTATTTTACTATAACACTATTTTACTCTTGTATAACACTATTTTACTCTTGTATAAGACTATTTTACTATTGTATAACATTAGTTTACTATTGTATAACACTATTTTACTATTGTATAACACTATTTTACTCTTGTATAAGACTATTTTACTCTTGTATAAGACTATTTTACTATTGTATAACATTAGTTTACTATTGTATAACACTATTTTACTATTGTATAAGACTATTTTACTATTGTGTATAAGACTATTTTACTCTTGTATAACTTTAGTTTACTATTGTATAACACTAGTTTACTATTGTATAACACTATTTTACTATTGTATAACACTATTTTACTATTGTGTATAAGACTATTTTACTCTTGTATAACACTATTTTACTATTGTATAACACTGTTTTACTCTTGTATAAGACCATTTTACTATTGTATAAGACTATTTTACTATTGTATAACACTATTTTACTATTGTATAACACTATTTTACTATTGTGTATAAGACTATTTTACTCTTGTATAACTTTAGTTTACTATTGTATAAGACTATTTTACTATTGTATAACACTATTTTACTATTGTATAGCACTATTTTACTATTGTATAACACTATTTTACTATTGTGTATAAGACTATTTTACTCTTGTATAACACTATTTTACTATTGTATAACACTATTTTACTCTTGTATAAGACTATTTTACTATTGTATAACATTAGTTTACTATTGTATAACACTATTTTACTATTGTATAACACTACTTTACTATTGTATAACACTATTTTACTATTGTGTATAAGACTATTTTACTCTTGTATAACATTAGTTTACTATTGTATAACATTAGTTTACTATTGTATAACACTATTTTACTATTGTATAACACTATTTTACTATTGTATAACACTATTTTACTATTGTGTATAAGACTATTTTACTATTGTATAACTTTAGTTTACTATTGTATAACACTATTTTGTTATTGTATAACATTAGTTTACTTTTGTGTATAACACTATTTTACTCTTGTATAAGACTATTTTACTATTGTGTAACTTTAGTTTACTATTGTATAACACTATTTTACTATTGCATAACACTATTTTGTTATTGTATAACACTATTTTACTATTGTGTATAAGACTATTTTACTATTGTATAACTTTAGTTTACTATTGTATAACACTATTTTGTTATTGTATAACACTATTTTGTTATTGTATAACACTATTTTACTATTGTGTATAAGACTATTTTACTATTGTATAACTTTAGTTTACTATTGTATAACACTATTTTGTTATTGTATAACATTAGTTTACTATTGTGTATAAGACTATTTTACTCTTGTATAACATTAGTTTACTATTGTGTATAACACTATTTTGTTATTGTATAACACTATTTTACTATTGTGTATAAGACTATTTTACTATTGTATAACTTTAGTTTACTATTGTATAACACTATTTTGTTATTGTATAACATTAGTTTACTATTGTGTATAACACTATTTTACTCTTGTATAAGACTATTTTACTATTGTATAACTTTAGTTTACTATTGTATAAAACTATTTTACTATTGTATAACACTATTTTGTTATTGTATAACACTATTTTACTATTGTGTATAAGACTATTTTACTATTGTATAACTTTAGTTTACTATTGTATAACACTATTTTACTATTGTATAACACTATTTTGTTATTGTATAACACTATTTTACTATTGTGTATAAGACTATTTTACTCTTGTATAACATTAGTTGACTATTGTGTATAACACTATTTTACTCTTGTATAAGACTATTTTACTATTGTATAACATTAGTTTACTATTGTTTAACATTAGTTTACTATTGTATAACATTAGTTTACTATTGTATAACATTAATTTACTATTGTGCAATTACTATTTGACTATTGTATAACATTAGTTTACTATTGTATAACACTAGTTTACTCTTGTATAACATTAGTTTACTATTGTATAACACTATTTACTATTGTATAACACTATTTTACTATTGTATAACATTAGTTTACTATTGTGTATAAAACTTTTTTACTCTTGTATAACACTATTTTCTATTGTATAACATTAGTTTACTTTTGTGTATAAAACTATTTTACTCTTGTATAACTTTAGTTTTACTATTGTATAACACTATTTTACTATTGTATAACACTATTTTGTTATTGTATAACACTATTTTACTATTGTGTATAATACTATTTTACTCTTGTATAACATTAGTTGACTATTGTGTAAAACACTATTTTACTATTGTATAAGACTATTTTACTATTGTATAACACTATTTTACTATTGTATAACATTAGTTTACTATTGTTTAACATTAGTTTACTATTGTATAACATTAGTTTACTATTGTATAACATTAATTTACTATTGTGCAATTACTATTTGACTATTGTATAACATTAGTTTACTATTGTATAACACTAGTTTGCTCTTGTATAACATTAGTTTACTATTGTATAACACTATTTACTATTGTATACCACTATTTTACTATTGTATAACATTATTTTACTATTGTGTATAAAACTAATTTACTCTTGTATAACACTATTTTACTATTGTATAACATTAGTTTACTATTGTGTATAAAACTATTTTACTCTTGTATAACACTATTTACTATTGAATAACACTATTTGACTATTGTATAACATTAGTTTACTATTGTATAACATTAGTTTACTATTGTATAACACTATTTTACTCTTGTATAACACTATTTTACTCTTGTATAAGACTATTTTACTATTGTATAACATTAGTTTACTACTGTATAACATTAGTTTACTATTGTATAACTTTAGTTTACTATTGTGTATAAGACTATTTTACTATTGTATAACACTAGTTTACTATTGTATAACACTATTTTATTATTGTATAACACTATTTTACTATTGTATGACACTATTTTACTATTGTATAACATTAGTTTACTATTGTTTAACATTAGTTTACTATTGTATAACATTAGTTTACTATTGTGCAATTACTATTTGACTATTGTATAACATTAGTTTACTATTGTATAACACTAGTTTACTCTTGTATAACATTAGTTTACTATTGTATAACACTATTTACTATTGTATAACTCTATTTTACTATTGTATAACATTAGTTTACTATTGTGTAATTACTATTTTACTATTGTATAACATTAGTTTACTATCGAATAACATTAGTTTTATATTTATATTGAATTTATATTGAATAAGATTAGTTTTATATTGGATAGCATTAGTTTAATATATTGAATAACATAAGTTTTATTTTGGACAAAATTAGTTTTATATTAGTTGTATCGAATAACATTAGTTTTATGTTGAATAACGTCAGTTTTATATTGGATAGCGTTAGTTTACTATTGAATAACGTTAGTTTTATATTGGATAATAATAGTGTTATTTAATGTTTCTTTGGATAACAATAGTTTTTATATTACTTTTATGTTGGATTATATACGTTTTATATTAGTTTTAAGTTATATCCTTTTAGGTTAGATAACATGTGTTTTAGTCTGGATGAACTTAATTATATGTTAGATAACTTTCGTGTTATCTTGTATAACAGTAGATTATTATTGTATAACATTTAATTTATGTTGCATAACATTAGTTTTAGACTGGATAACATTAGTTATAGTTTGGATGACCTTAAATATATGTTGGATAACATTAGTTGTATAGTGTATAACATTGGGGTATTAATGTAGAACTTTAATTTTATGTCGGATAGCTTTGGTTTAATATTGGATAACATTAGTATCATATAGTATAACATTAGTTTACTATTCAATATCATTAAAATTATATCGAATAACATAAGTTTTATATTGTATAACATACGTTTATATTGGTCAAACTTGTGCCAAAACAGTTTATTTTTATACACGTCTAGCAAAACTATAAAACATGAAACACATTACTACACATTAAAGGAACAAATGTACAAATATTCATTGATACTACCGCCATGGCAACTTGATAAAGCGGGACATGTTTAAACAATGATATATACATATGTTACCAGTGTTCGGGAAGTTGTAGACATAAGTGTCTTAATTAAAGTTATCAAATAAGCATATCTTTATTTGTTTATCAATACTTCCATGTATCAACTCAAGATTATCAATGCAATCATGTAACAATAGAAATATATCATAAATTATATAACTATAACTCTATATATACATACATTATTTAAGGGAACGTTTTTTCTCTCTATATCATTATGCACACTTCTTTGTTCCAATATTTCGGCCTTATAAACCTTTACCAAGGACGACATTTGATATGAGAAATTGCATGGGTGTTAATCACTTGTTTGTTCCAATATTTCGACCTTATAAACCTTTACCAAGGACGAAATTTGATATGAGAAATTGCATGGGTGTTAATCACTTGTTTGTTCCAATATTTCGACCTTATATACCTTTACCAAGGATTGAAATTTGATATGAGAAATTGCATGGGTGTTAATCACTTGTTTGTTCCAATATTTCGACCTTATATACCTTTACCAAGGATTGAAATTTGATATGAGAAATTGCATGGGTGTTAATCACTTGTTTGTTCCAATATTTCGGCCTTATAAACCTTTACCAAGGACGACATTTGATATGAGAAATTGCATGGGTGTTAATCACTTGTTTGTTCCAATATTTCGGCCTTATAAACCTTTACCAAGGACGACATTTGATATGAGAAATTGCATGGGTGTTAATCACTTGTTTGTTCCAATATTTCGGCCTTATAAACCTTTACCAAGGACGACATTTGATATGAGAAATTGCATGGGTGTTAATCACTTCTTTGTTCCAATATTTCGGCCTTATAAACCTTTACCAAGAACGACATTTGATATGAGAATATAAAAGGGTGGTTAATCATTACTTTGCTGCAATATTTCGTCCTTAAGTATAGATCGACATTATGCCTAATGATATACATATACCTATATTAACTTATTGTTTGGAGTTCTGATTTAGCCTAGATTTTAAAATATAAATATACTGATAAAAATAAGTTTAGCAAGTAAACTGCATGGCAAATTCATTTGCGCATATTCTAGGCTGTGCGTGGCAGATGTCATTAACAATATAATTAATATAATTAGCAGATATATGCAGGCATTGTGTTTGAAACGATATCTGCGAGAAACAAAATCTACCTGCTTTACAGATATTATAATTTCGTTCTTCAATGTAAAGGGAGGTAAATTCAATGTTTTTAAACTTTGGTTCGTTATTGCATTATAATGACAAGGTTAGTATCCATTGATCTGCAGTTTTTATAACTTGAAACCCAGAACTGTTATTTAGTGACGTTTAACAATGTTCTTTACCATATTGGTATTTTTAAATAATACGCTGTTTTAACTAAATGGGAGATAACTCTGACATTTACATTGGATCACAACTAATAAGGGAAAGAGAAGATCACTCTATGTCATGCAAATGTTTTAAAATACTTCACATTATAAAATAGCATTCTAAACCTTTAAAGGGACACATGGCAATCTTGATTTTTTTAAAATCTAGCGGCGTCCCGCTAGCTTTTCTACATAAATTGCACTTGTTCAATCGTTAATATTAGTTATAAGAATTGTATTAAGTCATTCGTTTTTGCATATTATTAATTTTTGATATTATTGCACCAATAATATATTAAAACTTATAGTTTAATAAGACGAAATAGCAAATACTTAAAATTTTATTTATTTAATGTGACCAAGATAAACGTAAAAATGATACTGGATATATAAATCGAGACACCCATTTCAAATACTTCAAGATTGTCGTGTCTCCCTTAAGCTAAATGGACATAAGGACCTGCTAAACTTATTATTTTCAGTATATGACTGAAAACAATGACTATAGCTACATGCACTGTATACACTCAGTTGCAAAAGAAAGTGGACACTGAGTTTTGTTTAGATTTAATTGTATAAAGTGTTTTTAGTATTAAATTGACAAATTCCAAAATGAATATGCCATGTTTGGTACCAAAGTTTTATCATTCCATTGGTAATATCATGTTGTCATTTGTTTTGCAACAGGTCGAATCTTTAAGGGACTGTCGCTTGATAAAGAGGATAGTGTATAAAGTAAAATTGTCAAAGTGTCCAGTTTCTTTTGCAACTGAGTATACATACAACGGGACTAATGCTACGTCCTATATACTCCTTTCGAAAATCGATCATAAAGAAAGTAAAAGGTTATATTTTCAAAAGTTGTTTTAATGACTTATTCAAACACGACTTTCTCTGCCATTATAAATTCCATTATGACTTTAACATGTTTTGCCAGGAGCTTTGACAAACTGACTTTTTTTCTCCCAGTATGTTTCTGCTAGGATAGCTCTATCCTTTGGTAACTACTTTTCCTTAACGATATTTTAATTTACCACAACACATATGTTGTGGCTCTTGACATATGATAATTTAGTGCTCTTTAATTGTGCAAGAAAAGAGGGGAAAGGCATCGGCGTAGCCACTATTAGGCCATATAGGCCCGGGCCTATACATCAATTTAAAAAATTTAAAAAAAATAAAAGTCCAATAAAATATGAAGCCAATGGTGGTGGGGTCAACATTTGTTTTTTAATTCTTTTATTTTACAGTGGAGGTAATTCAACTTTGTTAAATTTATTCTCAAATTGGTCAAACAAATATTTATTCAAATACGGCGCAAGTATTCCATCAGATTTACGCAAGTGAAACGCAACATTGCATATCTAAGTTTTTAAAAAAGCTGGGAACCTCTAGTTTGTCGGGCCTATATATGCATTTCAGGTCAGCTACACCCTTGAAAGGCAAATAACAAGCACCTGAAGCTCACAGATTATGGGCGTCATCGTTATTGTTAACAGGTTTTCTGCTGAATTGGTCCACACACAAAAGAATAACATAAACACAAAAATAAATAGTTACAGAAATAACATGTTAACACAAATAAATAAAACATATTCTGCGAGCGGTGCTGTGTTATAAAAGAAGTTATAAACATAGTCTGTTGTTTTATAATATTCACACACACACACACAAACAATCAAACACAAATACTATTCTATATTAAAATACGTTCTTCTATGGTCCTGCAAAACACATTCGCACATAATATGGCTATTTTAAAGTGTTAAACACGCACGCACACACGCACGCACACACACACACACACACACTATCGCAAGCAATAACCCAAGTGAAACTCTTGCACAACCAACGCATCGTTAACATATTCGTATAAACCCCGTGGAATTCACTATTTCATTTCTCTTTTGCTACACTTTTCACAGAATACTTTTATATTGTGACCTAGTTCGTTTTCACAATTCGTCCGCTTTTCTGTTTTCCTATATACTGTCATATTTGGCGTTCTTCTGGCTACTGCTAATAGATGTTGTAGATTTGAATCCTCCCTGCAAAGATGAATGAAAAACAAAAATAATCAGTATGTATAATTAATAGATCATTGTAGTAGTAGTAGCAGCAGCAGCAGCAGCGGTAGTAATAGTAGTAGTAGTAGTAGTAGAGTAGCAGCAGCAGTAGCAGTAGCAGTAGCTGCAGCGGCAGTAGTAGAAGCAGTAGCAGTAGCAGTAGTAGCAGTAGCAGCAGTAGCAGTAGCAGTAGCTGCAGCGGCAGTAGTAGTAGTAGTAGTAGCAGTAGAAGTAGCAGTAGTAGCAGTAACAGCAGCAGCAGAAGTAGTAGCTGAAGCAGCAGCAGCTCGCAGTAGCAGTGGTAGCAGTAGTAGCAGTAGTAGCAGTAGTAGCAGTAGCAGTAGTAGCAGTAGAAGTGGCAATGGCAGTAGTAGCAGTAACATTAGTAGCAGTAGCAGAAGCAGAAGCAGTAGCTGCAGCAGCAGCAACAATAGTAGTAGTAGTAGTAGTAGTAGTAGTAGTAGTAGTAGTAGTAGTAGTAGTAGTAGTAGTAGTAGTAGTAGAAGTGACAATGGCAGTAGTAGCAGTAACATTAGTAGCAGTAGCAGAAGCAGAAGCAGAAGCAGTAGCTGCAGCAGCAGCAACAATAGTAGTAGTAGTAGTAGTAGTAGTAGTAGTAGTAGCAGTAGTAGCAGTAGCAGTAGTAGCAGTAGAAGTGGCAATGGCAGTAGTAGCAGTAACATTAGTAGCAGTAGCAGAAGCAGAAGCAGTAGCTGCAGTAGCAGCAACAATAGTATTAGTAGTAGTAGTAGTAGTAGTAGCAGTAGTAGCAGTAGCAGTAGTAGCAGTAGAAGTGGCATTGGCAGTAGTAGCAGTAGCATTAGTAGCAGTAGCAGAAGCAGAAGCAGTAGCTGCAGCAGCAGCAACAATAGTAGTAGTAGTAGTAGTAGTAGTAGTAGTAGTAGTAGTAGTAGTAGTAGTAGTAGTAGTAGTAGTAGTAGTAGTAGTAGTAGTAGTAGTAGTAGTAGTAGTAGTAGTTGTTGTAGTGGTAGTAGTAGTAGTAGTAGTAGTAGTAGTAGTAAAAGTAGTAGTAGTAGTAGTAGTAGTAGTAGTAGTAGTAGTAGTAGTAGTAGTAGTAGTAGTAGTAGAAGTAGTAGTAGTAGTAGTAGTAGTGGTAGTAGTAGTAGTAGTAGTAGTAGTAGTAGTAGTAGTAGTAGTAGTAGTAGTAGAAGTAGTAGTAGTAGTAGTAGTAGTAGTAGTAGTAGTAGAAGTAGTAGTAGTAGTAGAAGTAGTAGTAGTAGTAGTAGTAGTAGCAGTAGTAGTAGTAGCAGTAGCAGAAGCAGTAGCTTCAACAGCAGCAGCAGCAGCAGCAGCAGCAGCAGCAGTAGTAGTAGTAGCAGTAGCAGTAGTAGCAGAAGCATTAGCTGCAGCAGCAGCAGCAATAGTAGCAGCAGCAGCGGTAGTAGTAGTAGCAGTAGCAGTAGTAACAGTATCAGTAACTGCAGCAGCAGCATTAGTTGCAGTAGCAGTAGCTGCAGCAGTGGTGGCGGTGGTGGTGGTGGTGGTGGTGGTGGTGGTGGTGGTGGTGGTCACTATGATAACGAGTGCTCTGTATTTACAACAAATAAGTTGACAACATATTGGCCATGTTTGTATTATATACATTTCCTCTTACCTGTGATATATTTTCCTATATTGTGTTGGTGGGTTAATGTCAATGTTTATAGGTAAAACTACTGATGCATCTAAAAAGCGCGCAAGATATTGTTAACATAAAAAGTGCATGTGATCTCAGCTGCATGTGAACTCAGCTCTATATTGCACCTGACACAGATCATACTCACCTTGATTAATGAAGGTATGGCGCACCAGAACTCGTGATTCGGACACAGTTTCTTGCCGCTCTCCTTGTTTACAAACGCCTGATAGGAGACGCCAAATACCAGGTACGCACCAATTAAACTGAACAGCCTGTAAATAGATCACATATACAAAGTAAGCACTTGTTAATCTTAGAAATGTTAATAGTTGAAATAAACAAGATACACACCAATTAAATTGAACGACCAGACTGTAAATAGACTAAATGTAAGCATTAAGCACCAATTAAACTGAACTGATTGTAAATAGATTAAATGTAAATGATAAGTACCAGTTAAACTGAACTGACTGCAAATATATTAAATATACAAGGTAAGCACCAATTAAAAACAGTAAAATGGATTAAATATACAAGGTACAAACTCCACAAACTAGGCAGCAGAGATGATCATGTATATATGAATAAAAGCCAGAGAATAAATCATTAAGGGCACGACAAGACAAGATTGAAGGCAATCGTTAAACATTGCCATCCCTTTCACAATCTATCCGGTCATCGTACAAGCAAAGAGGAAAGCATAGTGGCGAACTGTAAATGGGTCCACCACTAAACATGTAGACGTTGTAAAATGATAGGGTGATACTCTATTTGGTAACCACCAATTAACCTAAATAAGGTAAATAGATGTAATATACATGGTAAGTACCAATTAAACCAAACAATGTACATAGAACAAAAGGTACACGGTTGGTACCAATTAGACAAAATAAAAATAAAATATTAAACATACAAGAGAAGCACCACAATTAAAAAATACGCAGTAAATAGGCTACACAAGGGTAGCGCCAATTAAAGTGAACAAACTCATGCTCTGTTATTAAAAGGAACGTTCTTGTATCAATCTTCCTCACAGTTCCCATACAGTACTCACACTATGACGAAGATAGTGCCGCCACTAAGTCCGGACTCTTCTTTGGCTGGATTTATATGTGGACCATAGCCGCATGCGTATTTACTAGCCAACACCATTCTCTGAAGGATAAAAGAAGTAATACATTGTACGTGTATTATAAAAAAAAATGCATGCCTTGCTTAAACTTAACTTTATTTTATTGTGGACGTTAAGACTTGTTTAATGTGCAGATTTCGTTTTTCTTTTTCAAAGCCGGTTTCTACACGACGGATCGATCATTTATTGCTTTTTAGTATTTACATGTACACGAACCTTGCTTAACCACCAGACAGGAACCTAGTGTGGTTGAATTAATTTTAATCTCTTTCTGGCTCGTACCTGATCAATAGTTTATGTAAGAGACACGTATTTTTTGTATTTGTTCTTTATTCATTGGAAATCAATCATCAGCTTTACTTGTTAAGTTTTTTTTCTAAAGTGTTTCTTGTTATACCATATTTTCTGAAAGTAATCTTTCATTCCAAACCTTTAAGTAAAACATTTTAATAAACAATTTATAGAATACAATATGGGAAATGTATATGTTGCGGTATAAAATTGTATTGCTTAAGTCATTTATAATTATAAGTGTATATTTTCAAACTGAAGGATATTAATTAACAAATGAAACCACTGATTGCCTCAGAATTCCTAAACATGGTGTATAGTGTTCAATTAAAGTCACATACGTGGAAAACTGAAGTCACACATTTTAATACCGGGTATGGCAAACCGTTTTACCGTTTCTAGGAAATCATCCTGTAGTCACGTTATTCCAGCAAGAAAATGCCACTTGTAACTCTAGCTAAGTGAGGCTTGGCGTTATCTTGTTGGAATAACGTAACATCGGGAGGATTTCCTAGTAACGGTAAAACGGTTGACAAGAATCGGTATTAAAAATGTATGACTATTGTTTTTACCCATGTGACTTTAATTGAACATTATATGCCATGTTTAGGAATTCTGAGACAATCAGTTTTGGCATTTGCTAATTAATATCCTTCAATTCAAAAATATAAACTTATTATTATAAATTACTTCAGCAATATAAGTTAAAACCCATATAATGTACTGTTGAGTTTTCTTTGAGCGCCAGTATACTTACATAATTTACTGGTGCGTTGTCTTTGAGCGCCAGTATACTTACATAATCTACTGGTGAGTTTTCTTTGAGCGCCAGTATACTTACATAATCTACTGGTGAGTTTTCTTTGAGCGCCAATATACTTACATATAATCTACTGGTGCGTTTTCATTGACCGCTAGTATACTTACATAATCTGCCGGTGCGTTTTCATTGACCGTCAGTATACTTACATAATCTACTGTTGAGTATTCATTGACCGCCAGTATACTTACATATAATCTACTGGTGCGTTTTCATTGACCGCCAGTATACTTACATATAATCTACTGGTGCGTTTTCATTGACCGCTAGTATACTTACATAATCTGCCGGTGCGTTTTCATTGACCGCCAGTATACTTACATAATCTACTGGTGCGTTTTCATTGACCGTCAGTATACTTACATAATCTACTGGTGCGTTTTCATCGACCGCCAGTATACTTACATATAATCTACTGGTGCGTTTTCATTGACCGCCAGTATACTTACATAATCTACTGGTGCGTTTTCATTGACCGTCAGTATACTTACATAATCTGCCTGTGCGTTTTCATTGACCGCCAGTATACTTACATAATCTACTGGTGCGTTTTCATTGACTGCCAGTATACTTACATAATCTGCTGGTGCGTTTTCATTGACCGCCGGTATACTTACATGCGTTTTCATTGACTGCCAGTATACTCACATAATCTGCTGGTGCGTTTTCACTGACCACCAGTATACTTACGTAATCTGCTAGTGCGTTTTCATTGACCGTCAGTATACTTACATAATCTAATGGTGCGTTTTCATTGACCGCCTGTATACTTACATAAATCACGGTGTTATTCACTTCATCTTGCTCTCCTTCGGCAACGAAGAAATCAAACTTTGCGCTTGCCATGCATTGAAGAGTTATTATTGTTTGCCTGGAATAATATATGTGAGAATTAGTTTATTGGAATTTGACTCCCTAGTCAGCGGGGAATAGAGGATAGTAATATATCATAGTCAACGTTGAGTAGGGGATAGTTACACTCCCTAGTCAACGGGGAGTACAGGGCAGATTCAGTCCCAAGTCAGCGGGGAGTAGAGGATAGTAATACATCATAGTCCACGTTGAGTAGAGGGTAGTCAGCGGGGAGTAGAGGATAGTAATATATCATAGTCCACGTTGAGTAGAGGGTAGTCAGCGGGGAGTAGAGGATAGTAATATATCATAGTCCACGTTGAGTAGAGGGTAGTCAGCGGGGAGTAGAGGATAGTAATATATCAAAGTCAGCTTGAGTAGGGGATAGCTACACTCCCTAGTCAACGGGGAGTAGAAGATAGTAATATATCATAGTCAGCATTGAGTAGGGGATAGTTATATTCCCTAGTCAACGGGGAGTAGAGGATAGTAATATATCAAAGTCAGCTTGAGTAGGGATAGCTACACTCCCTAGTCAACGGGGAGTACAGGGCAGATTCAGTCCCAAGTCAGCGGGAAGTAGAGGATAGTAATATATCAAAGTCAGCTTGAGTAGGGGATAGCTACACTCCCTAGTCAACGGGGAGTAGAGGGTAGAATCACTCCCAAGTCAGCGGGAAGTAGAGGATAGTAATATATCAAGGGCAACGTTGAGTAGGGGATAGTTACATTCCCTAGTCAGCGGTTAGTAGAGGGCAGATTTACTCCAAAGTCATCGGGAAGTAGAGGATAGTAATATATCATAGTCAACGTTGAGTAGGGGATAGTTACATTCCCTAGTCAGCGGGGAGTAGAGGGCAGATTCACTCCAAAGTCAGCGGGAAGTAGAACACTCGTTGATTAGGGGATAGTTTCACTCTCTAGTCAGCGGGAAGTAGATGGCATCTACACTCCCGAGTCAGCGGTATGCAGCTGATTGTTACACTCTAATCAGCGGTGAGCAGACGGTCGTTGTGTACTCTAGTCAGAGGGGATTATATATTTGCTACACTACCGTGTCAGCAGTGATTAGATGGTCGTTACGTTCACTAGTCACCGGTGAATAGAGGATAGTTAAAATGATTGTTACAATTCATAGTAAACGGGCAGTGGGGGATAGTTACACATACGAGGAGTAGAGGATGGTTACACTCCGTAGTCAATAGAGAGTAGAGGATAGTTAAACTTCATAGTCTGTGTGTAGTAGAGGATAGTCAGCAGGGAGTAGTGGATACTAACATATAGTCAGTGATGAGTAGAAGTAACTATCCTTTACTCTCCCTAGTCAGTGGAGAGTAAAGGATAGTTACACTTCCTAGTCAACAGGGAGTAGAGGATAGTTACATTCCATAGAAAGCAGGGAGTGGAGGATAGTAAAACTTGATATTATATTACACTTCCTAGTCAGCGAGGAATAGACCATAGTCATTGGGATGTTGAAGATAGTTATTGTCCTTAGTCAGCCGAGTGTAGAGGACTGTTGTACATCCTAGACAGCGGATAATAGAGGATAGTTAATACTCCCTTGTCAGCGGAGAGTTGAGGATAGTTAAACTACCTAGTCAGTGGGGAGTTGAGGATATTTAAACTCCCCAGTCAGTGGGGAGTTGAGGATAGTTACACTACCTAGTCAGTGGGGAGTTGAAGATAGTTAAACTACCTAGTCAGTGGGGAGTTGAAGGTAGTTAAACTCCTTAGTCAGTGGGGAGTTGATGATAGTTAAATTACCTAGTCAGTGGGGAGTTGAGGATAGTTAAACTACCTAGTTAGTGGGGAGTGGAGGATAGTTAAACTCCCAAGTCAGTGGGGAGTAGAGGGTAGTTAAACTACCTAGTCAGCGGGGAGTTGAGGGTAGTTAAACTCCCTAGTCTTATTATCGAATAGATTCCTATGGTTCTTTAACGTGCTCGGAGGATAGTCCGATACACGGGACAGCCCGGTTTACGTCCCCATCCGACGGACGAGGAAAGTGTGTTGCCTAAGAACACACCGACGCAACTCAGTGGCACCACGGAGGATTGAACCCGGGGCCTCCGGTTACAAATCTGTCGCGCTACCGACTGCGCCACGTCAGCCCTGTAGTCAGTGGGTAGTGGGTAGTTGAGGGTAGTTAAACTCCATATTGAGTGGTAGATAAGGGTAGTTAAACTCCCAAGTCAGTGGGGAGTAGAGGATAGATACACTTCCTGCCTAGTCAGCGGTAAGTAGAGGACAGTTACACTCCCTAGTCAGTGGGGAGTTGATGATAGTTAAACTCCCTAGTCAGTGGGGAGTTGATGATAGTTAAACTACCTAGTCAGCGGGCAGTAGAGGATAGTTACACTCCCTAGTCTGTGAGGACTAGAGGATAGTTACAATTCCTAGTCAGTGGGGAGTAGAGGATAGTTAAACTCCCTAGTCAGCGGGGGAGTAGAGGGTAGTTAAACTCCCCAGTCAGCGGGGAGTAGAGGAAAGTTAAACTCCCCAGTCAGCCGGGGAGTAGAGAAAAATTAAACTCCCCAGTCAGCGGGGAGTAGAGGATAGTTAAACTCCCTAGTCAGCGGGGGAGTAGAGGATAGTTAAACTCCCCAGTCAGCGGGGGAGTAGAGGATAGTTAAACTCCCTAGTCAGCGGGGGAGTAGAGGATAGTTAAACTCCCTAGTCAGCAGGGGAGTAGAGGATAGTTAAACTCCCTAGTCAGCGGGGGAGTAGAGGATAGTTAAACTCCCCAGTCAGCGGGGAGTAGAGGAAAGTTAAACTCCCCAGTCAGCGGGGGAGTAGAGGAAAGTTAAACTCCCTAGTCAGCGGGGAGTAGAGGATAGTTAAACTCCCTAGTCAGCGGGGGAGTAGAGGATAGTTAAACTCCCCAGTCAGCGGGGAGTAGAGGAAAGTTAAACTACCTAGTCAGCGGGGAGTAGAGGAAAGTTAAACTCCCTAGTCAGCGGGGGAGTAGAGGATAGTTAAACTCCCTAGTCAGCGGGGAGTAGAGGAAATTTAAACTCCCCAGTCAGCGGGGAGTAGAGGAAAGTTAAACTCCCCAGTCAGCGGGGAGTAGAGGATAGTTAAACTCCCCAGTCAGCGGGGGAGTAGAGGATAGTTAAACTCCCCAGTCAGCGGGGGAGTAGAGGATAGTTAAACTCCCCAGTCAGCGGGGGAGTAGAGGATAGTTAAACTCCCCAGTCAGCGGGGAGTAGAGGAAAGTTAAACTCCCCAGTCAGCGGGGGAGTAGAGGAAAGTTAAACTCCCTAGTCAGCGGGGAGTAGAGGATAGTTAAACTCCCTAGTCAGCGGGGGAGTAGAGGATAGTTAAACTCCCCAGTCAGCGGGGGGTAGAGGAAAGTTAAACTCCCCAGTCAGCGGGGAGTAGAGGAGAGTTAAACTCCCTAGTCAGCAGGGGAGTAGAGGATAGTTAAACTCCCTAGTCAGCGGGGGAGTAGAGGATAGTTAAACTCCCCAGTCAGCGGGGAGTAGAGGAAAGTTAAACTCCCCAGTCAGCGGGGGAGTAGAGGAAAGTTAAACTCCCTAGTCAGCGGGGAGTAGAGGATAGTTAAACTCCCTAGTCAGCGGGGGAGTAGAGGATAGTTAAACTCCCCAGTCAGCGGGGAGTAGAGGAAAGTTAAACTACCTAGTCAGCGGGGAGTAGAGGAAAGTTAAACTCCCTAGTCAGCGGGGGAGTAGAGGATAGTTAAACTCCCTAGTCAGCGGGGAGTAGAGGAAATTTAAACTCCCCAGTCAGCGGGGAGTAGAGGAAAGTTAAACTCCCCAGTCAGCGGGGAGTAGAGGATAGTTAAACTCCCCAGTCAGCGGGGAGTAGAGGAAAGTTAAACTCCCAAGTCAGCGGGGAGTAGTGGATAGTTACACTCCCTAGTCAGCGGGTAGTAGAGGAAAGTTAAACTCCCTAGTCAGCGGGGAGTAGAGGATAGTTACACTCCCTAGTCAGCGGGGAGTAGAGGAAAGTTAAACTCCTCAGTCAGCGGGGAGTAGAGGAAAGTTAAACTAACCAGTCAGCGGGGAGTAGAGGATAGTTAAACTCCCTCGTCAGCGGGGAGTAGAGGAAAGTTAAACTCCTCAGTCAGCGGGGAGTAGAGGAAAGTTAAACTCACCAGTCAGCGGGGAGTAGAGGATAGTTAAACTCCCCAGTCAGCGGGGAGTAGAGGAAAGTTAAACTCCCCAGTCAGCGGGGAGTAGAGGAAAGTTAAACTCCCCAGTCAGCGGGGAGTAGAGGAAAGTTAAACTCCCTAGTCAGCGGGGAGTAGAGGATAGTTACACTCCTTAGTCAGCGGGGAGTAGAGGATAGTTACACTCCCTAGTCTGTGAGGACTAGAGGATAGTTACAATTCCTAGTCAGTGGGGAGTAGAGGATAGTTACAATTCCTAGTCAGTGGGGAGTAGAGGAAAGTTAAACTCCCCAGTCAGCGGGGAGTAGAGGAAAGTTAAATTCCCCAGTCAGCGGGGAGTAGAGGAAAGTTAAACTCCCCAGTCAGCGGGGAGTAGAGGATAGTTAAACTCCCCAGTCAGCGGGGAGTAGAGGAAAGTTAAACTCCCCAGTCAGCGGGGAGTAGAGGAAAGTTAAACTCCTCAGTCAGCGGGGAGTAAAGGATAGTTAAACTCCCTAGTCAGCGGGGGGTAGAGGATAGTTAAACTCCTCAGTCAGCGGGGAGTAGAGGAAAGTTAAACTCCCCAGTCAGCGGGGAGTAGAGGATAGTTACACTCCCTACACAAAGAATAGTATAGAAGATAGTTATACTCCCTTGTCAGCGGATTATTGAGGATAGTTACACTCCCAAGTCAGCGGGGATTAGAGGATAGTTATACTTCCAAGTCAGTTGGAAGTAGAGGATAGTTACAATCCCAAGTCAGCGGGGAGTAGAGGATAGTTACACTTCCAAGTCCAATCGAGAACGCTCGGCCAATCCCGTCATTCTTCGGGATCTCGCCTCGTGTGTATCACGGCGCTTCGCTACATAAACATTATGGCCGCTTGCCAAACATGTTGATGTATGATTTGCGTTGCATGGTTGTTATTTACAATACAGATGAAGGTTTTATCACTACTTTCACGTAAATAAACTATAGATGGAGCAATCGGCTAAATGATATTGCAAATTATTGAAGATAACTTTGATTTTGAATGCAAAATCGTTTTGGCGGGAATCTGACGCGCGTCACGCTAGTATGACGTAACCAATATGGAAACCTGCGTAATACATTCGAGTGATGCTGCGAAGCAGTGTACGAGATATTGCGAATGTCCCAAGTCAGCGGGGAGAAGATGATAGTTACACTTCCGAGTCAGCGGGGAGTAGAGGATAGTTACTGTCCCTAATCAGCGGATAGTAGATGATAGTTAATGCTCCCTAGTCAGTGGGAAGTTGACGACAGTTATAGTCCTTAGTCAGCGGAGAGTACAGGATTGTTACACTCCCTAGTCAGCGGAAAGCAGAGGATAGTTATTCTCCCTAGACAGCTGCTAGTAGATGGTAGTTAATACTCCCTAGTCAGTGGAAAGCAGAGGATAGTTACTCTCTCTACACAAAGAATAGTATAGAAGATAGTTATACTCCCTTGTCAGCGGATTATTGAGGATAGTTGCACTCCCAAGTCAGCGGGGAGTAGAGGATAGTTACACTCCCAAGTCAGCGGGCAGTAGAGGAGCGGGGAGTAGAGGAAAGTTAAACTCCCCAGTCAGCGGGGAGTAGAGGAAAGTTAAACTCCCTAGTCAGCGGAGAGTAGAGGATAGTTACACTCCCAAGTCAGCGGGGAGTAGAGGATAGTTACACTCCCAAGTCAGCGGGCAGTAGAGGATAGATACACTCGCAAGTCTGCGGAGAGTAGAGGATAGTTACACTCCCAGGTCAGTGGGGAGTAGAGGATAGTTACAATCCCTAGTCTGTGGAGAGTAGAGGATAGTTAAACTCCTTAGTCAGCGGGGAGTAGATGATAGTTATAATACATAGTCAGCGGAGAATAGGGGATTGTTGCACATCCTAATCAGCGGAAAGTAGAGGATAGTTACTGTCCCTAATCAGCTGATAGTAGATGATTGTTAATACTCCCTAGTCAGTGGGAAGTTGACGATAGTTATAGTCCTTAGTCAGCGAAGAGTACAGGATTGTTACACTCCCAAGTCAGCGGAAAGCAGAGGATAGTTATTCTCCCTAGACAGCAGATAGTAGATTGTAGTTAATACTCCCTAGTCGGCGGAAAGCAAAGAATAGTTACTCTCCCTACACAGCGGATAGTATAGAAGATAGTTATACTCCCTTGTCAGCGGATTTTTGAGGATAGTTACACTCCCAAATCAGCGGGAAGTAGAGGATAGTTACACTCCCAAATCAGCGGCAGAGGAGGATAGTTACACTCCCAAGTCAGCGGGGAGTAGAGGATAGTTACACTCACAAGTTAGTGGGGAGTAGAAGATAGTTATACTCCCAAGTCAGCGGGGAGTAGAGGATAGTTACACTCCCAAGTCACTGGGGAGTAGAGGATAGTTACACTCCCAAATCAACGGGGAATAGAGGGTAGTTACACTCCCAAATCAGCGGGGAGTAGAGGGTAGTTACACACCCAAGTCAGCGGGGAGTAGAGGATAGTTACACTCCCAAGTCAGTGGGGAGTAGAGGATAGTTACACTCCCTAGTCAGTGGGGAGTAGAGGATAGTTACACTCACAAGTCAGTGGGGAGTAGAGGATAGTTACACTCCCAAGTCAGCGGGGAGTAGAGGACAGTTACACTCCCAAGTCAGTGGGGAGTAGAGGATAGTTACACTCCCAAATCTGCGGGGAGTAGAGGATAGTTACACTCCCAAGTCATTAGGGAGTAGAGGATAGTTACACTCCCAAGTCAGCGGGGAGTAGGGGATAGTTGTACTCCCAAGTCAGCGGGGAGTAGAGGATAGTTACACTTCCAAGTCAGCGGGGAGTAGAGGATAGTTACACTCCCAGATCAGCAGAAAGTAGAGGATAGTTACACTCCCAAATCAGCGGCAGAGGAGGATAGTTACACTCCCAAGTCAGCGGGGAGTAGAGGATAGTTACACTCACAAGTTAGTGGGGAGTAGAAGATAGTTATACTCCCAAGTCAGTGGGGAGTAGAGGATAGTTACACTCCCTAATCAACGGGGAGTAGAGGGTAGTTACACTCCCAAGTCAGCGGGGAGTAGAGGATAGTTACACTCCCAAGTCAGTGGGGAGTAGAGGATAGTTACAGTCGCAAGTCAGTGGGGAGTAGAGGATAGTTACACTCCCAAGTCAGCGGGGAGTAGAGGATAGTTACACTCCCAAGTCACTGGGGAGTAGAGGATAGTTACACTCCCAAATCAACGGGGAATAGAGGGTAGTTACACTCCCAAATCAGCGGGGAGTAGAGGGTAGTTACACTCCCAAGTCAGCGGGGAGTAGAGGATAGTAACACTCCCAAGTCAGTGGGGAGTAGAGGATAGTTACACTCCCAAGTCAGTGGGAAGTAGAGGATAGTTACACTCCCAAGTCAGCGGGGAGTAGAGGATAGTTACACTCCCAAATCAGTGGGCAGTAGAGGATAGTTACACTCCCAAGTCAGCGGGGAGTAGAGGATAGTTACACTCCCAAGTCAGCGGGGAGTAGAGGATAGTTACACTCCCAAGTCAGCGGGTCGTAGAGGATGATCAGCGGGAAGTAAAGGTCCATAAGTGTTGTGTTTGAAAGAATTAGGAGTGTGTACCTGTTAAAGCCGTCTTTAAAGGCAGTATACGTGAGTGTTAGGGTACCATTTTCGTCTGTTGCAAACATGCCGGTGTCTTGGGTTCCGAGATCATAGATTAACGCACGCGGAATGCCGCTTGGGCGTATCATGCACACCTGTAAATAGTATAAATACACATGTGTTTATTAAAAAAAGTCCAACCAATGATCTTCCATCTTTCTGATATTTAACATTTTCAACATTCGACTTATGACGTTCGGCCATTTCGTTCCTCCGTGGTGGAGCGGGTAAAGTCGAGTTCGAAACATTCCCGCCTCTCACCGATACAAGTTCGAATCGCATTTAAAGCTTGACTTGTTAGCGAGAAATTGTCGACTCCTACGGATGGTGGGAGGTATACGATACTTGTTTTTTCCTAGGAATATGTGGGTGGTCTGTTTCACCACTAAACATCGACCATCCTACAAAGCTAAAAGAATGCTGAAAACTGACGTTAAACACCAAACAAACTTTTCATACCAATTTATGTTTTGGGGGATTATTATGCCTCTTCTTGGGACAATACAAGTAAAAATGCACAAATATGTATATAACAGTGCATACAAACAACGGTGCATATAAATATATATAAACTTGAATGTTTGCTTACCGTCGAGGTATTTTTGAGAGAGATACAGCGCGTTAGAGATTAAACGGGTCACTAAATATTTATTTTGGATGTAGTTAACGAAAAGGATAACGATATCTCTATTTCGACGAAGTCCTATATTCAAAAGTGTCAGCAGGATGTCAATGTGACAGTAATTAGTGCGATGTTGCTATATAAACAATATAACCGTACCACACGTTGTCATGCATGTTTTTTATTAAAATACAGATGAAGATTATATCAGCGATTTCCTGTAAATAAACTATAGATAAAGCAATCGGCTATGACATGGCAAAATGTTGATGATTATAATGATTTTTACTGCTAATTTCTTTTGGCGGGAATCTATGTTATTATGACGTAATATGGATTCCTTCTCTGCAAATCAAACCATGAATTACTTTCCCCATTGACATCAATGTTAAAAATGATTTGATGCAGCTTCAAATCAAGTATGGATAATGCATAGTGTAAATGTCACGTATACTGCATAGTGGAATTGTCATGGATACTACATAGTGTAATTGTCATGGATACTGCATAGTGTAATTGTCATGGATACTGCATAATGTAATTGTCATGGATACTGCATAGTTTAATTGTCATGGATAATGCATAGTGTAATTGTCATGGATACTACATAGTGTAATTGTCATGGATACTGCATAGTGTAATTGTCATGGATACTGCATAGTGTAATTGTCATGGATACTGCATAGTGTAATTGTCATGGATAATGCATAGTGTAATTGTCATGGATACTGCATAGTGTAATTGTCATGGATACTGCATAGTGTAATTGTCATGGATACTGCATAGTGTAATTGTCATGGATACTGCATAGTGTAATTGTCATGGATACTGCATAGTGTAATTGTCATGGATACTGCATAGTGTAATTGTCATGGATAATGCATAGTGTAATTGTAATGGATACTGCATAGTTTAATTGTCATGGATACTGCATAGTGTAATTGTCATGGATACTGCATAGTGTAATTGTCATGGATACTTCATAGTGTAATTGTCATGGATAATGCATAGTGTAATTGTCATGGATACTGCATAGTGTAATTGTCATGGATACTGCATAGTGTAATTGTCATGGATACTGCATAGTGTAATTGTCATGGATACTGCATAGTGTAATTGTCATGGATAATGCATAGTGTAATTGTCATGGATAATGCATAGTGTAATTGTCATGGATACTGCATAGTGTAATTGTCATGGATAATGCATAGTGTAATTGTAATGGATACTGCATAGTGTAATTGTCATGGATACTGCATAGTGTAATTGTCATGGATACTGCATAGTGTAATTGTCATGGATAATGCATAGTGTAATTGTCATGGATACTGCATAGTGTAATTGTCATGGATAATTCATAGTGTAATTTTCATATAGAAAATAACGTGTCACTTGAAAATTCACCAGAAAAGGTGAGGTGACAAGACATTTAAGACGTTGGAAAATGTTCATCAATAATCCTAAACTTACGAACACACTTCTTTCACATGCAATAACAAAATCGAATATAAATGGCCAATCCCCACCCACTCTCTCCCCCACCCCTTACCACTCCCCACAACCCCAGCACAACCCACTTATAATATTCCATTTCAACAAAAAAAAAGAGAAAAACTATATTGCTTTTTACAATAGAAACTTCATAAAGTGTGACACATTCGAGATAGGATTCCATGGATTGATCAAGAAGTTGCGAATGGCAGTGACACATTTATATAAATAGAGGACAAGTAAAACGCGAACACTTACCGCCACGTTTATACATTCAGAGCCATTTCCTTCAACTGTGAATGGATTACATGGATTCCACGAATAAAATTCTTTACCGGTTGGATCGGACACATTTACAAAACTGAAAAACAAAGCAAAAACGAATATTATAGTCCCGTAACTGAAACAAGGCTGTTTCTATTAGAGCAGGTAGACACTGACTAAGCTAGAGTCAGTTGACATGTAGTGCTAGACAAATGGGATAGGGATCCGTATTTGCTACTCTCAATGCCAAATAGAGATATCTCAGTATACAGAGTCGTCAGACATGAGGATGGACAGGGTCCAGCACGGGTGTCACAGAGTCGTCAGACATGAGGATGGACAGGGTCCAGCACGGGTGTCACACAGAAACATGCTGCTACCGTTTACCTACATTCTGAAGCCCCAATCCAGATACAAAACCGCAAGGTTAGATCTAGAGGTAAATATATTAGAGCCAGTCCTCGAAGAGCCAAAAAACAGTAAACTCGAGCTCCGATTCTGAACACGTGCGACATGGCATTCTCTCGGAATGGTACTAGCCATAAGAAACCTCCAGTGCGAATTGGACAAGACACCGTCTCTGTTAGCAAACGCCATGATATTAGTTAATTTGAAGATGCAAACCTTCAATTTGATGAAATAAAATTGCAGGCGAGTCGTGACAGAAGATGGCCCGTGGTTCAGGGTTCGTTGTTCGACATTGAGCTTCCATGTCAGGAGCCTAGGCCGCAAGAGATGTAGCTCAAGGGAGACAAATAGTATAGTTCACTGTTGTATGTATTGATCGTAATTATTTCCCTTATTCTACAAGGGTAGTGTCAAAGTTTAGTTAATATATTGTATATGATTGACAGTTCAGTAAACGAGTGAGTGAAAACTAAGGTCACCCGCTAATACGGAACAGAACAGAACAGAACATACCTTTATTGACTTGTACATTAAGTACATCAACATAACATATATACAACAATTACACAATACATATTTTAAATCACGTTTAAAATTCAAACGATATGATTAATATACATACATACAGCATACAACTGCATGCTCAGTACGTGCAAACGTCTATTTAAAGACAATCTTTTTTCTTTCCTTTTTTTTAAATTCGTGGCGCCCAGTTCGTTTTTCTGCATAACTTGCATACATTTGTTTAATCATTAATATTTATTATAATAATAATAGTGTAAAGGCTTAAGCAAAATGTTTTTTTACATATTGCTAATTACTTTCAATTTTAATGCAGTAATAATATATTTAAACCTATGGTAGACTAAAATGACAAACTGAAAACTCAAAATTTGATTTAATTATATGCAAACAGGTTTAAGTCAAAATGATACTGGATTAATAAATCGAGATGCTAGTTGAAATGTTTGATAAAAACTTCAAGTTGCCGCGTGTCCCTTTAAAATAATATTATACATTTATATTCTTCATTTATTATTATACAATTATGGACTTTTCAGCTGTTATACATGATGTGATATGCACCAAAAAAATCATTATTGACCGAGGCGATAGCCGAGGTCAATAATGATTTTTTGGTGCATATCAACATCATGTATAACAGCTGAAAGATAGCCGAGGTCAATAATGATTTTTTGGTGCATATCACATCATGTATAACAGCTGAAAAGTCCATAACTGTTTTATTATATAACCCTCAATTTACAATTATATAAAACAGGTCAATATCAAAAAAACAATTATATAAAACAGGTCAATATCAAAAAAACAGGTCAATATCGCTAGATATTTTTTCTAAAAAAATACTTTTTAGCCAATGAAAACGCGTCTATTTATAGGTTATATAATAAAAAGTGGTATTGGTTGAAATATATATGTTGGTTGGTTGCAGAATACAAATAATATGAATGTTGTCGGGTGAGAAACGTTTTGTTTGATTTAAGTTATAGTTAAATTGGCGCGCTTGTAGATAATGTATTTCTGTAATGTCTGTAATGTAATTTATATTATAATTGTTTGTAAAATATTATGATTGTATATGCTGCAGGTATCCATGAATAAGAACAGTTCATCATGTCGCACATGAAAATTAACCTTGCGAAGTGACAAGCTATATTGTAGCGAAAGCTGAAACTACGATTCCGTCTCAAAACAACTTCTATCTCAATGTTTAGCTCCCCTGAGCAATTGTGATCACTTTTCGTCCGCCGTCCGTCTAGACGTCTGTCCGTCCACCCGTTTGTCAACAACTGTAAACTTCATGTAGTAGAGTTACTTTTTAACTAAGTATTTAATAATATGATCTTACTATTGGACTTATTTCAGCTTCACGTTTAATAAAAGTTAGTTGTATAAATATAGCGTTGTTTTGTATTGCGTATCTCAGTATCACGTGAGAGTATATAGCTGATACTGAGGTCAATGGTTTTAAATTTTTTTA
Source organism: Cyrtodaria siliqua (assembly GCA_037043455.1). Lineage (NCBI taxonomy): Eukaryota > Metazoa > Mollusca > Bivalvia > Adapedonta > Hiatellidae > Cyrtodaria > Cyrtodaria siliqua. The sequence continues at coordinate 170,415 of JAWPHD010004148.1, read as the reverse complement.
TAGTTAAGTCAACGTGACATCCAAGATGGCCACCATTAGCATAAAACAATTGAAACCTTAACACATGTTCTGAAAAGTTTTTTCTTTATTAAGAATCACCAACGCCTAGACTAAGTTTGTTTAAATGAAGTTCCCGGTGTCAAAAATGGCTATTCCCCGGGGTCCAACGTTTGTATTTGGAGAATTTACACGTTTTCATAGAATTAATTATACAGGGAAAAATTGAAACATCTTTTTCCCCCAACAACAAAAAATGACTAAAGAAATCTGAAATCATTTCTGAAGGTAAGTTGGTTTTTTTTAAAGGTAAACTATGAGTATCACTCCATCATTGAAACAAATAATGTACTGACGAGGACCATTAAAGGACAAATCCCTATGTTAAGTAATAGTTACCGTCCAAAATTATTTGCTATCATAAAATGTTATTCTCTACTACTAACTACAAAAAACAGAAATGCCTTTCATATTACAACACTTAAAATCAAGTTGATCTTAGTACTTTACATTATTTTATCAGTATTTGTTTGTGTGTGTGTGTGTGTGTGTGTGTGTGCATGGTGGCCTTATTCAAATACAACTGAATTAATGAGTTAGTGTTTACCCTACTTTTCAACCAATCAGATGTCTCAGAATTGCAAATACTGGCTACATTTATTCATGAAGAAGTTACTACCATCGCTCTTCATGGTTTAGAGCATGACTTATATAAGACTATCGATAAATCTATAGTAAACACTAAGCCGGATAGAGTCTATGAAGAGAACACTTCAGCATTAAAAAACCGCGGTCGGTCGCTACGCTACCACCCTTTGGGTTTCTTAACGGTGAAGAAGAGTCATAGCCTCTATCCTATAGATACATCGATACCTGTGTATGCGTACGTTTGGGCGTGCGTGCTTTGGTGCGTGTTGTAATGCATATGAAAAATACAATAAGCATGTATCATTTGTTTTTCTAGTTAAAAAGATGCCAAGTAAATACTGGCATATTCAAGATTTAGATAATTGTAAGTAAAAAAAAAAACTTACTTGGGTATTCCATCTTTTCTCGATAATGGATCTAGACTCAATATGGTTCCATCGTCATATTGGCACGTGCAAGCGTTTAATCCCGTGCAATTACCAATCTGTGCATGGGTACTTCCGGTTAGAACCGCAACAAGAACAGTAACTGTGACAAATCCGAGCATAATTCTGTCTGATATATTGTGAATAACGATGAATGAGCGTTTTATATAATTAAAGACAAAGTACGGTTTTGTCAATTTCCTTCAATATAATTTACATACGAATGAAATTGTAACGACTGAAAAACAGACAGACGAAACTCTTCCCCATCAACGGATACTCCGAGCATATGACTTAAAAGGGGGTGTTATACGTGTTTTTCGCGTCGTGAAGAAACCAACCGCGCTTTATTTTCCGTTTCATTCGTTATTTTAGTGTACATTAACAATAGTCGAATGATGCAACATGGTCAACATTATTTTGTTTTCTTCAAATGTTTAATAGTATAGTTTGTATGCACAAAGGAAAGAATATATAATGGTTTTGTGTACTTACTATTACTAAAAACATAGGATTATACGTAACACCCCTCAGCCGGTCACATGATTCTAAATAATGTACACAGTGTAAATATTACATGTTATCGAGATATGGAAATAATGTATGGACATATTCAGATAAGATAACAAACGCCACATGGGTGATGAAGATGTGACGAACCCTATTAATAGTACTGATTGCAAATATTAGCTACAATCTAGACACTACCAAAGTATCAAATGCATGTCAGTTCCATAGACGAGATACAAAGCCGTGTATGTTCGGGGCCAAAGTGACATATATATGACAAATAATAATGCAACAAAGTCATTTTTAAGGTTCCTCTCAACTGCCCAAAATGAAAAAAAAGTAAATTTAGTTTTATACGTGTTTTGTTGGAGTTCGTGCATGTTTTGCATATCATTTTAAGCGTCTTCGAACCAAGATTTTTTTTCACAATTGTTTTTATTATTATTAATATTTTGTAAAAACGTAACAGTAATTTGGGCATCATACGACGGAATCTCAAGTTACTTCAAAATGAGAAGTAAATGAAAATTCATAATGAAAATAATTCTGTTTTGATATACTGAAGGCTGTGCCAAGCCGAAAATCCCATGCCAACTAAAATAACGTTACGTATTTCTACCTCGAAAGTGACCTCGTGTTGAACTGCATGTCGCCATTTTTTGCCCTAGACAGTGGAGATGCATATTAACCAAATACACGCGTTTAAGTGAAATTTTTAGTTAAAGATGAACATGCAATATATCATCCTTGTTATATTTAACCATACCGTCAATACTGTTCTTTGATCGGACATAAGATATCGCTTTATTTATAGGTTCGCCGACGTTTGTTTACAATAATTTTCTGGCTTCACTCTGTTTGGCGAAATTGTATTCTTACGCCAGAAATAGTCTTCTCAAACTCATCGAGTAAGATGGGGAGTTTTTTTTCAAATTTAATAAAGTTTTCTATTTCCGTGTTTATTTTAGATCATACGCATCCTAATTTTGTATAAATATTACACAGTTACTACATCCTTTAATATTTTCACATTTACGACGTTCACTTTTTCGGTTATAATTTCCGGAGTATGTTATTTGGCACTTCCGAAATCGCGAAAAAGATGATAATATTGCAATTTTCTTCTGGATATGGACGATTTTTATACAGCATTTGACAAAACAAGGTAGCTATACGATTGTTTCACCTATCTAAAGTTGGTTGCTTATGCGATCGCCTCCCGATCAGCATGAAACATTCATAAAACAGTTCTCATTTCAGCTGTCAAACCTCCATAATATCCCGTGCAGTATGCACGTGAAGATATAAATGACAATGGTAAGAATAGGCCCAAATTAGAAATATATTTGAAAATATAGGTGTTTTATTTTTATTAATTATGGGTATTGTGACATTAAATTTTGACAAAATTCAAAAGGCACTGCCTGAGGTAGACATGAAGTTGACTTCTTCATAATTATTTTTTCCAAAGCCGTAAAATAAAAAGAATTTGAGATTCCATCGTATGATGCCCAAATTACGGCATTTTACAAAATATTAATAATAACAAAAAATATTGTGCAAAAACCTTATTATTTTCAAAATCTTGGTTCGAAGACGATTAAAATGATATGCAAACATGCACAAATTGCAACAAAATCACATATAAAACTAAATTTACTCTTTTTTTAATTTTGGGCTGTTGAGAGGAACCTTAAACAAAGTCGTTGATAAAAAATAAGCAAATATTGTTGGGAACATACTTTTATAGGTCATCGAAAAGTGATCTCATTTCAATGAAATAGGACAGACAGACAGATATTTTTTATTGATTTAAACTTTACAACTTTATCATCATATACAATATGCAAACATTTATTCGTGACAGAATAAACAAAAAAAAATGAAATAGGAGGTAATATTAAAAAATTACGAAATTTGGAATGTTTTTGTTTGAGAATAACAATCGTTTGTGAACGCATTTCAGCGGTTTTCAAACAAAGGCAGAATGGGTAAGTATTGTCAATGCCAAACATTATTTTGTGTTTAAAGCAATACGTTTGTATAATGAAATACGTTGGTTTAATATATGGGAGGTAATTGTGATACAAAATAATTAAATAATTTTAAAAAAAAATGAAAATCACATTCTTTACCTAGGATTTCTAATAATATTATCTTCAAACAGTTAGGGACCAGGCAATATTTATCGGGGGGTTGGGACCGGTGCAAATAAAAATGTTATATAAAAAACTTACTGTCCCACTGATATGAATTATAAAAATATATATTAAAATCAATATGTGGCTCCCTTGTGGCTCCCTTGTAGATCCCTTGTTGTGGCTCCCTTGTGGTTTCCTTGTGGCTCCCTTGTTGTGGCTCCCTTGTGGCTCCCTTGTGGCTCCCTTGTTGTGGCTCCCTTGTTGCTCCCTTGTGGCTCCCTTGTTGTGGCTCCCTTGTGGCTCCCTTGTTGTGGCTCCCTTGTGGCTCCCTTGTGGCTCCCTCCTTGTGGCTCCCTTGTGGCTCCCTTGTTGTGGCTCCCTTGTTGTCGTTATTTGACGGAAAAGCCCGAAGATATCCGACGCGTTCAATAGTGAAGCCTTAAGACGTGTCTTGCCAAAATACACACCGTTAAGGCTAATACCCGGGACCTACTGATTCCGAGTTCATCATGCTATCGACTGGGCCACCACGGGCCGTTAAAAGAAATGAAATATTGTAAGTAAATAAACGAACTCATTTAAACAAGATCAAGTCTTGTCAAGGACTAAATGCGTCTTCGTGACCGAGGGAGCTCGACTGGCTTAAAGTAGAATATCGCTTAAGCCGGTGCTAGGAGGCGTGGGAGGTGTTGCACTAATATTACCTCTCACGAACAGACAATAAAACCGAGGCTGCTACTTTTATCTCTTGTTTGTGTTTGTTGCTTCCAAGGGATCCACTTTTCAGTATTTATTGTAAGTGAGAAAGTGTCAATTCTTACGGATGGCTGGAGGTGTACGGTACTGGTTCTACCCAGGAAAAATGGGTGGTCTGCCTCCTCCACATAAAAATCGATCGTCATATATAACTTTACATTTGTTAAAAATGACGTAAAACACCATACGAACAAATTGTCAAGAGCAGCAATTGCTTTTATTAAAACCTGTACACAGGTAAAATGCCCCCTGTAAGCCATACATTTGTTACTTTAAGGGTGAATACCCCCTGTGTATCACATGTGTGCTACTTGGTAGAGTAAATACCGCCCACCCACCCACACACACCCCCCTCTCTACTTGTGCGCCACATATGTGTGACTTCACAGGGTGAATGCCCAATGTGTGTTACTTGGCAGGGTCAATACCGACCCCATCCCTTTGTGGCACATATGTGTGACTTGGCAGGTAAATGTCACTACCTTGTGTGCCAGTGTGTCACGTGTGATTTGGCAGGGTGAATGTCCCCCTGTGTGCCACATATGTGTTAATTAAGTTAGGAATATTCACCGAATACTTCTGCAAATCTACATAGCATAATTCTCCAAAGTGTTGCCGTTAGTGGGGAAAAAACGCTTTAATATTGTTTCAAGCCAAACATGTAGTTTTTTCTCTAGTAAAAGTTGTTTGAATATGCGTAATAAGTTAGTGTTTGATAAGGTTGTGTGGTAAGGTTGTGTGATAAGGTTGTGTGGTAAGGTTGTGTGGTAAGGTTGTTTGATAAGGTTGTGTGATAAGGTTGTGTGATAAGGTTGTGTGGTAAGGTTGTGTGGTAAGGTTGTGTGATAAGGTTGTGTGGTAAGGTTGTGTGGTAAGGTTGTGTGGTAAGGTTGTTTGATAAGGTTGTGTGATAAGGTTGTGTGATAAGGTTGTGTGGTAAGGTTGTGTGGTAAGGTTGTGTGATAAGGTTGTGTGGTAAGGTTGTGTGATAAGGTTGTGTGGTAAGGTTGTGTGATAAGGTTGTGTGGTAAGGTTGTATGGTAAGGTTGTTTGATAAGGTTGTGTGATAAGGTTGTGTGATAAGGTTGTGTGGTAAGTTTGTGTGGTAAGGTTGTGTGGTAAGGTTGTGTGGTAAGGTTGTGTTGTAAGGTAGTTTGATAAGGTTGTGTGGTAAGGTTGTGTGGTATGGTTGTGTTGTAAGGTTGTGTGGTAAGGTTGTGTGGTAATGTTGTTTGATAAGGTTGTGTGGTAATGTTGTTTGATAAGGTTGTGTGGTAAGGTTGTGTGGTAATGTTGTGTCGTAACATGTGGTTTATAGTGTGGCATATGGTATTCTTAAATAACATCAACATGTTTAACATTAAAAAAACATAGTTTATTTACAAATAAAATACATACATACATTCATACAATGCAGTATATGTCATACAGTATTAGTCAAAATACAAAATGGGTCGGTAGATAAGTAGATAACGAATACTATTTGAACCTGTTCATATTTCTATATACCTGATATTAATACATAGATTCTGCAACCTCTACAGTTTATCTTTACTTGTAAACGATAGTAATACCAGGAATGTTAAACCTGTTATTCCACCCTTAAATGGATGTCCTACACATTACCAGGCATACGAAAATACAAAAGGGGGATACGCGAATGTAGAATCTATCTCAAGGGTAAATTACTTAAAAAGTATTGTTTTTTAAAGTATAACTTTGTTTTAATGTGTTTTACATTCAACAATTTGACTTTCTTTTTTTCGACTACGTTCGTCTTAATTGCAGGAATATATGTCTTAAATAGTTTCGAAGAAATGAACTAGGCATAAATTTGTTTCAATTAAAAAAATAATATATCCAATTTTTACAAAAAACAAGAGGCCCAATAAAACCTGTATCGCTTTTCTTGTTAAATTGTCTCTGTAAGCTTTTTGAATGATTTAATCTCATTGATAAACATCTTGTCCGGTGTTGCTGTTCCGATCTAACTGGTTTTCAAACGTGTGCGAGCTGTTATTAATATTAACAATCTGACTAACTTTAGTAAAGATACTTAAGCCTTGCTGACGGACGACGACGGGCGACGGCGGACGACGGACAAATCGCCGTTCCATTAGCTAAACAATGAAACAGTTTGCTTTCCTAACAAGACGATTGCATTTCCTTAAAATAAATGGTAAATGTATAAGGTATAATTGTACGATTCGTTAAAATATCTCTGGGGCACACTTATCCATTAAATGGCACCTACCCGAGAACAAAGTCAGACACGTACATATCTTATATGATATCCTCTGCTATGTGTGCGTCATCAGATGACACGACTGGAGCGATAAGCCCAGGATCAATGACCCACCTAAATTTGTCATTTTCATATTATTGTATTGTTGAAAATGAAATGTTTTTAATTTTATATAATATCTTATAATTCGTTTAGAATTGCATAGCTACAATATTATGGAATAGATCATTGTGCTATCACGAGACTTGTATAAACTATATAACTTCTATGTATTGTACCATTCATGTTGGAAATTTACAATGATTCATGCTGTATTTGTTTTGCAAAGCTTTCAGCAAAATTAGTCATATTATTGTGTTGCTGAAAATGAAATTTTATTTTATTTTATAGTCTCTTTTAATTCGTTTACAATTGCATAGATACACTCATATGGAATATAATATTGTGCTATATCGAGACTTGTATAAACTACATAACTTCTATATTTGGTACCATTCACATTGGATCTAGGCCTATTCAGTGATACATGCTATGCTTGTTTTGGAAAACAGTTTATCAAATTGAATGTCTTGAAGACTATTTCCGTTCATATCCAGATCGTCGACCTCTTCTTGACAAAAATAAAGTACCTTCCTGTAAAATAGAGGTAAGAATTAGTAAATAGATAACCTTTGACTGGTTACTTATTAATATATGTAAATTGTTTACACGTTTCCATGAATAAACTGCGACAAGGCATATACTTGACTATAAAATGTGTATATCAATAACGGTCCTGTTATTCTATATTCTAATACACCCGCACTAGATTTATCACTGTAACGTTTGCAACGTTAGGAGAATAAGCAAGTCAATGCGAAAGATATCTCTGTAACGTTTGCAACGTTAGGAGAGTAAGCAAAGCAATGCGAAAGATTTCAGATGCTGTGCGTTATTTTCACATTTTAGGGGTATTAGAACATCGTTTACGGTGAATTATGGTGTAATATATCACGGTTTGTCGTTCAATTGTAAACAATAATTTCACTCGCCCGAACGAAAACGATGTTCTATTTCTTAATTATAATATTGTAAATATAATACGGTAAATTCTAAATACAATAATAATAAAATCTAAATACAATGTCTAACAGTGATGATTTAAAGTCCCTATATCCCTATATTACTATAGTAAAATGGGGATAATCTACATGATCAATAGACTATTATGTCAGAGCCTCGCCATTCTTCGTTTTCTAAGCCTCGCCTAATAAACTTGATAGTAAAAGGCACTGACATAATATTCTCTATTTAACCAGCCAGGCTTAATCCCAAATATGGAAGGTCGAATTAAGAGTAACCAACTAATAATTAATTTTAAGTATATTCAGTCACGAATACTTAAACCTATACAGTTAATATCGGCACATATATATTGTTATATGACCTGAACACTTGGATACAGTTTTGATAAGCGGTTATTTTGCCGTTATTTCTTTAAGCAAATATAGCCTACCTTCACTAAACTAGGACAACCGAGCCAGAAGTCCACCAGAGGTATTATATTCCGACCTGATTGTTTGCGTATAAATATCTGCACTGGGATACCAACCATGAGGTATATTCCAACAATTGAGAAAGATCTGAAAGACAATATTTATAAGACTATACTTGAACCAATTTGAAGGCTCGCCATCGCAAATCCCTACTCTTTCTGCACAAAGGTCAATGTGGTAAACAAATATATCCAAAACTAACGGTAACACGTTTTGTGTTGATTGTTCTTTGATACTCAGAATACAAATAGTACTATATATAGCTGTTATTCTGTCTGTATGACAATGTATAATAATAAATTAAAATGTAGGGTGTTTGTGAAGTTGAACTTTTGACGTCAACCATGTCGCATAATATACTGTGTAATCCCGTCATCATAACGTTTCATTTGAGAAAGAAAAATAAATCATTGGAGACATAAATGAAAGAAAACACCAACAGATTATCCCCCTACCCACCCCTTCACTCCACCCCACCCCACCCCCATCTCACCCCTTTCCCTGTTCAGATGTCTGACTTTAAAATAATGAACTTATTTAATAGTTGTTCATAGACGAGTATATATACCAAAAGTAGATATAAAATTCGAAAAGGAAAAGTAGCTTTCAATGAAGACTGTCAACCACAAACACACACAGAAACACAGAACAACTTTAACGATAAATAAAAGGCAAGATAAGACATCACTAACACAAAAGTGCCACAAAACACGGTCAGTGGCAAAAAAAGCCGTTGGGGGTTTAAACCAGGTTCTAGATTGCACCAAACCTCACTCTTACCCTATTGTCATCCCAATAACGGGACAGTGTAAATACAGATATCCCCGCCAGGTTATAATCTCTAACAAACAAGGCAGCATTAATAGGCAATATAAATAAAACACATAAATGATCATGTATATCTAATATAAAAAAACAAAAGCATAGAAAGCCACAAAGTAAGTACTCATGACTTGGCACAAGCCAGAGCAACAAGAGAACAACCGTGAAGGATACGACAAGACAAGATTAAAGATATACATCAAACGCTACCATCCTATAAGGATTTAGGTGGACGTCATCATAGGGTCCACAATCTGTCCAGTCATCGCACAATCAAAGAGGAAAGAAAGCAACGTGGCGAACTGTAAATTGGTCAACCACTAAATATGCAGTACGTTGCAAAATGATAGGGTCATAACCTCTTTTGATAAACTTTTAAACAAGTTTAATAATGAGTATTAAAGTGATTATGAATAAGGAGGATCTGGCGAAGTTTGTAAATTACATGACCAAAGAAGACATATTGTGATAGTCCTTGTCGCAGAAGAGTTCTTGTGATCCTAACAACAGTGGACAGCGTAAATAAAGAAATCAGCGCCAGGTTCTGTATTCTCTAACAAACAAGGCATCATTAATAGGCAATATAAGTATAACACATAAATGATCATGTATATATGAATCTGAAAAAAAACCTAAAAAGCCACAATGCAAGTACTCATTAACTTGGTAGAAGTCAGAGCAACAAGAGAACAAACTGTTAAGGGCACGGCAAGACAATATTTAAGACAAACATCAAACGCTGGCGTCCTTTCAGGATTTAGGTAGATGTCACAACAGTCCACAATCTGTCCGGTCATCTCACAATCAAAGAGGAAAGCATAGTGGCGAACTTTAAACCACTAAATATGCAGTGCGTTGCAAAATGATTGGGTCATAATCTCGTTTGATACACGTTTTAAAAACATTAATGAGATTGTATGAAAGTGATTATGATCAAGGATCTGACGACGTTTGTAAATCACATCATAGACGTCAGGTTGTTATTGACCTTGTCGCAGAAGAGTTCTTAAATAACTTTTATATTTTAAAAGTAAATCAGGGTTACGATAATAAAATTTTGCAAAGGTTTTACGAAGTTTATGGTAACGGTAGCCCTGACGGAGTAGCTTTTTAGTTATACGAATATTACGAATAATAAAGTCCTCAACACGACTACAAGCTCTAAGTTATGTAAAAACAAGTGTTTTATATTACAAGTTATATGAAAATATGACAACGTAATTGAACTTTAAATGTATTTGAACTTTTTACCTCGCGACACCCTCCCGCCTCCCCCTCACCGCCGCCCCCTCCCCCCACACCGCCTACACACCCACCCACTGAGGGTCCAGGGCGGAGGCAAAAATAATGATGCACTTGCTCGTCGGACATAAGCAAGGTATTCACGGACATGAGAAGAAATATTCTCCAACATTGACATAGAATACTCCCTGAAATGTGTAAATGTTACCCCGACCCTAGATGCGCTACCCCGACCCTAGATGCGCTACCCCGACCCTAGATGCGCTACCCCGACCCTAGATGCGCTACCCCGACCCTAGATGCGCTACCCCGACCCTAGATGCGCTACCTATACATTAAAGTGTTACATTGTTTTCAAATACAGACACAATATAACCCAGTCTGGCAAAATTCCGTTTGTTATCTTCTTTCATTTCCAAGGTTCTTTATTACATTACAACAAAAGATGCACAAATTAGAACTCAAATTATATGACACATATTACATCGCAATGAAACCACTTTTATAACTTACATAATGAGCAAATATGTGCCTACAGACAGAGCTGTGGCCGTCCCTGCTCCCTTGGCACAAGCATGGGCACTTTGTAGTTCTAAATCCTGAAAACACATGCATACACTGTTAGATACGATACATGTATATCAAAAGTAATTTATTTGTTTTTAAGCCATAATTAATATTATCTGTGTTGCTCAAACGCGACCAATCCAAAAAATTGACCGTTTTTTTAGTCGTATCCTGTCGGATCCAAGTTTCCTATCCATCTTTGTTAATTTGGTTTGCCAACTGTTTTATGTACAAAGTTAATATTTTCTTCATAACAATACCCTTCATTACAATACAACTGCTGGCATGGCGCAGTCGGTAGCGCGGCGGATTTGTGACCGGAGGCCCCGGGTTCAATCCTCCGTGGTGCCACTGAGTTCCGTTGGTGTGTTCTTGGGCAAGACACTTTCCCTTAGCCTCATCCGTCGGATGGGGGCGTAAACCGGGCGGTCCCGTGTATCGGTCTATCATCCGAGCAAGTTAAAGAACCATAGGAATCTATTCGATAATAAGAGTAGGGTAGGTTCCCGGATTCCTCTGTATCCTTCCCCTCTCTCTGGGGCGGCTCTAAATAACCTATACTGTGTTGATGAGCCGTTAAACAACATTCAATTCAATACAACTTTTACTTTTAACAGCATTCACACACAAAACATCCTACCTACCTACCCGTCTGAAACATCTGAGGTCGTGTTTGGGCAAACAAAGATATTTTAAGTATGCTGGCCTTAACAGTAACTGGTACGCCATCATATGGCTGAGTGTATGTTAAGTGTTCAGTTATCAGCATACGTGTATCATGCTCATGCCGTGGTTATATATTTGTATTGTTGTTGTCATGTGTTTTCTTATACTACTACTGCTGCTTCTACTACTAATGGTGCTACTGTTGTTGCTGCTACAGCAACTACTACTACTACTACTACTACTACTACTACTACTACAACTACTACTAGTGCTGCTGTTGCTTCTATTGCTACTACCACTACTGCAATGATACAGTTCTATTGCAACTGATATTACTACTACTACTACTACTACTACTACTACTACTACTGCTGCTGCTACTACTACTACTGCTGCTGCTACTACTACTACTACTACTACTACTACTACTACTACTATTACTACTACTACTACTACTACTACTACTACTGTTACTACTACTGTTACTACTACTACTACTACTACTATTACTATTACTACTACTACTACTACTATTACTGCTACTACTACTACTACTACTACTACTACTACTACTACTCTACTACTACTACTACTACTACTACTAATAGACTACTACTACTACTAATAATAATAATAATAATAATAATACAACTGCTGCTGCTGCTGCTGCTGATGTTGATGTTGCTGTTTCTACTGCTTCTGCTACTGCTACTAATATATAGAGAGTGAACACAGAATTTAAAACTATCATTCCCCTCTACTTTGTTCCAACTGTAGCTGTATGGTCAAAATGGAGCTCAGTTTAATAGAACATGGCCTAGCATCTGTGCTGTGGAAGTACCATAGATGTTAAGCTCTATCGTTGAACCTAACGTGCAATGAAAATCACGCTTACGTATGTTCCTTTGCCTTCTCGTTCACCGTCAATTAGCATGTTATCGTCGGGACCGTTTGTGCACGTGAGAGCAACAAAAGATGTCCTGAAATGGATCATAAGCAACAGAAAATGAAGGGGAAACACATTTTAAAAACACAAATACTTAGATTCAATATTAGTTTCTCATTCGGAATAAAACTGGGATATACAGTGTTCATACGTTCTCCTCCTCCTTATGCGCAAGCGCAGAAGTACAACCTGTGCAGCACGGAGATTGTTAGTAAAGAAGCACTGACATAATATTCTCTATTTAACTGCTACTCATCACGATGTTACAATGTTTCGTTTCGTTATTACTGTATAGGTGTCAATGATGAAGCGTTATTACTGTATAGGTGTCAATGATGAAGCGTTATTACTGTATAGGTGTCAATGATGAAGCGTTATTACTGTATAGGTGTCAATGATGAAGCGTTATTACTGTATAGGTGTCAATGATGAAGCGTTATTACTGTATAGGTGTCAATGATGAAGCGTTATTACTGTATAGGTGTCAATGATGAAGCGTTATTACTGTATAGGTGTCAATGATGAAGCGTTATTCCTGTATAGGTGTCAATGATGAAGCGTTATTACTGTATAGGTGTCAATGATGAAGCGTTATTACTGTATAGGTGTCAATGATGAAGCGTTATTACTGTATAGGTGTCAATGATGAAGCGTTATTCCTGTATAGGTGTCAATGATGAAGCGTTATTACTGTATAGGTGTCAATGATGAAGCGTTATTACTGTATAGGTGTCAATGATGAAGCGTTATTCCTGTATAGGTGTCAATGATGAAGCGTTATTACTGTATAGGTGTCAATGATGAAGCGTTATTCCTGTATAGGTGTCAATGATGAAGCGTTATTACTGTATAGGTGTCAATGATGAAGCGTTATTACTGTATAGGTGTCAATGATGAAGAACTAATTTTCCATTGTAGATTTTAGGTGTTAAACTAATGTCCAATCCTTGTTTCATTACTATGATATTAAATTTGGTAGTATTCATACTAAAAGAAAGTATTAACGTGTCATTTGTTGGACATCTTGACGTAGATAGAACCACCTTCCGTGATAAAAAATACCCGTAGGTGTTAATAAAGGTTATTAGCAAATTACAAATCATATAGACGTAACGTCAAATACTGGTGACCCAAAGCGTTACAAGCAACATGACGTTAAAAGCAACACACTTTACGACGTTATTTGACTTTATTTACATGCCCTTTAATATTTGCTTAATTCAACACATTCTATCAACAACTACCCCGTAACTTGTCATACACGTACTGACTTTTACAATATATATCTACCTTGAAAAATAATCTTCAAATACATTTCTCTTTAAATCTACACTATAAAATATATATGGTTTTATGTTAAGTTTCGATATATGTTTTGCAAAGTTACACACTAAAACCGTGGGTCAACCAATGTGTTGTGTTGTGCTCGTGTAGAATGAATACTATATATATCATTATTACAATTCCACACTTCGAGTATTATTCAATCGTTACACATGTGCACATTACATTAATAATCCAGTATTAATAATAATAATAATAATAATAATAATAATAATGCATTTATTTAAATTATCGACGATAACATAATTGTCTAGCGTTCGTTTAGTGCAGTGTGGCGGCTGTAAAAAGTCTCCCCGTGCTATGAATCAGTAGTGTTATTTTACTGGTCCTTTGGGACCAACGAGCCCAATATAGATGGCTTTGAAGTAGAATACCGCCTTAGCCGGTGCTAGGGGGCGTGAGAACTGTTGCTTCTTTCATTACTTCTCATGAACAGACTTAATAAAACCGAGTCTGCGGCTTTATTCTCTTAATTGTGTTTGTTGCTCCCAAAGGATCACCTTTATCAGCATGTATTATATCCAGTCCGACATCTGGTCCTCACCACTTAATATTGGACCTGTTCGGAATACGGGTAGTAACTGACATAATATCAAAAAAAAAATACGTATGTGGGTATTTAAATGCGTGTTATTAAAATGATGTGCTTATTGGCAATTTGGATACCTTAAACAATGTCATACAAACATGTAAAAACACGTACTAACCTTAGCACACCTTTCATTTCCGCGGAATACTGTATTGACAGCTTTCCCTCATTAACCACAAACTTGGCGCTGTCCTGCTTTCCTAAACTGTAGAATGATGGGCCGGGAAGACCTGGTCGAGACTGACATACCTGGATTTAAAAACGTGGTAAATAAAAGTACTTACCATCAAAAGAGCTCTACCATTAAAAAGCAACACCCAGACAAGATTAGTAGAAAAAATAACGGGAAAGTTATAGATCCGCCCATCTTATGTCTTATGTATACTCATATACGAACGTCATTATGGGGTGTAAATGTAATAATAATAATAATAACAATGATAATTAAATTTAAAAATGTTCATAATTTGCCCTGAAGTAGTTGCAAAACAACAGTACAAAAAGATAAACGTACGGCAACATTTTCGCAGTCTCCTTCTGTAAAATCAAAACACGGGTTCCAGGAATATACATCTAGACCAGATGTGCCAGGAATGTCTTGAAATCTGTTTAAAGAGAAAATATTATAATACAAAATGGTCATAGAAAGCTTGCTGATGCAGGTTTTCCAAATATAGGTTAATGTAAAACATAAAACGAAAAGTAAGAAATTTTATGCCAGAAAGATATTTCACATAATTTTCACAAAACCCAAACTTTTCGAAAACGAAATACAAGTTTAAAACTATCCGTGATGACACAGTAACATTATGTGAGAGTGTCGGTTACCACGCCGACATCACTGGATAAATACAGACATATATCAAGTGGGATACGTTAAACGAACAATATAATTGGTTTGTTATTAGCGTTCATGTAAAGTGCTCTGGAATAGTGGATATGCAATATCGGAATGTTCTAATGTAAGGTATACCCGCAAGAGGGGATGCATGCTTCGAGAACACGTTCTCTAGGAATGATCCTAGTATTCATAACTTGCATATCCGGTCAACTTCCGGTATAGGTGAAAATAAAGGGGTTTACTCGGACTTTATCCTCAATCTCTATATGAAAAATGAAAATATTAGACCATGATTTAAATTAAATGTATCCATATTGGTAATTTAAAATCAGACAACACCAAAAGAAGATACATAGATGTACATAAAAAATAATTTAATATAATTATCACTACAAACTAGTTTTATAAAGGACTAAAGTCAGTTGAGCACCAACGATACACACCGAGTTTACCCACTACCAGAATGTGGAGGTCTTTTATTTTATTGATCCCTGATTGGTCAAATTATTTTGATGATGTCATGTGAAAGTGAATTAGTAGATAACAATAGTCGAACTGAAAATGTAGCATTCACAGAACGAGTCAACCGAAACGCATATTTAAAACAAACAACCCATACAAGGATCAATTTTTATTTGGAAATAAAATGCGTGACACCACAAATAAAACCCGTCTTGGATCGGTCAATGGCAAAAAGGGCGATATAAGAACGACTGTCAACACCATTCTGAGGATTTCGTCATAACGGTTTACCACCACTAATTATATGTAAACCTCCGAGGTGTAGTCGAATGTAGTTCGGCAAAAACAGCCCATTTTTGTACGATTTTGTGGTTGTATGTATAAGAAGCGTATTAATAGGTTTTACTGGATCACTGATGAACATTTTCGAAATTTCGACTCTATGCTTACACTTTGTGACCTGTTTAATAAACAAACACGAACTTTCTTACATGTCTTGTGACGCCAGGTGATATTTTAAGCGGAGAATTAGTTTTCTATATGAACATTACACTGCTGCATTATCCATACTTTAGTTGAAGTTGCAGCAAATCATTAATAAGTGACACTTTAACATTGGTGTCTATAGGGAAAATAATTAGTGGTTTCATACCTAAAGTTCCTGGAAGTGTTGCATCGTTGTGCAATCGAAACGACAAGTGTAGCTGTTGCTTTATGGTGTACTAAGTAGCCATCGGACCTTTTTTTCGTGAAGCATATTCTACTTCATTGTGATGCATGGTGTAAAGCGATCAAACCAATTGTTTGTAAATAAATACTGAAAAGGGAATCCATTGGAAACAACAAACAAACAAGAGGGAAAAGTAGCAGACTCGGTAGTATTGAGTTCATGACAGGAAAAGATTACAAATGCAAGTTTGCATAGATAGCAAAATAGTTAAAATATCTGGTGTCATTCAGTTATGATAACACATGGTCATCTGATCAACTAGATAAGATAAAGCGTCTACTTACCTTGGTGATCCGTCGTTGTAGGCGATTGACGAGAGATCAATGGTGGCTCCGTCTTCGTAAATACACTTACACGAGGACACTTTCGTGCACTCGCCAGTCTGGGATACAGTCACGCGTACGAATACTAATAAATAAAGCACGTGATGTAAACATCCGCTGTTTATGTTGGTGTTAAACACAAATGACATATTTAAGATGGAAGGTTAAGTCAAATACACCAAATACATAAAATATCAAAATCCGAGTAGTCCCAGACACTAAATTACAATCCATTTATTATCCGAGATTATTTAACATGGTGTCTGATGATAGTGTGTAGTGATTTGTTAAGTGGGGTCGAAAAATAATCACAAAATCGAGCGTTTTATTGATAATGACGAAATCTGGTGAATGACGATAACTGGTACACAACCGTTGTGTTCAAATATTGTTATCAACAGTTTGTCTACAAAATAAATTATAATCATTCCGTTTTCATAAATTTATATATATTCTATTTATACAGATATACTTTTCGTCACGTGGTTGTGATTTGATATGTAGTCCCATACTTTACGTCATTGTTGAAGGCATGGTCGTTATCGACAATGGGTATACATGATAAGTATTAGTTACAGAATGTACAACGAGGTGTTACGAGCATATATCATGAAATATATCGAGGTGTAACGTCTGTTGAACCGTAAATTTCACAGAAACGAATTCTTCACACGTGTGAGGAATTCGTGCGAATTCTTCACACATGTGAAGAATACGTGCGGATATTTCACAAAAATCGCACGAATATGTCACAAATTTGTGAAATTTACGTTTGGCATCTCTACCCCTAGTAGAGCAAAAACGTATTTTTCACATGTTAAAACAGCACGAAAAAAATGCAATAAATGATTGTTTAGACGAAAACGTCACATGTACATACAGATCGGCGAAAATATAAGATTATTAGAAAAATAGGCGGAGCACAACACAACACGACAGAACAGAACAGAACAGAGAATGGAACAGAACAGAACAGAACAGAACAGAACAGAACAGAACAGAACAGAACAGAACAGAACAGAACAGAATAGAATAGAATAGAATTGAATAGAATAGAATAGAATTCCCATTAATGGTGTGCAGTTTTAACGGCAACAATGTATTAAATTGGCTTGATTCAGCTGTACGGTGTACGTTTTTGGTGCGATGGCGAAGCGCAAAGGTGCGATGGCGTTGCGCGAATGTGCATCGTCGTCGCATCTGTTCGCTTCATTATCGAAACATCGGGCTTCTATAGTCTTTTTTTATGATAGCAGACATGACAGACCTAACGACATGTATTGATAAAAATACTTTACATCATTTGGTCCGTTAAATGGGAGAGTTTTAATAACTTGGCGTTTGATGCAAAAATAACATAGTACAGTCGTAAAAATCGCGCGACGTTTACCATAATTTAATGGTTACATGTTTGTCCTTAAACGAAACAAATGAAAATATCAATACAGGTAAATCCCTTTCATAAAGGTTCAGTACCTACAAATGTGTCCATACTACATGGGTGCCCCTGCTTTAGTGCGACGTTGACATTGAAGGTAGCCGCCTGGCAGTTGCACGCTTGCGTTATAAGGAATAAATGTGTCATGAGTAATTTGAAAATCGGTCTATGTATGTGGAATATACAGAGCGGACACGAATGTCCATACAAACTCTATGACCTCTAAGCGCCCAGCGACATAGCCGCCCGGCCGTTGCGCGCTGCGCACCATTGTTTTATATGAGGAATAATTGTCCGAAAGTTATGCTGCCGACATGAAATTTCGGACGGACAGGCTCACGCACGGACGGACAGGGGTAACACATTTATGACCTTGAAGGTCAAGATCACAGTGACCCAGTTTTGGCACCCAACATCTCAGCATCCCAATATGTATCCACAGTATCCACAGACCAAATTTGGTACTTGCATGTGCTGTATTATATGAGTTATTGCTCGGAAAACCAATAGAACAATCATTGCTAAATCAGGGGCGCATAACTCTGCTTTTAATGATCCTATCTAAGCAAAAGTTTAACTTGACCAAATGCAATATGACATTTTTGCTAAATCGAGGGCAATAACAACTCTGGCGTTTCTAGCCCATACTCGATCTTGACCGAGATCTTATAGTCATACACATTCAGTTCAAATATTATTAAGATTGGTCTTGAAATAAAGCCTCTAGAGTGTTAACAAGATCAAATACAGTTTCTCGCTAAATCAAGGGAAATAACTCTGGTGTTACTAAGCCGATATGACCGAAACTCGAACTTGGCTTGCATTTTATAAACATTCACATTCTGTCTTAATATGATTCAGATTGGTCAATAATTGACTCTACTGTAGTGTGTTAACAAGGTAGAATATGGCACTTTTGCTAAATCATGGGCCATAACTCTGGTCATACTTGTACGATCTGGCCCATAATCGAACTTGGCCGAGATCTTTTGGTCAAGATTGCTTGAAAAATGTAGACTGTTAACATACCAATTGTATGATATAAGCGATAAACTGAATTCTGTCAGCTGGCTGTGAAAAATACGTTCGTACGAAAAAGTAAAAAAAAAGTCAAACGTATTTGTCACATTTTCGATTAGTGATATTTACGGCCGTATTTGTAAAAAAAAGTGTTAAGAATTCGCAAAATTTCTGTAAAATTTACGGTTCAACAAACGTCCCCTTGAATGATATCTGGTATAACCAGGGGCGACGTGCGAAAGACAGAGTGTAGGAGAGTTTGGGAGTAGGTACACCTCTTCCACAGGCGGGTTAGCGGTTCCACAGGCGGGTTAGCGGGCCCCCCCCCCCCCCCCCCCCCCGATATATCTTTTTCATTTTCGGACCAAAATGGTGCTCGTATAAGCGATATTTGTCAGGAATATAAGCATTTTTTGCTGGCAAAAAAAATATAACTTTCCACCCTTATCCTCCCCCACCCCGACCCCTTACCATCACGCCCCTGTTAGTTATTGCATTTTAAAACTGTTTAGGATATATAGGCTATGTTTGTTTCTTTTCCTAGTTACTCCCGTGAGTAAAGGAGTATGCCACGCTACGCCTCCGATAATGAAAAGTGTGATCATACGACTTTGGAAATCTCTGATGGTCTATCCATTTTTACTGCCGAGCTGATTGCAGCAAAGTTAAAGGGACACACGGCAAACTTGATATTTTGAAAACACACGGCGTCCCGTTAGTTTTTCTACATATTTTGCATTTGTTCAATCATTAAAGGGACACATGGCAATCTTGAAGTATTTATCAAGCATTTAAATTAGCCTCTCGATTTATTAATCCAGCATCATTTTGACTTCAAATCTGTTTGCCTATATTTAAATACAATTTTGAGTTTTCAACTTTTCTTCGTTATTCTACCATAGGTTTTAATATATTATTGGTGAAACAGTTAGTAATATGTAAAAACAATTTGCTTATACAATTCTTGTAATTCATATTAATTATTGAACAAATGCAATTTATGTAGAAAAACTAACAGGATGTCGCCACCTTTTAAAAAATCAAGATTGCCGTGTGTCCCTTTAATATTAATTATAAGAATAGTATAAAGCAAATTGTTTTTGCATATTATTACCTTCTGATTATATTGCACCAATGATATATTTAAACATATGGTAAAATAATATGATACAAAGAAAAACTACAAATTATTTAATTATATGCAAGTAGCGTTGAAGTCAAACTGATACGGAATGAATAAATCGAGAAGCTCATTTCAATGCCTGATAAAAACTTCAAGATTGTCGTGTGTCCCTTTAACACATGCATTAACTGCATTTAAACAAAAATTTAATCCCTATAATTCCATGTTTTACGGTATAAAACCACCAATTACTCCCCTTTTTGACATCCCTATTCAAATGCCACATATTAATGATTGGCTGCAACCACAAATCAAGTACGGATAATGCCAAGTGTAATTTTCATATAATAAAAGCTTTTAACTTGAAGATTCCCCTGAAAAGGTGCGGTCATACTACATGTAAGAAAGTGTTTTGTTTGTTTACTAAACAGGCCAAGCTGTTTTCATTGATAGTTGCTCATTGAGTGTATGAACCATTAAGGCCTGTTAATACTCTTCTTGTACAGTCGAATAGAAATGTGTCATCACCCCTGCACCCCCACCCCCACCCCAACCCCGCTTATAATGCCCCTTTTCAACAAAAAGAAGTGGGATTACTTTTTTACATTCGATTACACCGCGGAGGTTTATATGCAATTGGTGGTAAGAGAACACGACTTGTTTAGGTGTTTCTAAAAAATGAGAACTTTCTGTCATTTACATAAAGTGCTCAAAACTACGTTTTGGAATATAAGAGATTTTTTGCCAAAACATGGACATATGAATATCAAGGCAACAATATGAAATCCACAAATGTCGGAGATATTATTTTCATGTTTGTTTGCACTGAACGACTAAACAAACTAACCGCCATTTCTCGTCAATACACCATATACAATGGGTAAACAGGTTTATCACGGTCAATAGACATCAATTAAACATGCATTTTACTTACAAGCAGAACACTGAATATGCACATTATTTCGATTTTCACTAAAATTCAATTGTTCACAGTATCCTACTTTAGTGGGTTGGGGAAAGATTTCTACCAAAATTGTTTCCCCCAGATTTAATTCTTGAAAACATGTTGCAAGCATGCAACCCTACATGTTTTTTTACAAATATTTTTTTAAAAAATGCATAGTTTGATTAAAAAATCTCCTCAAACACTTATTGTTAAGACAGAAAAAATGTGAAACTCAAAATTACGGCTTTTAGAGACAACATTTTACCATAAACGCTCAAAAACCATGGAAAACACTACGTTTCTAACGTATTTCTGTGATTGTTTTACACATTTTCATCAGGAAAATGTCCCTAGGCACGAATATTAAAAAGAAACCACAGCAATTACTTCCACATTGAGTTCAATGTTCCATATTAATGATCAGCTGCTACTTCACATCACGTACTGATACTGCAGCAGTTTACTTGTCATATAAAAAAAAGTAAGAAAGTGTTACTAAATAGGTTAATAGTACATTTGTTTTCATTGGTAGTTCCTTACAAAATGTATGCATAGATTTGAAAGCTGGAAAATGTTCATTAATAATCCATTAAAACCTTAAAACCTTATAAATATATCTCTTAAGACCTTTCTAAGGCTTTGTACTCTGGCTGGGTTGGATGCTAGGCTTACATTATGAGGAGGTTTACTCAAGTAAAGAAAGTCTGATTTCATAAATATACTTACCTTATCATAAATTTACTTTTAATTACGGTAACGATAACAGTAAATAAATAAATACTGAAAAGATGGATCCCTTGGAAACAACAAGCACAACTAGAGAGAAAAGTAGTAGACTCGGTGTTACTGAGTCTGTTCATGAGAGGTAATACACTATGCAACACCTCTCAGGTTCACTAGCACACGAGATATTCTACTTTAAAGTTCGGGCTTGATGATCCCAAAGGACCATTAAGTAATACTGCTTTCGATTATTAGTCGGAGCGGCTTTCTATAGTCGTCACAAAGAACTAAACAAACGCTAGTGTGAATGTCAATAAATACTTAAAATTGGATTCATTGGAGCGACAATCACAAACAAGAGAAAACAATACTTTATAGAGTCTGTTCATGAGAGGTATTATAGGGTACACCACCTCTCACGCTCCCTAGCACAAGGGTCTTCTACTTCAAAGCCACAAATGGTTGGCTTGAATGTTTGATTTCGTAAATGTATAAATAAATTTATCATGCAGATGTGCTCTTTTCTGCCCAATAAAGGGGTAACCTATTAAATTTTGCTTTATTAGCCACTGACCAATAGAGCAAATCAATGCGGAATCCCTCAGCGTTTATTGTACGTAACGTTATCTGACGTCATGCACGTAACGTTGCCTGACGTCATAAAACAAACAAAAACAACAACATGGCGGGGTCCTCGATAACATTCTGAGAAATAGGTAATAATAGTAATTCATACAGAAAATGTGGATAATCTACATGATTAATAGAATATTATGTCAGTGCCTTTTACTATCAAGTTTATTAGGCTCGTTTTCTAAGCCTCGCCTAATAAACTTGATAGTAAACGGTACTGACATAATATTCTCTATATATTTGCCTTACAATTTGTTAAATATCTATCATTTATAAAAGAATTGATAAATAATTTTAAATAAAACTACCATTGTGATTTTCAATTTATTTTAGGTAAAATATACATATAATTATATTCTAAAACAAAATACATTTAGGTAGGAGTAAACAGGTAAATCAAAATACATATATACAACGGCAATAAATGGCAACATATGAAGAATATTTTTTCACATAAATGTGTTGCTATCAAATACATTTCTCCATTATTATTATTATAGAGAACACATACTAACAAGACTTTGAGTCAAATAGTCTTTCGTTTGGGAGAGTAAAACAGTGTGTAATTATATATACATCAATATGTTGATGCCTTATTATATTATTATTATTATTGTTGTACACATTACTAAAATAATCATAGTGTATGCATATTTGTTGCATGTTTTCATAGTTTCTTATTCACAATGCTATATTGTGTCTGTATTTGTTTTGGTGATCATACCATGACTGAACTTGATACAGTAAAGATTGTTGTCATTATTGATAACGCCACCCATTCTACTCCGAAAGGATCGGTGGCTAAGCCAATTCACCAACCATTCTTCAAAAACTATTCTTAGACTTGAGCTCAAGTACTCAACTTTCGTTCACAAATATTTCCATGACATTCAAAGATAAACAGTCGTATGAAGTTGCTATTTATTACATAGCAGCTTGTGATGAACATTTATACTTTAAAATTATAGAACTATGTGTGATTGAAATGTGTATACTTGGGCTTAAGTTTTAGGATATTCTCAAGAATGGTAGGTAAATTCAAACCCAGGTGTGACGTCGACACTTTCTCTTTTTGTATTTAATATTTATGCAAATAAGAATGCTATTGAATGTACGTTTCTTGTGTTGCCCTGTATCATTTCTGCAAACGTTTTTTTTCTCTCCAGATAAAACGAGTTAAGGGTTGAACAGCTTCACATTTTAAAAATTACAGCATTTTGACACTCTTCTATTGCTTAAAAAGAAGGTACAAAAGTCGAACAGGAAATGTAGCTTTCACAGAACACAGTCAACCAGAAACAACAAACAAAGATCACAAAGTAAATAAGAATTAAAGCATGGAACATTGTTATTTCCTTTCATATCCAGAAGTATTTCCTCTTCTAACGACGAACATAGTACCTTCCTGCAATAAGATGTATACACATTAATATAATATTCTGAGTTTTATGGTTTTTTTCGAATAGTCAATTGCTGATTACGTTGCTAGGGTTAATTGAATTGAATTGGGTTTTAAGGCGCACCAACACATGAATGGTTATATGGCGCCTAAACAATTACTTCTGTTACAGTATACCTTAACAGCAGCTACATTAGGCAAAAAGCGCATCCGTGGAAGAGGGGGTAAAGACGTCGCGTTTGAAACCTTCTTTTCGCCTCTCACCGCTGAGGGTTAGAATCCCACTGGGGAACTCGGCTTGTAACTGAAAAGTGTCGTTTCTTACGGATGAGGGGAGATATACAGAGCCGGTTCTACACCGGAAAAAAGTGTGTGGTCTGGCTTTACCACCATAAAATCGATCTTACGGATGACGGGAGATATACAAAACTGGTTCTACACCTGAAAAAGTGTGTGCTCTGGCTTTACTACGATAAAATCGATCTTACGGATGACGGGAGATATACAGAACTGGTTCTACACCGGAAAAAGTGTGTGGTCTGGCTTCACCACCATAAAATCGATCGTCAAATACAGCCAAAAATGTGTTGAAAAATATCTTTAAACCCCAAACAAACATAACCATGTCAATAATCAAGAAAAATAAATATACGTGGTGTATACAGTATACGCATTGTTGTAATTTCCTAAATAATAAAACGTCAGCACAATAAAATCCAAAATCCCATACCTTCACTAAAGCCGGGAATCCAAACTCCATACCTTCACTAAAGCCGGGAATCCAAACTACATACCTTCACTAAAGCCGAGAATCCAAACTACATACCTTCACTAAAGCCGGGAATCCAAACTCCATACCTTCACTAAAGCCGGGAATCCAAACTACATACCTTCACTAAAGCCGGGAATCCAAACTACATACCTTCACGAAAGCCGAGAATCCAAACTACATACCTTCACTAAAGCCGGGAATCCAAACCAGAAATCCGAGAACGGTATTACTCTTTTACCAGACTCCTTTCGGATAAATATTTGAACTGGAATTCCAATTATGAAATACAACCCCACACAGCAGACAAATCTGAAAAGGTAAATATAAAATAAAAAGTGATTATTACATTTAATGGCATCGGTAACGTGTAAATGAATAGTTATTGGTAAAAGAGAAACAAATATGACAACATCCAGTTTAATATCACAAACAAATTGCGCTTTGGAGCGCTGTGGTCTAGTGGTAGAGCGTTGGACCCATGATCAAAAAGTCGTGGGTTCGATCCCCGCCATAACCGTATGCGTTGTGTCCCTGAGCAAGCCACTTTATCTTCATTTGCTTAGTACTGGTTCTACCCAGGAAGACATCGAAAGTGATTAAAATAAGTTCAAAGAGCTTTCGTTATAATCGATGTAAAATAGATGTTTAAATTAATTAAACAAATTGCATCTAAAATTGTATTTGTGTGTGTTAAAAAAAAGAACTGTGTTATTCGGTTCTTGTTTTTTTTCTTTTCTATTTTTTGTTCCAGGTGACAAGCATGGTACAAGTTCATGATTTCATACAGGTTTGGATAAACCTGAAGGTGTTCGAGCCCATATTTGAGAATCTAATATAGGGTAGTGATACATTCGAAATGAAAGTGAAATGGATAAATTAAACAGGGTCTCTACAAACGATGGACATTTTAAAAAAAAGAAGCAAATGTTCGACGAACAACAGACATTAAGTTTCACAAAGACAAAACAATTAAGAAAAGTCGTGAAGTTGTACAGTGGTCCAGAGAGGCCCTGCTGCATATGTATGCAGAGCTATGTAAAAACAACTGTGTTGGGAGACGTTAAAGCCGGGCATTTGATGCAGCAATTGTTTATGATGTACCCTAGAACCTGGTTTAAATCCCCCAGCGGCCATTTTGCCACTGACCGTTCTCCCAGGGCGGAAGCCTTATTGTGATTGCGATGTCACATGCTTTGCTCTTTATTAACTTTGTATTGTTTGTTTGGTTTAATGCGTATTTTTGATTGACTGTGTTCTGTGTAAGCTGCATTTCCTGTTCGACTTTTATACCTGCTGTTACATATAAATATATACACTACTCAACTCTTATAATCGGTCACCCAGGTTTTTTGAAAATAACACGAATACTAAAAACTGGAAATCACCAAAACACATACCAATATTTTATTAAGTTTATCAACAAGGTTTTAGTCCAATCAAGGCAGATATAGTTTTATAAATCGCTAGCGATATTTGTTAAACGACGCCAGTTAAAATTTCAAATGAAAATATATAATTCTTTGAAAAGTGACCGACTATAAAAGTTAAATAGTGTACATGTATAAAAATATGTTTACACACACCTGTTTGTATGAATATCCTACAGTTGTATACCATTTAGTTATTAGATATGTAGCAGGGAGTATTCAGTAGTACTCTAAGTAATCTCTCTCTCTCTCTCTCTCTCTCTCTCTCTGAATTGCATTGCAAAACTGCAGGAAACTAACATGACCTGTCTCTATCATTAAAAATAAAATACTGAATGTAATGCATATTGTTTTAATTGTATGTAGCTTTAGGAAAGAACACATTTGTATTTACTTACATAATAAGCAAGATGGATCCCGGGGAAATACCTCCTTTAGGACAGGCATGTGGACTTTGTAATTCTAAATTCTGAAATAAAAAAATATATAATTCCATTTCTAAAAGACGATTTAAATAACTCCACAATAAGCTTTCATGGAACATTAGTACCATTTCATGGAAAATTAGTACCACATTAGTGCCTCATTAGCAACACATTAGTACCACATTAATACCACATTAGTACCACCTCATGGAACATAAGTACCACATTAGTACCACATTAGTACCACTTCATATAATTTATAATACATGTCAAGAACTAAAAATGGAAGTGATGTTACCCTTTTTAAGGTTTATTTCATGTTATCGTCGCAATCTGCACAAACGTTTTGAGTATGATAATATGTGTATTGTCTTAGATAGCATAGAAAAAGATATGCATAAAACCACCAGTTACATTCCCCATTGACAACAATGATCTACACAAATGACAGGAGCGTAGCGTGGCCTGTTGTCAACATACTCCTAATACGAGGTGCGAAACAGCCAAGTGGGGGAGGGATTGGGAGGAGTCCCCCTCTTAGATGTGGGGTTCGGGGGGCCTCGGGGTACAGTTAACATCGATAAATATACGGTTTCAGAATATGTGATAAAAAAAATAGTTAGCTCGGATTTGAACCACAGCCTTGCACTTGTCAGTTTTGTAGGATTTACGTTGAACCACTAGACCACGGCTTTTTATTGGTATGCTGTAGCAGTTTTAACACTAAATAGGCATTACGTAATAACAAGCTCGCACACACAAACTCATCAAGCGCTAAATAACAAGTCGAGATCTGGTTGTTTTGAGGCGAAGTATTAGTTTCATATTGATAACATACAGGGGGTGGGGGAGTGGGGGGGAGGGGGGTAGGTAAACCAGATGGGGGAAGTAAACCTACTAGAGATAGAGTGCTATTTTCTATATTTGGGAACATAACCCATACCGTTACAACTGGGAATTTTAGCGCGATTTTCCATAAAATTGTGAAAAACATACAGTAAAAGGTTTATTTAATAATTGTTTCTTGAATACTATTTTCAGTACACTGAGGTCAGCAGAGGCAATTTAAAAGCATTTCGTTCTCAGCTCTTGTCACACTAACGCTTCTTTTTTTATTTTATTTTTTTATTGTTTCTTTCAATTGGGAATTTTTGTCTCAAAAGTGGCGGAGAAATATGTTTTAGCATTGGGAATATAGCCCAATGACGGCTATGAAAAATGCCAACAAAGCACACTGTGGTAGCATGGACCACAACTACATGTGAACGCGATTACTGAACTATTTACACAATTTGCATTGACTTGAAGATAGAAATATGTTCATTTCCGGTCCATTTGGTAGAAGCACATATAATCTGAGACGAAGGCTCAATGTAATCTATTGGGATCACTCTTCGTTCGTCGTCCGTCGTCCGTCGTCGTCGTCGATGTAGTCGTTAATTTTTCTTCAAACGACTTCTCCCCAGAAACCGCTTGGCTAATTTTGACCAAACTTCACACGGATGATCCTTAGATGAATGGTTTTTAGATTTGTTAAAATTAGGTCAGCGCGACATCCAAGATGGCCACCATAACCATATATGGTCGAAACCTTAACAAATCTTCTTCTCCAGAACCGCTAGATAGGTTTCAACAGGTTTTTTTTTAAAATGATCGCCAACGCCTAGACTATCAATTTTGTTCAAATAAAGTCTCCGGGGTCAAAAATAGTTGTTCCCCGGGGGTCCAAAATTTGTATATTGAGATTTTGCATGTTTTTCATATAGATATATAGGAAAAAAGTTACAGAGATCTCATGTATTACATGTAGGGTTACCTTATAGTCCTCTACTAAGTTTGTTCAAATGGTGACATTGGGGTCAAATTTGTCCCCGCCCAGGGTGTCACAGTTTTACATAGAATTATATAGGAAAAAAATCAAAAAAATCTTCTTCTCGGAAACTACAAGGGCCAGAGGTTTGATATTTTGCATTTACTATAAGCTTATGGTCCTTAACCAAGTTTGTTCAAATGGTGACCCTTGGGTTACATGTGACCCCGTCCCAAGGGTCACATGTTTTACTTAGACATGTATAAGGAAAAACTTAAAAATTCTTCTTCTCTGAAACAGCAAGAGCCATAGGTTTAATATTTTGCATTTGCTATAAGCTTATGGTCCTCTACCAAGTTTGTTCAAGTGGTGACCCAGGGGGCACATTTGGCCCCACCCCGGGGGTCACAGTTTTACATAGGTTTGTATAGGGAAAACTGAAAAAACAAAATCCTCTTCTCTGGAACCACATGGCACAGAGCTCTCATGTATTACATGTAGCATCAGCTTATAGCCCTCTACTAAGTTTGTGCAAATGGAGACCCAGGGGTCAAATTTGTCCCCGCCCCGAGGGTCACAGTTTTACATAGACTTATATAGGTGTTGTTTTTTTAAATCTTCTTCTCGGAAACTACAGGATCCAGAGGTTTGATATTTTGCATTTACTATAAGCTTATGGTCCTTTACCAAGTTTGTTCAAATGGTGACCCTGGGGTCACATTTGGCCCCGCCCCGGGGGTCACAGTTTTACATAGGCTTGTATAGGGAAACACTGAAAAAACATTCTTCTCTGTAACTGCCAGAGAGGTTTAATATTTTGCATTTGCTATAAGCTTATGGTCCTCTACCAAGTTTGTTCAAATGGTGATCCTGGTGTCAAATTTGACCGCACCCCAGGGGTCACAGTTTTACATAGACATATATATATATAGGGGGAAAAATCTTCTCTGAAACTGCAAAAGCCAGAGGTTTACTATTTTGCATTTACTATAAGATTATGGTCCTCTACCAAGTTTGTTCAAATGGTGACCCTGGGGTCAAATTTGACCCCGCCCCGTGGGTCACAGTTTTACATAGACTTATAAAGGAAACACATTAAAGTATTCTTCTCTGGAACTACAAGAGCGATAGGTTTAATATTTTGCATTTACTATACTGTTATGGTCCTTTACCAAGTTTGTTCAAATGGTGACCGTGGGGTCACATTTGGCCCGCCCCAGGGGTCTTGTTTTACTTAGACTTGTATAGGGAAAAACTTAAAAAATCTTCTTTTCTGAAACCACAAAGCTCTCATATATTACATGTAGCCCTAGGGTCACATATGGCCTTGCCCAAGGTGTTACACTCTAGCACCTTCATTTTGTATTTGATATTTACCAAACTTTGTCAGTGTCTTAACATCAATGTTGTTATACACAACAGAGCCCACAGTTCTTGAACAATCTTAACCAAACGTGCACAGATTGTATATGACCATACGATTTCGAAGAAGTTTGATAATGTGCCAGTACTCAGGTGATCGATTTAGGGCCATCTTGGCCTTCTTGTTTCAGTTGTCAACAGTTTTTTTAAAAAAAGTTGGTCCCCCATCCCAAATCTCAAACTCTGTATCCGCCCCCATTATGTATTGTTTAACACTGACCTGATGATTACGTACAAGGTCAAAGTCACACGTCAATGTTATGTAATTGTTTTGCTCATTCCAAGGTCTTAACACTTGTTTATATAATCATCATGCGCAAGGTGTGCAAAAAAACAAGCGTTAGGTTTAAATTTTAATGTCAATTTCTGGTTCATAAGTTATTTTAATTTTTAACCCATTGGCTTTTGGTGTTGAGCTCGCTATGAGGCAGTGCCTTATTCAAATTAATTTTATAATAGGAACTACATTCGGCTACGCCACGGATGTTTATATGCAACTCCATGGTGTTGGCACACCTGTAAGAATAAGCTACATACATAGACAGCGCTTTCTCCTATCTCTCCTACTGCTACCAGCGTGTCGCCACCGTCAGCACACGTAAGTACCACAACTGAAGTTCTGAAAAAATAAATAAACGTGGTTTATATGTATCTATTTACATGAAATACCAGTAGTTTAGATCACTGTAACAGTCCCCTTCCCGATTCAAATTTGTCAACTTTCTCCTTAGTTATTCATTTAAGAGATCACTTAGCTTATAGCTCACTGCTTTTTGACAAAATTTCTTTAAAAAATATTGAGATGTATTCATGTAAAATATAACATTGAACGATAAAGTATGACGTATGTATGGGAGAGCAATTGCGCCGATATAATAACTCGTGCTGAAAGCACTCGTTCTGAAAGCGCTGGTTCTAATATCAGAGCAATTAACAAATTGTGTATTGGCAATACAGATTTTAGTGATAAAGAAAATGAAATAGTTTTTCTAGCTGTGCAAACATATATAAAAGACACCAGGCGTTTTAACTAGTGTATTAAAACAACTAAGCAATGTGTTCGGACTGTCCTATGTACTCTTATTAAAACATATTCTTTCTTCTTCTCCTCCTTCTTTTCTTTATTTTTCTTTTCTTTCACCCAACTATTGTGACAACTGTTTACGTCTACATGTGTAAACTTTAGTTCATTTATTTTCTGTATTCATTGTTACTTAATATGTTTACTATAGCCATAACATTACAATTGTTCTTTGTAATTTAAATTGTATTGGGAAGGGCCGTTACTAATGTTGTAAGAACTTGTGGCCCGACCCATTTGCATACTTTGTTAAAAAATAAAATGCAATAAAATATGTTTAAACCAGAGCAATTTCCCTCCCTCGGGGAAATATTTCCCGTACTTCAAAACGACGGGTAATTAAACTCTGTATGTTGGTATACATGTATATGTTGGTATACATGTATATGTTGGTATACATGTATGATAACTTGACAAGTTATACCTTGTGACCCCGCCCTGGTCTCCGCTATACTGGAGTGCAAGCTTCCCGTCGTCAGTTTCTACGAAGCTGGCACTGGATTGACTGCCGAGAGTGTAGTATGAAGGAGGTAGGTCCTGACGTGTTTGGCATACCTGTAATTGTTTAAGATCGAGTAGTCAACTTTTAATAATTATATATATGATTCAAGAAACTATCCCGCAAAATAACAGCAAAATTACACTATAAAACCGTTTATCAAAACTCTATACATGTGTTCATGTCATATAATAATGTATCTGTACTTATTAAAAGTACAGTTTTTTCAATGGTTCTTAAAATATCCGTGTTTAAATATGAGTAAAATTAATTATGAGTTAGTAACTCTTAATTCGACGCTCCAGTTCTAACCAACGAGATGAGACCATTCTCTCTATTTATTTTGTAGCATGTCCATTTCAACTGTCTGCCATACTCTAACTTCCAATACTGGTAGTCAGAGTACACCATTTCTTCTAACAGGTGTTATTTTCAATTAAACGATTTACACTGTGCAAATAAAAAAGGAATTTCAGCGACCATGCTACAAAGCCGTTTACATTTTGTCTATAGATGTTAGATTCTCAAAATATGTAAGTTACATATAAATATATAAATTTTCGTCAGTACTTGTGGAATCGGTGTGCATATGTTGTAAACTCTGGCTGTTGTTGGCGGGATAGCTATGTGTACTGTAATAGTGTGTTTTGTCCCATTGACGGAAAAAACATCTCGTATTATTATATTTTATCATATATATACGCATTTTTGGCCCGCAATATGCACAAAATTACCCTAAAATAAGCTCTCGAAAATTGAGCCATATCATAAATGCGGTCCGATACGCCAAATTTAGGTCATGTGACCGGGCCGAAAATGCATATCCATATTGGCCCGGTCACCTGACCAATAACCCTCATCTGACCGTTACGATTATTGGCGATTGTTTTTTGTTTTACCCTTTTTTTAAAACCATAACTTTGACGTTAAACCCGTCAATGACATGACGTAACCGAAGTCACGTCAACTAACGTAACTGACGTCGTTTAAATAAGCGTTAAAATGGAAGGCGGCGAGAGGACGTTAGTGTCAGGGCTAACAGCTTATTTTACTTATTGTACTTAGATGGACAAATTATTGAGGGAAGGCATCATGAAGTAAATGAAACTAATATAGGATTTTTGTCAACAAAACGAGGAATGTAACTAGATCTACAGAAAAACAGACTAAACATGGCTTTACATTTTTTCATGGAATGGTTTCGCTCGACCGGTGAAACCAGAGTAACTGAAGCAATTGGCTTCAAGGAGTTGGACGGTCTATATTGGAAGTTTTATTCTGAGTAGAATCTATAGACCGACTAAACTGAATACCAGCTAGACTCGAGAAATCGAAATAGGAATGGAATGGACGAATTGAAAAAAAAAGAGAGAATAAACTACAAACAATACATTTAAGTTAAAACTGTCCTGTTGTTTTCGTTCATTCATTTTTGTTATTTTTATTTTATAAATTAATTCGGTAAATCTAACAGTTTAATATCCTTTGATCTTTTTTATATAATATCCCAATGAAATATCATATCGCCCCTCGACTAATATCGGCCCCAGGCTAAAGCCTTCGGGCCGATATTGGGGTCTCGGGCCGATATGACGGACAATAATGCATCACCCATGTATTAATCTCTAAATCTAAACTCATAAATGAAGCGTTCTGTACGGCCACCCGCCTTTGACGTCATATCGGAAAGAATTCACAAGGTATGAATTAAACCGCCAATTATTTTCACCATTGACACCAATGTCAAAATGTCACATATTAATGATTTGCTGCAACTTTAACTCAAGTATGGATGATGTAGCAGTGTATTTTGTTTCATGCAGATAAATAGTTTTCCTCTTGAAATCACCAGAAAATGTGGTGTCACAAGACATGTAAGAACGTTCTTGCTTGTGTAATAAACAGGTCAAGGGTACAGCTGTTTCCATTGCTAGTTGCTCACAAAGTGTATTCATAGATTCGAAATCTTGAAAATGTTCATCAATACTCCAGTAAAACTATCAATACGCGTCTTATGCATATGTCAACAAAATCGAATAGCAATGGGCGTTTTTGCAGTAGGTGTATAATGCCCATTTCAATTAAAGAAGGAGGAATTACCTTTTACTCTATGAACTACATTTGGATGTTTATATGCATACGGTGGTGCTAAACCACAAACAAGCAATCTAAATTGCATATACAGCCTTTTGAAGGTAGGACATAGAAGATATTGTACATCGGTGCGATATATTTCAGTTAAAATGTCAAGACAACAATTTGCTTGATGTCTCATGCAATCTTTAACCCTTGCATTGTGAATGCGTATAAGCCGAACCTTAAATGTGATATATTCGACGTACAAACAAATGTCATTAAATAGTCACTTGCCTGTTTCATTAAAAGTTCACTTAGAAAATAAATGCACAAACCGCCACTCCAGAACATCCTCCTTCATTGAAGTCGTAACAAGGATTCCATGAGAAAACGTCCTGTTTCCCGTCCGAGACATCCTGATATCTGTAATAGTAATCATAATAGTATAGTTAACAGTGATCGCTTCAACTTTCTAAACTTTGTTAACTTATAACTTCAACTCAACAAAGCTAATATTTCTGATACTATCTCTTCTTTTCTCGATTATTTCTCTCTATTACACTGACAAAGGCGGTAGCCCTATTGTCAACCCGTTTGTGTTTGTGATGTCACATGCCTTGCTTCGTATTACCATTGTATCGTATTACCATTGTAATTGTTGTTTGCGTAAATGCCTGTTTTTGGTTGACTGTGAAAGCTACATGTCCTGCTCGACTGTTATACCTAACTGTATGGAGTATGTTGAGAGAGTGCAACAGCTCACTCTTATACCTAACTGTAAGGAGTATGTTGAGAGAGTGCAACAGCTCACTCTTATACCTAACTGTATGGAGTATGTTGAGAGAGTGCAACAGCTCACTGTTATACCTAACTGTATGGAGTATGTTGAGAGAGTGCAACAGCTCACTGTTATACCTAACTGTATGGAGTATGTTGAGAGAGTGCAACAGCTCACTGTTATACCTAACTGTATGGAGTATGTTGAGAGGGTGCAACAGCTCACTGTTATACCTAACTGTATGGAGTATGTTGAGAGAGTGCAACAGCTCACTGTTATACCTAACTGTATGGAGTATGTTGAGAGAGTGCAACAGCTCACTGTTATACCTAACTGTATGGAGTATGTTGAGAGGGTGCAACAGCTCACTCTTATACCTAACTGTATGGAGTATGTTGAGAGAGTGCAACAGCTCACTGTTATACCTAACTGTATGGAGTATGTTGAGAGAGTGCAACAGCTCACTGTTATACCTAACTGTATGGAGTATGTTGAGAGAGTGCAACAGCTCACTGTTATACCTAACTGTATGGAGTATGTTGAGAGAGTGCAACAGCTCACTGTTATACCTAACTGTATGGAGTATGTTGAGAGGGTGCAACAGCTCACTGTTATACCTAACTGTATGGAGTATGTTGAGAGAGTGCAACAGCTCACTGTTATACCTAACTGTATGGAGTATGTTGAGAGAGTGCAACAGCTCACTGTTATACCTAACTGTATGGAGTATGTTGAGAGAGTGCAACAGCTCACTGTTATACCTAACTGTATGGAGTATGTTGAGAGAGTGCAACAGCTCACTGTTATACCTAACTGTATGGAGTATGTTGAGAGAGTGCAACAGCTCACTGTTATACCTAACTGTATGGAGTATGTTGAGAGAGTGCAACAGCTCACTGTTATACCTAACTGTATGGAGTATGTTGAGAGAGTGCAACAGCTCACTGTTATACCTAACTGTATGGAGTATGTTGAGAGGGTGCAACAGCTCACTGTTATACCTAACTGTATGGAGTATGTTGAGAGAGTGCAACAGCTCACTGTTATACCTAACTGTATGTAGTATGTTGAGAGGGTGCAACAGCTTTCACGCCACCACCTAGCACTGTTATACCTAACTGTATGGAGTATGTTGAGAGGGTGAAACAGCTTTCACGCCACCACCTAGCACTGTTATACCTATGTTGAGAGGGTAAAACAGCTTTCACGCCACCACCTAGCACTGTTAAACCTAACTGTATGGAGTATGTTGAGAGGGTAAAACAGCTTTCACGCCACCACCTAGCACTGTTATACCTATGTTGAGAGAGTGCAACAGCTTTCACGCCACCTAGCAATGTTATACCTAACTGTATGGAGTATGTTGATAGGATGCAACAGCTTTCACGCCACCTAGCACTGTTATACATAACTGTATGGAGTATGTTGAGAGAGTGCAACAGCTGTCACGCCACCTAGCACTGTTATACATAACTGTATGGAGTATGTTGAGAGAGTGCAACAGCTGTCACGCCACCTAGCACTGTTATACATAACTGTATGCTGAGAGAGTGCAACAGCTTTCACGCCACCTAGCTCTGTTATACCTAACTGTATGGAGTATGTTGAGAGAGTGCAACAGCTGTCACGCCACCTAGCACTGTTATACATAACTGTATGTTGAGAGAGTGCAACAGCTTTCACGCCACCTAGCTCTGTTATACATAACTGTATGGAGTATGTTGAGAGAATGAAACAGCTTTCACGCCTCCTAGCTCTGTTATACATAACTGTATGGAGTATGTTGAGAGAGTGCAACAGCTGTCACGCCACCTAGCTCTGTTATACCTAACTGTATGTTGAGAGAGTGCAACAGCTGTCACGCCACCTAGCTCTGTTATACATAACTGTATGGAGTATGTTGAGAGAGTGCAACAGCTTTCACGCCACCTAGCACTGCTATACCTAACTGTATGGAGTATGTTGAGAGAGTGCTACAGCTGTCACGCCACCACCTAGCACTGTTATACCTAACTGTATGGAGTATGTTGAGAGAGTGCAACAGCTTTCACGCCACCTAGCTCTGTCATACCTAACTGTATGGAGTATGTTGAGAGAGTGCAATAGCTTTCACGCCACCTAGCACTGTTATACCTAACTGTTTGGAGTATGTTGAGAGGGTGCAACAGCTTTCACGCCACCACCTAGCACTGTTATACCTAACTGTATGGAGTATGTTGAGAGAGTGCAACAGCTTTCACGCCACCACCTAGCACTGTTATACCTAACTGTATGGAGTATGTTGAGAGAGTGCAACAGTTGTCACGCAACCTAGCACTGTTATACATAACTGTATGTTGAGAGAGTGCAACAGCTTTCACGCCACCTAGCACTGTTATACCTAACTGTATGGAGTATGTTGAGAGAGTGCAACAGCTGTCACGCCACCTAGCTCTGTTATACATAACTGTATGTTCAGAGAGTGCAACAGCTTTCACGCCACCTAGCACTGTTATACCTAACTGTATGGAGTATGTTGAGAGGGTGCAACAGCTTTTACGCCACCACCTAGCACTGTTATACCTAACTGTATGGAGTATGTTGAGAGAGTGCAACAGCTTTCACGCCACCTAGCACTGTTATACCTAACTGTATGGAGTATGTTGAGAGAGTGCAACAGCTGTCAGGCCACCTAGCTCTGTTATACCTAACTGTATGGAGTATGTTGAGAGAGTGCAACAGCTGTCACGCCACCTAGCACTGTTATACCTAACTGTATGGAGTATGTTGAGAGAGTGCAACAGCTTTCACGCCACCTAGCACTGTTATACCTAACTGTATGGAGTATGTTGAGAGAGTGCAATAGCTGTCACGCCACCTAGCTCTGTTATACATAACTGTATGGAGTATGTTGAGAGAGTGCAACAGCTTTCACGCCACCTAGCACTGTTATACCTAACTGTATGGAGTATGTTGAGAGAGTGCAACAGCTGTCACGCCACCTAGCTCTGTTATACATAATTGTATGGAGTATGTTGAGAGAGTGTAACAGCTTTCACGCCACCTAGCACTGTTATACCTAACTGTATGGAGTATGTTGAGAGAGTGCAACAGCTGTCACGCCACCTAGCTCTGTTATACCTAACTGTATGGAGTATGTTGAGAGAGTGCAACAGCTGTCACGCCACCTAGCTCTGTTATACCTAACTGTATGGAGTATGTTGAGAGAGTGCAACAGCTTTCACGCCACCTAGCACTGTTATACCTAACTGTATGGAGTATGTTGAGAGGGTGCAACAGCTTTCACGCCACCACCTAGCACTGCTATACCTAACTGTATGGAGTATGTTGAGAGAGTGCAACAGCTTTCACGCCGCCTAGCACTGTTATACCTAACTGTATGGAGTATGTTGAGAGAGTGCAACAGCTGTCAGGCCACCTAGCTCTGTTATACCTAACTGTATGGAGTATGTTGAGAGAGTGCAACAGCTGTCACGCCACCTAGCACTGTTATACCTAACTGTATGGAGTATGTTGAGAGAGTGCAACAGCTTTCACGCCACCTAGCACTGTTATACCTAACTGTATGGAGTATGTTGAGAGGGTGCAACAGCTTTCACGCCACCACCTAGCACTGTTATACCTAACTGTATGGAGTATGTTGAGAGAGTGCAACAGCTTTCACGCCACCTAGCACTGTTATACCTAACTGTATGGAGTATGTTGAGAGAGTGCAACAGCTGTCAGGCCACCTAGCTCTGTTATACCTAACTGTATGGAGTATGTTGAGAGAGTGCAACAGCTGTCACGCCACCTTGCTCTGTTATACCTAACTGTATGTTGAGAGAGTGCAACAGCTTTCACGCCACCTAGCACTGTTATACCTAACTGTAGGGAGTATGTTGAGAGAGTGCAACAGCTGTCACGCCACCTAGCTCTGTTATTCATAACTGTATGGAGTATTTTGAGAGTGTGCAACAGCTGTCACGCCACCTAGCTCTGTTATACATAACTGTATGGAGTACGTTGAGAGAGTGCAACAGCTTTCACGCCACCTAGCACTGTTATACCTAACTGTATGGAGTATGTTGAGAGAGTGCAACAGCTGTCACGCCACCTAGCTCTGTTATACATAACTGTATGGAGTATGTTGAGAGAGTGCAACAGCTTTCACGCCACCTAGCACTGTTATACCTAACTGTATGGAGTATGTTGAGAGGTGCAACAGCTGTCACGCCACCTAGCTCTGTTATACATAATTGTATGGAGTATGTTGAGAGAGTGCAACAGCTTTCACGCCACCTAGCACTGTTATACCTAACTGTATGGAGTATGTTGAGAGAGTGCAACAGCTGTCACGCCACCTAGCTCTGTTATACCTAACTGTATGGAGTATGTTGAGAGAGTGCAACAGCTGTCACGCCACCTAGCTCTGTTATACATAACTGTATGGAGTATGTTGAGAGAGTGCAACAGTTTTCACGCCACCTAGCACTGTTATACCTAACTGTATGGAGTATGTTGAGAGAGTGCAACAGCTGTCACGCCACCTAGCTCTGTTATACATAATTGTATGGAGTATGTTGAGAGAGTGCAACAGCTGTCACGCCACCTAGCTCTGTTATACCTAACTGTATGTTGAGAGAGTGCAACAGCTTTCACGCCACCTAGCACTGGCTTAAGCGGTGTGCTGTTGTAAAGCCATGCAGTTTCTTATGCTATTGTGATCCTTACAAAAGTGGACAGTGTACATAAAGAAATAAGCGTCAGGTTATATTCTCTAACAAACAAGGCATCATTAATAGGCACTATAGTATAACACATAGATGACCATGTATATATGAATCTGAAAAAAACTTTGAAAGCCACAGTGCAAGTACTCAGTAACTTGGCAGAAGTCAGAGCAACAAGAGAACAAACTGTTAAGGGCACGACAAGACAATATGTTAGACAAACATCAAACGCTACCGTCCTTTCAGGATTTAGGTAGATGTCATAATAGTCCACAATCTGTCCAGTCATCTCACAATCAAAGTGGAAAGCATAGTGGCGAACTTTAAACCACTAAATATGTAGTTACTGATTTGTAGCCGGGGCGACTTATTACAGCCGCCACACAGCATTAAGCAACTGCTAGTGTGAATGTTAATAACTACTAAAAAGGGATTCCTTTGGTAAGGGATCCTTTTGAACACTTTTCAAGGCAATATATACATAGTTATTTGTAGTCTTAAACAGTATACTTAACATGCAAATGGTATGTTTCGTCAGTATGTATTCAAAACGGTAAGGAATTGCAATAATAAACATATCCTGAGGTACTGAAATGTATATAAATACACAAACATGACTGTAGAGATTATGGTGTAACTTACTTTGCAGTGCCGTCATTGTTAGCCAAAGGTGAGAGATCCACAATACCGCCGTTACCGTACTCACATTTACACGAGCTGACCTTCTTACACTTGCTGGTGACAGGTTCGATCAGGCATAGCAGACTTATCAGAATGCCCGCGTACTCGAGTTGAAAATACCTCATGTCGGTACTAGAGTTTAACGTCAGCGGTAAATTTGAGTTTTCTTATTTTTTGTAGTTTCAAGTCTAGCTAATGTTAATGTAATATCCGACTAGGTTTTATTTGTATCCAGTAATTTCAAATGTTAATATAATATACGACTAGGTTGCATTTGTATCCAATAATTTCAAATGGTAATGTAATATCTGACGGTTTTATTTGTATCCAAATATTTAGATATTCTAAATGACAAACGTCATGTGTTCCTCAATGACTTTTCAGTGAAAAAAG
This sequence comes from Cyrtodaria siliqua, assembly GCA_037043455.1. Lineage (NCBI taxonomy): Eukaryota > Metazoa > Mollusca > Bivalvia > Adapedonta > Hiatellidae > Cyrtodaria > Cyrtodaria siliqua. The sequence goes on along the minus strand of JAWPHD010004148.1, from coordinate 130,268 downwards.
AAAGTACTTTTATCAGCAATATAAGTCCGTTTCCTTTTATTTCCCAACTATATGTCATCGATGTGAACTTACATTTGAATAGGTCAGGTCGCATAACTGTATTTCAAACAATAAATTCTTTCACTCAAATCGATAATTAATTAAATTATATGGTATAAACATCAAATGTACTTTTTTACTTCCTACTGAAGTTTTATCATAATACGAACTAACAATCATTATCTACGTCAAATATTTAATAATCAGTCACATGTATATGATGAGGTGTGTAACAATGATTATGACATTGATATAATATACGCATATCAATATTTAAACAATCCGACTACACGATTCGTTCGAGTTTGTATTTGCATTTTGATTTGATTTTATATGCCAACTCACTCAATGATAAGATGTGTTTAAGTTTGTTTTCATGTTAATTAAAGTGTATTTACACCAATTAATTTTCCATAAAACTACGTTGTACCTATTTGCTCTGTAATGAGTACCCGAATACACGAAGCTTTTTTTATATATTTTTTAATTTTTTTTTTTTTAATTTTTTTTTTGAAAGAACTATCTTGGTTTAATAAAAACAGAAAGAAAACAGGAAGAAACAAAGATCGTACGTTGAGTAGTATGTTTCGAACGAACTGTTTGGTTGGATGGTGGTGACCCATCTACGTGCATGTAGCAACATTAGGGAAAGTTCAAATATACCTCTTTTATTAATTATTCCACATATTTTATAACAATTTCATGTATGATTTAACCTTCAAAATGACTCTTCAAAATTTGAGTTTTAATTTTTCAGCGAGATTTTTTAAAAACAAATATATGTCAACTATGATATGATTCTCATATGATATTTATAAACGGTTTTATATACGAATCGTGTACTGCTCCTTCTATATAAGTACCACTGTTCTATATAAGTACCACTGTTCTATATAAGTACCACTGTTCTATATAAGTACCACTGTTCTATACCACTGTTCTATATAAGTACCACTGTTCTATATAAGTACCACTGTTCTATATAAGTACCACTGACCGTTCCATGGAGGTAGCCCTAGTGTCAACCATTGTATGTTTGTGATGTCATATCTTGCCTTTATTCATCTTTGTAATTATTGTTTGTTTCTATTCTAGCTAGGTATGACCTCAGACCCTTTCTCAGCAGAGAAATTACAAAAGGAAACAGAGCGTATCTCAGATATGACAAATTAGTAATCAATGGCGAGTCATATGTGTACGACTCAGAAAGCAACGACATTATAATCTTGAATAAATAGGACACTGGTCAAGGTCTTAATGCAAATACTGTAGAAAACAACATAGATATCAACATTCTATCTTGGAACATTCAAGGGTTATTAAAATATACTAGTAATAATGATTTTTTAAGTTATTTGAAACAATTTGATATTTGTGCACTGAATGAAACTTGGTCAAAACACGAGGATGAGTTTAATGACATTTTAGATGGATACCAATGTTATAATAATATTAGAAAAAAAAGATCCAGTAAAGGTCGCCACTCTGGCGGTGTTTGTGTTTTTGTTAAGTCTTACTTAATAGAGGGTGGCTTAATTACGAGAGTTTTTAATAATGCAGAAAATTGCATCTTTCTAAGGTTTAATGGTGACAAGCTTAATGGTAGCAAGACAAATAAAAGTATTTTGATGTGTTTTCTATATATTTCTCCAGAAGGCTCAAGTGTTTATGACGCAAATGATGAATCAAATGGTGTGGAAATATTTGAAGAACAGTTATTAGAAGTTGTTTCAGAGTTTCCCGAAGATGAACTTGTTTTAGCTGGAGACTTTAACTCTAGATGTGGTTCAATGCAAGATATTATTGAAGATGATGATGTTGATTTTGTTTTTAATGATGATAATGTTGTGTACGATAATGATAACTTCAATATGTATAGAAACTCTAAGGATCGAACTTGCAACTCGTTTGGTTATGCACTTATAGAAATGTGTAAAATGTATTGTATTCATATTCTAAATGGTAGATTATTTAACGACAAAGTTGGACATTTTACATCTACAGCAAATGATGGCCGCAGTATAGTAGATTATTTTATTGTTTCATCTAGCTTGTTCCCATTTGTCACACATTTTGAAATAGGTGAACGATCTGAGTCTGATCATTTCCCACTTGTATGCAAGTTCTCATTTCAATCACCACGAGTGAATGATAGGCAAGCAAATGATGAAAATCACGGTACAGAAAATCAAAACTCTTTTAAACGCTATAAATGGGACGAAAACAAAAGGGACGGATTCATACAAAATATTAAATCCTCCATTATGACTATGAAAGAAATCAAATGATGTATTAACTGATATTAATCTAGCTGTTCATAAAAGTATTGATATGTTTCATACTGCAGCAAATAATATGAAAGTTAAATCTTTCAAATTAAATGACAAACACGTACAACCGGATTGGTGGGATGATGATTGTGAAAATATGAAGAAAAAAAAACTGAGACAATTAAGACATTTCCGAATGATTAGTACGAGGGAAAATCTACAACATTATAAACATAGCAAAAATAGATTTAAGCAGTATTGTAAACAAAAACAAAATGAATTGCAGGAAAAACTTAAACAAGAACTAATAGAATCGCGGAATAACACAAATTTATTCTGGAAAACGGTAAAAAAACTTAGGTTCAAACGCAGTAATACATCCACTGAACATGTCTCTATAGCTGAATGGTATGAACATTTTAAACAATTATTGTATAATGAAGACTTGGGTAACACTATAGATTTTGAAAACCTTCTACAACAGAATCATGTTATCGACGACATTTTTAATGACCCATTTTCACTTTTAGAACTACAAAAAAGTGTTAAAGATTTGAACCTTGGTAAATCTACAGGTCCTAGTGGAATACTTGCTGAGATGGTAAAATGCACGATTTCAGACATCTCAGATGTATTATTACCTTTGTATAATAGAATACTGGATACGGGTGTCTTTCCAATAGTTTGGGGTCAAAGCATTTTATGCCCATTTCACAAATCCGGTTCATTACATGACGCTAACAACTTCCGCGGTATTTCTCTTATAGACACACTTAACAAGATTTTAACTGGAATGATGTTTAATAGATTATCAACCTGGGCAGAAAGTCATAATAAGATTGATGAGGCCCAATCAGGCTTTAGAAAAGGTTATTCCACTATAGATAATCTGTTTACGTTAATGTCAATGGTTCAAAAGTATATTAGTAAAAAAGGTGGGAGATTTTATTGCCTGTTTGTTGATTTTTGTAAAGCTTTCGATACTATTGATCATACAGAGATGTTAAACAGCCTTATAAGGTAAGGAGTGGGTGGTAAATATCTGACACTTTTAATTGCCATGTATAATAATCTTTCATCATGCGTTCGCAATGGTTGTGAAAGCTATACTGACGCATTTCAATGTAATATTGGGTGTCGTCAAGGATGTAAATTAAGCACGATTCTGTTCAATCTCTTTATTATTGATTTGATTGATGAATTAAAGCTTACGTGCACAAACGGTATACATATTTCATCAGAAGTAGATGATATTTTTGCAATTTTATACGCCGATGACATGGCAAACTGCAGTGATACCGTAAGACTCCTACAATCTCAGATAAATGTTATTTCCAACTTTTGCTTTAGAACTGGTATGCAAATTAATCTAAAGAAAACAAAAATTATAGTCTTTAGAAACGGGGGCTATCTTAGAGGAAACGAAAACTGGGTTTATAATGGAAGCAAAATAGAAACAGTCTCGTTTTATAAGTATATGGGTTTATACATCACCCCGAAACTAATTTGGACTAAAGCAAAAAATATGCTTGCAATTCAAAGTAAAAAATCGATTATATCGCTATACAAACTTCAAAGAAATGTCGGTTTCTTTGATCATTATGAACTTTTTAAATTAGTTGATACTATGGTTGTGCCAATCTTAACATATGGATCAGAACTATGGGGATATGAATACTCCCCACTAATTGAAAATGCTCAAAACCAATTTTGTTGTAGATATTTAAAATTGTACAAAAATACATTTCACGCTTTTGCACGTGGCGAATGCGGCAGATTTCCTCTTTTTATTACTTATTATTGTAAATGTATAAAATATTGGCTACATCTTATCCGAATGAACAATACAAGGTATCCTAAACAGTGTTATATTATGCTTAGAAATCTTGATGAGGTTGGAAGAGTAACCTGGGCAACACGTGTTAAATCCTTACTATTCAAATATGGTTTTGGTTTTGTGTGGATTTCAGAAGATGTAGGTGATGAGCAATTATTTATTTCTATTTTTAAGCAGCGTTTAATAGATTGTGCCTTGCAAAATTGGCGTGGCGACTTAAACCAGTCAAGCAAAGCTACTCACTATCAACATTTTAAAACACATTTGGATGTTGAAAGGTATCTAACATTAAACATACCATTGAAATTTAAAATTGCACTGTCTAAACTTAGATGTTCAGCACATTCTCTTTTTGTTGAAACGGGCAGACACAATAATATCGCATATGAACATAGAATATGTATGTTATGTAACTCTCACGAAATAGAAGACGAAATGCATGTTGTTATGAAATGTTCGTATTATACGAACTTACGCAATCAATACCTTTTCGAAGTCATAGGCGGTAACTTTAATAGTATTTATGTTTTCTACAATTTAATGAGTACAACAGATCCTTATAAGTTAACACAACTTTCGAAATATGTGTATACACTGTTTAATAAGAGAAAACTTTTTTTCCAAGCTCACAACATTGGTACATGAATAGAAACTCGATTGGTATATTTGTCAGTAGTTGTACTTTTTGTACTAGTCCACTGTACTATATATTTCAATGTTTGTTACTATATTTGTTTGTCTTTTTATCTACTTTTGTCACATTGCTGTATAGTTGTATAATATGCAATATGTTATTTGTATTATGGGCCAGAGGCCTAAATTACTCGGAATAAAATATTGTCTATTGTCTATTGTCTATTGTCTATTCGCTTTTTTGGTTGAATGTGGTCCTTGAATGCTGCATTTTCTGTTCGACTTTTAGATCTACTTCTATATAAAGGAAAGGTTATAAGTCCAACAGGAAGAGTAGCTTTCACAGAATATCACTCCAACAAGTATTACGACGCAAAGCTGATTCAAAAAGTACATTACAAACACATTCAGTAAACTAGACGGGTGTTCCGCGGAACACTTCTGTTGCCTGTCAGCGCTTTGTCAGTATAACAAGTTTTTTTGGATCTTGACCTTTATATCTTAGTATGGTCATGTCGGTGTTGTCATGATGAGTATATAATGAAAGTTTGATGAAGAAATATCAACAAATGGGGAAGTTATAGCCAACCTTAGAGTTTTTGTGAAGAAAAAATGTGTATTTAACTCATGTAATGATCTTCAGTGTAACCTTGACCTTTATATTTTAATATGGTCATGTCGATCTTGTCATGAGTATATGAGTTTTTTTGGACCCTGATAAATGACCTTGACAAACTAGCCTGACTAAGTTTTCGTGAGGAAAAAATGAATATTTAACCTATATAATAACCTTCATTGTGACCTTGACCTGAATATATTTGGAATGGTCATGTCGATGTTGTCATGAGTATATATTTGAAAGTTTGATGAAGAAATATCAAGAAATGAGAAAGTTATAGCCAACGTTAAGTTTTCTTGAAGAAGAAAAAAGAGTATTTAACCGATATAATGACCTTCAGTGTGATCTTGACCTTTATATCTTAGTATGGTCATGTCGGTGTTGTCATGATGAGTATATACTGAAAGTTTGATGAAGAAATATAAACAAATGAGGAGTTTAAGCAAACCTAAGAGTTTTCGTGAAGAAAAATGAGTATTTAACTCATGTAATGACCTTCAGTGTAACCTTGACCTTTATATTTTAATATGGTCATGTCGATCTTGTCATGATGAGTATATATTGAAAGTTTGATGAAGAAATATCAAGAAATGAGAAAGTTATAGCCAACGTAAGTTTTTGTGAAGAAAAAATGAGTATTTAACCAATATTTAACCTTCAGTGTGACCCTGACCTTTATATTTTAGTATGGTCATTTCGATGTTGTCATGATGAGTATATATTGAACGTTTGATGAAGAAATATCAAGAAATGAGAAGTTATAGCCAACGTTAAGTTTTTGTAAAGAAAAGAATGAGATTTTAACCCATATACTGACCTTCAGTATGACCTTGACCTTTATATTTTAGTATGGTCATGACGATGTTGTCATGATGAGTATATATTGATAGTTTGATAAAGAAATATCAAGAAATGAGAAAGTTATAGCCAACGTTAAGTTTTCGTGGTGTGTGTGTGTGTATGTGTGTGTGTGTGTGTGCGTGCGTGCGTGCGTGCGTGCGTGCGTGTGTGTGTGTGTGTCGTTCTAAGGTTTAAAGTCCCTCTGACAACAAATACGACAAGCGCAATCCGGAGACACGTATCTTGAAGTAATGGTCACAGTAGAGTCTGGACTGATCTGCGTGGAATGTGTTGGTTGATCTGGTGCTGCTGTGCTGTGTGGTCGATTCCGTTGATTATGTGTAGATGGTGTGTCGCTTTCGCTCTGTGTAGTTGTCGCTGCGGCGTCGACGTGTTGTCTGGCGTGGCTGGTGGTGGCTCCTACATCCGCTAGGTTGTGCTGTCCTACATCCACTACTGGTATATGGTACGCCGCACACACCACCCGACGGGCCGGCTGGTTCCTCTATGGTCTTCAGTCAAATGTAGGCCTGGGCCTCGGCGTTGATCGGGGTTATGGTTGCGCCCCATGTTGATCTCAGCTCCGGCTCCGGTCCGCGGACTTCTGACTTCCAGGTTATGTAGCCATCAGATGATGTGTGCTGTGATGGGACGCAGGAGACATCCTCTTGGTCAAGTGACACTCATGATTCCCGAAAGTTGAATCATGAGTGTCACCAGTGCCCACTCAGCGACGTGCACGCGGTGAAGATATCAGGTGAAAGTTTTCGTGAAGAAAAAAATAAGAGTATTTAACCCATATACTGACCTTCAGTGTGACCTTGACCTTTATATTTTAGTATGGTCATGCCGATGTTGTTATGATGAGTATACATTGAATGTTTGATGAAGAAATATCAAGAAATAAGAAAGTTATAGCCAACGTTAAGTTTTTGTGAAGAAAAGGTATTTAATCCATATTATGACCTTCAGTATGACCTTGACCTTTATATATAAGTATGGTCATGTCGATCTTGTCCTGATGAGTATATATTGAAAGTTTGATTAAGAAATATCAAGAAATGAGAAAGTTATAGCCAACATTAAGTTTTCAGGAAGAAAAAAATGAGTATTTAACCCATATAATGACCTTCAGTTGACCTTGACCTATATTTTAGTATGGTCATGTCGAAGTTGTCATGATGAGTATATATTGAAAAGTTGATGATGAAATATACAGAAATGAGAAAGTTTTCGGAATGACTGATGGACGGTCTGAGAGGACGTTAACTTTTGATTTTTGTCTCAAAACTTGTCTTGCCGTGCACTAAATATTTATTATCTTGTTGCTCTGACTTCTGCCTAGTCACGGTGTACTTGCTTTGCGGGTTTTTATACTTTTGTGGGTTTTTTTATTCATATATACAGGATCATCTTTGTGTCATACTTATATTGCCTGTTGGTTAGAAGATATAGCATGGCGGTGATTTCTGTATTTACACTGTATCGTTGTATAGAGATGACGATAGGGTAAGAGTGAGGTGTGGTGTAGAACCTGGTTTAAACCCCCACGGCTTTTTCTGCCACTGACCAGTCCAAGGTGGTAGCCCTGTTGTTAACACTTTTTTGTTTGTGATATCATATACCCTGCCGTTTAATCATCCTTGGAATTGTTGTTTCTTGCTATGCGAGATTTTGGTTGACTGTGGTACCTGAATGCTACATTTCCTGTTCGACGTTTTTTATCTACTTTTTAAGTGGCAAACTTGTTAGTGATATAAGACATTAAAATCTGGACATACCGAGTCTTCCAACACCAGATATGCATATGAGATATATAGTATGAGATGAAATGTATAGTAGCAGTTTGAGATGAATTAACATAGTAAATATTGAATGGAATTCAACGAGGGTGTATGTTTTATGTTTTATTTAAACAAACTTCAACAGGAATATGGTAAATCAGTTGAGTAATATAGTAGATTATGGAGTAGATATACAAGTCGAACAGGAAATGTAGCATTCAAGGACCACAGTCAAACAAAAACACGCAGGAAACAAACAATAATTCCAATGATTAATACAATTGTTGATAATTCATTGGAATTCATTAGAGCAAAAAGAAAACCAAAACACATCTAATGAAAAACCTGCTTTTATGTTTTAATATGTTGGCTTTATACACTATCTGTATTGGGAGGTCTTCATATTCTGATACAAATTTGAAAAAATAAGCATTTTTCCTCATGCAATTGTATGTCTCACAGTGATTTACAGTTATCAATACAAATTCTCTCTCCACAACCCCACCCAACCCCACCTCCGACCGCCCCCATTAATAACTAGATGGTTTACTGCTTATGATTGCAATGAGAGACCCATCTATCTAACGTGTAATATCATCAAACCAATTATGGAATGCTTGACAGAAATACACTTAATTAAGGACCTATTTCGAGGCTATTGTATTGGGGAGAGAGAGAGAGAGCATTATGCAATGGAATTCAAAAATACCAATTGCTTTTGAATGGCGAGATTATTTGTATGTAATGCAATGTAAATCATGTGCTATTGAATAGATGCAACATGCCGGAAAAGGTTCTTCCAGTACTATTAATAGTGTTAAATAACTGTGAGTGTTTATTTTCTTTCATATCCAGACGGTTTGCCTCTTCTTACGACGAACATGGAGCCTTCCTGCAATATAATTATATAACTTTTTTTTATTTGATTAGTAAATGTCTGGCATTAATACAATTAACATGCCACCAGTATCTAGTATCTCCGCCCTATTGCTGATGTCGGAGTATATTGACATGACACCAGTACCTAGTACCTCCGCCCTATTGCTGATGTCGGAGTATATTAACATGACACCAGTACCTAGTATCTCCGCCCTATTGCTGATGTCGGAGTATATTGACATGACACCAGTACCTAGTATCTCCGCCCTATTGCTGATGTCGGAGTATATTGACATGACACCAGTACCTAGTATATCCGCCCTATTGCTGATGTCGGAGTATATTGACATGACACCAGTACCTAGTATATCCGCCCTATTGCTGATGTCGGAGTATATTGACATGACACCAGTACCTAGTATCTCCGCCCTATTGCTGATGTCGGAGTATATTGACATGACACCAGTACCTAGTATATCCGCCCTATTGCTGATGTCGGAGTATATTGACATGACACCAGTACCTAGTATCTCCGCCCTATTGCTGATGTCGGAGTATATTGACATGACACCAGTACCTAGTATCTCCGCCCTATTGCTGATGTCGGAGTATACTGACATGACACCAGTACCTAGTATATCCGCCCTACTGCTGATGTCGGAGTATATTGACATGACACCAGTACCTAGTATATCCGCCCTATTGCTGATGTCGGAGTATATTGACATGACACCAGTACCTAGTATCTCCGCCCTATTGCTGATGTCGGAGTATATTGACAATAGGTTTCATTATAATACAGTTGTACATGCTTTTGTTTTGTCGGAGATATCGTATTGTTTTGATCTGTTGAAATATATAAATGAATGACAACTGGCGTCATGTTAATTAGAACTCCAATTTTATTTTGGCTTCAGTAATACGTGTCAAAATACTTTATTTAATAAAAATAGATTTAAAATAAAAGCAGGATTTGAACATTAGTTCACTTATAATAACAATGGTGATTTTTACAACACAAATATTTTTGTTTATATAATTTCATAAGATAAAACCTTAAACTGATTACGTTACACGATACATGCAAAAGTATACTTCTCATGGAAAACAAAGTACGACTCGTGTTCTGTCATAGAATAAAGTACAATTCGTAATATTTCACGGAATAAAGTATGACTGGTATACTGTCATAGCATAGGGTACGACTCATGTTCTGTCATAGAATAAAGTTTAAAATACAAAACTACACACCTTCACTAACGCCGGGAATCCAAACCAGAAATCCGAGAAGGGTATAACTCGTTTGCCAGACTCTTTACGTACAAATATTTGAACTGGTATTCCAATTATGAAATATAACCCCACACAGGAGAAAAATCTGAAAAAGAATCAATGGTAAAATAATAGTTTATCGCCAGACTCTATGCGTTAAATGTGATTATAACTTATTCGGTATATTTCAAAATATAACTATGACGTCAGAGTTCTCAAATTGGCAGCTTCCATATCCGTTTTGGAACAACGTGCATTTTGGTCATATCTTCTTTGTTTATCATTTTAAAAATCTTTCAACTTTTTCCATGTTTTTGGGAATTATATTCATGTATATAACAACATTCCGTTTAACACAATACACAGTTAAATATGAACATATGTTTGAGCAATAGAGACAAACAAGACAATAAATCAAATATTTTGGGTTATACTAGTAATTAGTTACAGGCACATCTCAATATAATTCCAGAAGTCAATAATAAATGTCTGAAATCACTTTTCCCGAAAGGTGTCATAGAATCATGTAAATACTTTTTTCATGAACATTTATTCGCATATAATAAATATATTAAACTCCTATTATATAGATATATATACACATACATATATATCTATATTAGTAGTGAGTTCTAATTATCTGCCTTTATATACTTCAATCTACTCAATTCATAGATCCGGCACCTTTCTTTGTCACTCTCACAACATAGCTGTATGTGGTTGAATGCTTAAATGTGGCCCATGTTAATTCTTATTCAATTCAATATAATTCACGCACGCACGAACGCACGCACGCACGCACACGTAAGCGCACGCACACGTACACACGTGCACACGTGCACACGTACACACCCTCGTACACGTATACACATGTAAACTCACGTACACTCGTACACACACACACAAACACACACACACAAACATACACGAGCGCGGTCATTGTGAATTTCCCAATATATTGGGTCCTGAACTCTGACCTCTGATTGGATAAACAGTATATATATACACACTTAGCAAATTATCAAGGGGAGATAACCCCTACTCATGGGCCCAATAAACGTGTAAAATAAGTTATGTGCGAGAGGCTTAATTAGGTAAATGTAGTTCTGTTAAACATACATGTAGTATTGGGTCGTTGAATTGTTGGGTCAAGACCCAATAGGCAGATTGAGGACCCAATAACAAGGTAAGGACCCAATATATCGAGTGTAAAAATCATTTTTGACCCAATAAACTGGTGTCTTTAAAAGTATATATATATATATATATATATATATATATATATATAATGACATGCTATGAAACATTTTATATGATAATTACATTAGGGTCCTTTTATATAAGCGTATGAAAAATCATAAGAATTACGTGATTCTCATATGAAAATGAAATCATATGTTTATTATATATGGCAATATTGCCTCTGTAAAACATGGTACTAATTCTCTCTCAAGTATTTATATATAAACATATATATAAACATTACAGGAATAAAATATGTCTCTCATGTATTTAAATATAAACATTACAGGGATGAAAACAAATGTCTCTCGTGTATTTAAATATAAACATTACAGGGATGAAAAACGTACATAATAAGCAAGATGGATCCCGCGGAAATACCTCCTTTAGGACAGGCATGTGGACTTTTTAATTCAAAATCCTGAAATAGAAAGTATAACAAATTCAACATTCAAATTAATGTTTGTATTTCTTTTAGATAACATTTTGTCAGGTATAGAACCAGTTTTTATTGAGAAAATGCTGGTGTCCTAGTAGATACAAACAGTGCACCTCTTGTCGCAGATTTGTTTTTGTATTATTATGAAAAAAATGTCATGTTCAGCCTCCATGTTGAATTGCTAGGTGGGCGTGAGAGGTGTTGCTTCTCACATTACCTCTCGTGAACAGACTAAATAAAACCGAGTCTGCTACTTTATTCTCTCGGTTGTTATTGTTGCTTCCAAAGGATCACCCTAATTAGTAATTATTAACATTCACACTAGCGTTCGTTTAGTGCAGGTGCCAGCTATAAAATGTCTCCCCGTGCTACAAATCAGTAGTAGTATTTTTACTGGTCCTTTTTGATCAGCGGGCCCAGTATAGGTGGCTCTGAAGTAGAATACCGCTTATGCCGGTGCTAGGGGGCGTGAGAGGTGTTTCTTCTAACATTACCTCTCATGAACAGACTCAGTAAAACCGAGTCTCTAGTTTATTTTCTTGGTTGTGTTTGTTGTTGCTTCCAAACTCTTATCAGTATTTATTTCACCAGGTAGTCAGGCAGATCTCATCGAAAGTAGATACAACAGTCCGACAAGAAATGTAGCAATCGGAGGAAATGTATCATTCGGAGGAAATGTAGCATTCGGAGGAAATGTAGAATTCGGAGGAAATGTAGCATTCGGAGGAAATGTAGAATTCGGAGGAAATGTAGCATTCGGAGGAAATGTAGCATTCGGAGGAAATGTAGAATTCGGAGGAAATGTAGCATTCGGAGGAAATGTAGCATTCGGAGGAAATGAAGCATTCGGAGGAGGAAATGAAGCATTCGGAGGAAATGTAGCATTCGGAGGAAATGTAGCATTCGGAGATTCGGAGGAAATGTAGCATTCGGAGGAAATGTAGCATTCGGAGGAAATGTAGCATTCGGAGGAAATGAAGCATTCGGAGGAAATGTAGCATTCGGAGGAAATGTAGCATTCGGAGATTCGGAGGAAATGTAGCATTCGGAGGAAATGTAGCAGGAGGAAATGTAGCATTCGGAGGAAATGTAGCATTCGGAGGAAATGTAGCATTCGGAGGAAATGAAGCATTCGGAGGAGGAAATGAAGCATTCGGAGGAAATGTAGCATTCGGAGATTCGGAGGAAATGTAGCATTCGGAGGAAATGTAGCATTCGGAGGAAATGTAGCATTCGGAGGAAATGAAGCATTCGGAGGAAATGTAGCATTCGGAGATTCGGAGGAAATGTAGCATTCGGAGGAAATGTAGCATTTATGTGTAGTAAGGTTAACCATTACATTTTGTGTTGTGTTTTCAATATAACAGCATAATTTGTATCACGAGCTGTGTGCAGAACATTGGGTATTGTGATACTAAAAGAAAAGTCTATATGTGGTAACCCATCGAGGTACGTATAAAAATCGATGTCAGGGTTGAACGGTATGTCAGAGTCAGCAGTTTGGTGTGCTAAAATGTCTCTGTGAATGATACGGCGGTGCGGTTTGTTTTCGTTTTCCTTATGTGCAGATGTATAATTACACCGTTTTATGAAAATTGCTTATGTCAAGTATAGTATATTGTGACATAAATAAACAAAAACATACGTAGACAGCGGATGCTCCTCTCTCTCCTAATGCGATGAATGTGTCGTCACCATTTGCACATGTTAGTACTACTACTGATGTTCTAAAAGAAATAATAAACGTGGATTTATTTTATAATACATTAATTATTACGTCACAATTTACAGGAATACGAAAATATAGCTTGAATAACTATAACACAGTTAATAGTGACTAAATATCTGGCCAAATTAATAGAGTTTCACTAAGATGTAATACCGATTTACCGGCTTAATCGGTATTCTATTTAAAGCCATAATGATGTGGCTCGAAGATCAGGAGGACCAGTAAGTAGTAATACTGACTGTTGTCGGGGCGATGTTTTACAGGCGCCGCACAGCACTAAACGACCGCTAGGCTGAATGTCAATAAATAGTATTACCTGATCTCCTATATAAATGCTATATCGTCATTTCTTGCTAATTCACTAAGGAAAAGACTGTTTCCGGTGAAAACGAACTGTTACCGGGCATTAGTTTCGACTGTTTCCCTCACGTGCTGAAATTTCGTTTGCGTGACGTCATGTTGCTTTTTTCACCATAGGTTCCCATTATAAAACAAATTTTCATTTTCACTGTTTCGTACAGTAACAATAATCATGTAATAAAACAGTTATCACATGTGTGTTTGGGGAACAGTCAAAACTGTTTTCCCTTGGTGTCAAGTAGGGCAGGTTCCCGGGTTCCTATGTATCCTTCCCCTCTCTCTGGGGCGGCTCTAAATAACCTATACTGTGTTGATGAGCCGTTAAACAACATTCAATTCAATTCAATTCCCTTGGTGTCGGAGGATGTCAGTGTGAACTGTTTCCCTCGGCCTATCGGCCTCGGGAAACAGTTCACACTGCCATCTCCTCCACCTCGGGAAAACAGTTTTGACTGTTCCCCAAACACACATGTGATAACTGTATACTGAAAAGGGGATCCCTTGGAAGAACAAACCCCATCAAGAAAGAAAAGTATCAGACTCGGTTTTATTGAGATGTTCATGAGGAGAAATATAATGTGCAACTACTCTCATGCCTGCTATTACCGGCTTAATCGGTATTCTACTTTAAAAGAACAACACATTTGGCGCGGAGAACCCACAACACATTGGGCGCGGAAAACCCACAACACATTGGGCGCGGAGAACCCAAAGGACGAGTAAGTAATAACACTACTGACTTGTAGTCGGACGCATTTCTAAAGCCGTCACACAGCACTGAACAAACGCTAGTGCCAATGTCAGTACATACTGAAAAGTGAGATCTCTTGGAAACAACAAACACAAACAAGAGAGAAGAGTAGCAGACTAGGTTGTATTGAGTCTGTTCATGAGGGGTAGTATAAGATGCAACACTTCTCACACCCACTAGCAACTGCTTAAGCATGCTGGATGGGCAAGTTTTGACATTTTTAAGTTTGAAGATATTTTTTTTAAATCATAGTTTTATTTGACAACAGAATCGTTTCATTTTTTGCCTTCTATTAGATATGGATATAATGTAGGATTAAAGATGGTAACATATCAAACTTTAAGCTAAAAAAAAGAAAAGAATTCCGTCATTTATAACAATTTTGTCATCAAGAAAATAAGGGGAATGGGTAGCTCCGAGTAAAATTTATCCGTTTGCTATAGAAAAAAATAAGAGTTTTGTTTTTAAATGGTGTAAAACATATATAAAAGTAGAAAATGAGCTAAGTTTATATTCGATCTCTATGTCACAAAAAAATGTGTATAGTTTTTTACAGTGAAAATGTCAAAATAACTCGAAAATGTGTGTAATTTAAAGAATGTTTAATGCAAATCCATTAAAAACCTGATGACATATATTTTTTTATTTGTTTCGAAAGAAATGTCATAGGACCTTGTCATATGCAAATATAGATATAAAAAACGAAAGGAAAAGTAGCTTTCAAGGACGACTGTCAACCACAAACACACACAGAATACAAAGAAACAAAGAACAACTTTAAAGACGAATAAAGGGCCAAATAAGACATCACAAACACAAAAGGGTTGGCAATAGGGCAACCGCCTTGGAACGGTCAGTAAAGGCCGTTGGTGTTTAAACCAGGTTCTAGGGTTTTAAGTTTTAAAAAAAGTTGAGCATTAGAACATACTTTTTTATCTTGACATCGTTTTAGTCATAACAAATTTCTTTAAAAAATGGGTGGGGTATTTTTGCTATTTAAAGTAGAAAGAAGAATGAGGATTACTATTGTTTGTTTATGTTTTGAATGACATGTATATATGTAATTGAAAATTAATCATGTTGTTTTTTTCCATTAAATGTAATGTCAAGATTCTTTTTTTTTTTTGAAAATGTTCATTGACTCTTTTCAGTGAAATTTTGGAGTTAGAAATATGTGTCTTCTTCTAAAACGTCTAGTGCAAAAAAAATGTGTGATGACCAAATAAGCTCTTTAAATATCAATTTAAAATACATCTCAGCACTACGTCCTTTCCCAGCCAACCTTAACCTCCTTAAGCGCTATTTTACTTAACGTCACAATGACTGGGCTCGAAGGTCAACCATGAACAGTAAGAAATAACTACTGACAAACTGTTCATTCTAAGTTGTACCTTGTGGCACTGGCCTGATCTCCACTATATTGTAGTGTGAGCTTTCCGTCGTCAGTTTCTACGAAGCTGGCACTAGCTTGACTGCCGAGAGTGTAGTAAACGGTAGCGGGGAGCTCTTGTCGTATTTGACAAGCCTGGAATGTTTGAAATGTTTAAGAGCAAGTTTTACATTAATTAATTATATTGTGTTTTATCAATGTATGTTCCAAGTTGATGGTGCACATCTCACTAGTCTCCTGATCTCATTTCTTTAAGTACAATACAACGTAAAGAACTACCACATCAATGAACCACCAAGACATACAGAGGCATATCAGACTTCGATTGCTATGTTTCCCCTATCCAACCTACAGCTCCACCCCTACTCCCAACTTCTCAATATGTTGCCAAATTATGTATCCCCTCTCCAACCCCGTACACACACGCACCTCACCCTCCACGCACCTGATATCACCCTAACAAACGTGCTTATGTCCTTAAATTTTACTGTCACAGGGCATAGCATTAGCCATTTGACATAGTTTGACAAGCAAAATAAGACGTATTAACATGTTCAGTTGCCCCCACCCCATCCCACTCCACACCCCATCCAATCCCATCACCCCATCCATACTACCATCTGAACCTCACAGCATGTAATATACTGATAGTAGACACCATACCAAAAATAGAGTGAATTACAAAGAACATATTAAACAAAGATGAACTGACCGCAACTCCAGCACAGCCCCCTTCTGTAAAGTCGGTGCACGGATTCCAGGAGAAAATGTCCTGGACCGAACCATCCGAGACATCCTGATATCTGTAATAGTAAATAGATAATTTGTGTACGCAGATTCCATGAAAGCATCTCCTGGACTGCACCAAATAAGATAAATTGAGGATGAGAAAATTGTCCGATAGAAACCACAGAAGCCAAAGGTAATGGCACCGGAGTCTTCACTGTACCACAAATCAAATGAGCAAATTAAACGGGCAATGAACAGAACAACAAAAAGGGTGTAGACGGTATAACCGAATTGGAACGGTCAGGTCAGTAGGCAATAGGTCAACATCCGGAGAAATTAGCAAATGATCCACTTAAATGTTATTGTATATATATAAAGCAAAATCAGAGGATGTATCCAGAATTGTACTGAACAACCGCAGCAGTTGCAGTCATACAGAAAATCAATATATGGTCCCCAGAGGGACGAAAGTTTATGCACCTACTTTCCTGTTCATGGTTTCAGAAGGTGCAATTGTAGAGTCCCACTAGGTTGTCCAGTCGTTTGTGTTCAGTAGGTCAAAGGTCAAGGTCGCAATGACCTTGTATAAAAATACGCATTTCGCATGATAACTTTTAAACCACAGTACATACACCCATGACATTGCATACGTGCACTGGAGAGGTGGAACCCTATTGGTTTTAGAGTTAGTTGGTTAAAGGTCAAGGTCGCCATAACCTCATATGGTAACACCCACCATTGTAAAGCTTCACAGGTACAGTGTCCTTGCCTTTTAAATTAGACTGTAACATGAATACAATGCGAAATACGTATTTACCTACATGAGGTTATACTTTAAGCAAAACACACCACAATTGTGGCGAATGGATGTTAATTACTTTGCAGTGCCGTCGCTGTTTGCCAAGGGTGAGAGATCCACAATACCGCCGTCACCGTACTCACATTTACACGAGCTGACCTTCTTACACGTGCTGGTGAAGACAGGTTTGACAAGACATACCAGACATATCAGCATACCCGCACACTCGAGTATGTTCCGCCATTGAAAGGAACCCATGTTGGTACTTGTTTCACGTCAAAGATGAGTTTGATTTTGTTTTATTAGTTGAGATTTTTTATTTTTCTTCCGAGCTCTGAGTGAATGTTATAAAAAAACTGAAATTTATTTGTGTCCAATTATTTCAAATCGGCGAAAATGTATCGTGCTTATATATCAGAAGCATTAATTATTTCACCAACTAAAAAACATTATTTAGTACACTGACATCTACAGGTCAACTAACATAATGATATTTCTGCAAAATATCCCTTTCACTCAAAAACATCAGAATAATTCACATCCTAAATGATATCTATATAGACAATTAACACAATAAACAATACACATTGTAAACGTTATCTCCCAGATATATGATATTAAATCACACGTTTAGGATGGGATGTTTGACCTCAAGTTATGACGGCGACACTATATATACACTGTCATATCAGTATCAAATATTACCTAAATGTGTATCTACATAATGTACCCTAAATGAGTATACATGTACTTAAATTGTTACATTAGGGTATTTCTGTCATAATAAACCTTGGACTTCACCAAGCCTTACCGGCTCCACTGAGTTTCGTCGGTGTATTCTTTGGCAAACCCTTACCCTTAGGACCCTTTACCCGTCGGATGGGGACGTTAAACCGGATGGTCCATGTATCGGAGTTTAAACTTTGAAATTAAAATTAAAACCCTTCAGTTCACTCAGGCTACATACAAATATAGCAACAAGAGATATAAACATATGTTACACTATTCTCCTTTGCATAGGTTATAAATTACTATGTAATATTCTAACATATTTGAACGAAGTGGTAAATACGTCCGCTGACTGGGGAGCGTAATGTTAAACAATTTGAACACGTTAAAGAACAATAGGAATCGTTTCGTTAGTAACAGTAGGGCAGATTCCCGAATTACTATGTATCCGCCTCTCTCTGTGGATTTATACTGTATTTCACTTTATAAATATGGGGGGAAATTGAGATGTGAAAATCGAATTAACTGAGTCGAAAAGTGTTGGTTTTCTTCCTTTTGGAATGAACTCGTAAACCCAATTTGGCATCTATGTGTGGGTGTTCAATTTCAAAAGTGTCTTCCTGTGGTCCCAAGTATGTTTTAATGGAATCCTCCGAAATTGCAAATTGCTTCAACCTGTTGTAATCTATATAATCTTCAATAAATCTTCGATAAAGGGAAGCAGTATTAAAACTTCATAATGCAACGCTTTTATTCAACATTTCGGTCCCTGGGCTTTTTTCAAAAGCAAAAGAGTTCACGAAACACTTATGTCGCGTCCATTTTGCATTCAACTTCCGTCGCTTTTACGCAAAATATACTCCAAAAACTGATCACGATGTCATAATGGTCGCTACATGTCTATAAAAGCTGATCACCGTGTCATAATGGTCGCTGCATGTCTATAAAAGCTGATCACGGTGTCATAATGGTCGCTGCATGTCTACAAAAGCAGCTCGTTCCATTTCAAGGAGTTCATGTTTAAAGAGATAAAACAAAATTAATCAAGAAGCGAAAAGTTCAAACTTTATTTTTGCTTTATCCATTAAAGGCATTTAAAGGCATAGCACTGTTTGCAACCTATACAACAATATTACAGAACATACACAAACAAAAGGAAACTAATCAACACATCGTGTAATGTACACAAGATGAATGTAAAAATGCTCCTCTATGTTTCACAAGTGAACATTAGCAACAGATATGTCAGGTAACTCTCATCACCAAGTATGTTTCACGACTGTACCAACAGCCATGTCGGGTAACTCTCATCACCAAGTCTGTTTCACGACTGTACCACAGCCATGTCGGGTAACTCTCATCACCAAGTATGTTTCACGACTGTACCAACAGCCATGTCGGGTAACTCAGCTGTATCAATACATTCTCATCCTATGAATCACCAACAGTTCCAATATACAAACACAATTCTTATATAAGTACACATTTTACTAATATCTAGCAAACATGTACTTTTCAAGTACTCGCTATATTTTTATTAATAACACCACAAACTAAAGTTAAACTGTTAATTCTACAATTTAGAAACACTTAGTCAAGAACTTCGCCATTTAGTTCACATGTCACTTCTTCTTCTTGCCTCCTCTGCCAGCTGCTGGCTTCTTCCCGAACGCCTCATCTGCAACACGTTTACCCCTGCCACGTCCTCTAGCTATAGGCTTAGCCTCTTCTTCCTCACTCTCACTTTCGTCTGATTCTTCAACGACCACATTTTTACCGCGACCTCGTCCTTTTGGTTTGACCTCATTTTTCTCAGGTTTCTTCGCTGCCGCAGCTTTCTTTCCTGGAGCTGGGGGTTCCGCTTTTGGACTTTTACCCCTGCCTTTCCCTCGTCCCCTGCCTTTTGGCATGACCTCTTCTTCCGATTCACTATCGCTAACCTCCATAGGTTCTGCTTCAACAGCTTTCTTACCGCGGCCTCGACCCTTCACAACAGCAGCCCCCTAAAATGAATACACAACGTGTACAATGGATTTACCAGAAACGCAGACAAATATGCTTTGAACAGTTGATAGTTCGAGGTCTAAATGCGAAACCGTTGCAGACTGTTCTTTATTTATATATAGTCACAGTTGAATTAACCCCTCGACTTTCTTTCAATTCAAATTGGCGAATTGTTCAATTGCGTTTTTTATTCTTGTTAAATGCCACACATAAAATAAATCACTAATGTAGACTTTACTTTTGTATAAACTCATAACCAATAATTTTAAAGAATTGAATGTATTTATTTCTTATCGGTTTTTATAACACTATACATAATACATACTGAGAAGCGGGTCCATTGGAAGCAACAAACAAGAGATAAAAGTAGCAGACTCGGTTTTATTGAGTCTGTTCATGAGAGGTAATGTAGAGTGCAACACCTCTCACGCCTCCTAGCACCGGCGTAAGGGATATTTACTTTAAAGCCACACATATAGGGCTTGATGCTCCCAATATATATTTACCAGTAAGTAATAACATTTGTAGCCGGGGTAACTTTTTACTATCCATTATAATCATTGGTATCAAGTATAATAATAAGTAACTCCCCACATGTACTGGTTAGTTTAGTATATACTATCAGTTTGTTTGTTTGAATTTATTTTCGGCACATGTAAGGCCATATATGACGGTCGATTTTGTTTGTGGTAGAGGCAGTTCATCCCATTTGTATCCAGTATACCTCCAGCCATCAGTAAGAATCGACACTTTCATACTTGACATGTCGAGCTCCCAGTGGGATTCGAACCCGCTGCGGTGAGAGGCGAGAACGTTTTAGAAGCAGGTCTTTACTATCCCAGCCATGGAGGCCCTTACATACTATCAGAGAATTAAAAACATTTCTATTAAAATGCTTTGTAGTTTCAAAACGTACTTTAACCGGTGCCTTTCCTTTCCCCTTGCCTTTGCCTGCATCCTCGCCAGCTTTTCCTTCCGGCTTTTTATCCTTGGGTGTGTAAGGTTTGTATCGCCGCAGCACTTCACCCCAGCCACCCCCGGTCTTCCAGAATGACCAGTTATACCCATCTGTCCATATGGAGAACTCTACAGACTTGACTAATCTGTCAAAGATCTCCTTGTCACTCGGAGGCTTTAACTTCAACACCTAAACAAGAATAATACATGTACATCAGTTCAATCAAATGTGGGGTACTATACAATTAGCAAGCCCCATTAGTTATAATTGGGCTTGTGTGTTTTAGAAATATGCCCAGTGCATAAACAACGAGGAGAAGGGTGCTAAAACGTGTCTCTCAAACTGCTGACTTGTATGTGATTGGAAAGAGAAGTTTCTGATAGGATACAATGAATGCAAACTTGAATGGTTGAAAATGGTTGGGAATTCTCCTTCTTTTGGACAAAACTTCTCTCTGGAATTGTGTAACTGGCTCGAGTCCAATATGCCAATTCATGGATTTGCTGTACTATATAGGTTGTCGTGATAGCAGGATTCCAAAGATAGACATCACGCATTAAAACAATTTTAAGAAAAAAATAACATAATACATGCTGTATAACTACTAGTATATGCCACAGCATTAACTGAACAGTTATGCAGCTAAAACAACTCGCTCGTATATATTTGTAAAAGTCTCACCTTAAACCAGTCAGCGAATGTTTTCATATTGCTGATTGTCTCTACCGACGCCTTCATCTGTTCGACCATCTCTGCCGTCGGGAATCCGAGATTGTCGTCGTAGCGTTTAATCAGGTCCTTTCTGCTCTTCCCTTTTGGCATGGCAATGTCCAAGAACAAAACCTGCGACAGAGTTAGATATCAGCGTTCAGAGCATAGATAAAACTTATACTAGTTTCCGAACTAACATTTTTAATTTGATATTGTGACGTCACATTTTTCCTTCACACTACAACTGTTAGGTCAATTTAAATATAATAAGTAATATATAGAGTCTGGTCTCAGTGAGTTGGCTTATTTAAACACCGGGATGGGCGTAGTAGCCCATCCGAGGTGTTTAAATAACGAACGAGCTGAGACAGACTCTATCTTTTTTGTAGCATGGTGTACTTAGTAACACTGTGACATCATAGTGGCCGTACTCTAAATTCCAATATACGGTAGTTGTACTACGGTATAGCCACGCCCCTTTAGTTACCCTAAGTTAAACGATTTAATGCTCTGCATTCATCAAAGGAAATGTCACCGACCATGCTACAACTACCAGATATTGGAATTTAGAGTACGGTCACTATAACGTCACAGTGTTACTAAGTACACCATACCACAAAAAAGATAGAATCTGTCTCAGCTCTTTCGTTATTTAAACACCTCGGATGGGCTACGCCCATCTCGGTGTTTAAATAAGCCAACTCGCTGAGACCAGACTCTATCTATTACTCGTAGTACGGTATAGCCACGCCCCATTAGTTACCCTAAATTAAACGATTTAATGCTCTGCATTTATCAAAGGATATGTCACCGACCATGCTAAAAATACAGAATAAGCTGGTTTGTCAGAAATATTAGATTACACATGAAAATGAAGATATGTTCACCTTTTTGTGCAATGGATCAAAGTCACATCAAAAATGTATGGAACAAAAAATTGTCAATCAATGAAGCGCAAACACTGAAACCTTATCCTCAAGGTAAGCAGATAACATGAACAGTGTGGCCTACCCGTCCTCATATGTATTTCTATGACTTAAAACAACAATCACATGGATTCCTCAATTCTACCCACCTGGAAGGCTAGTAGTTTCCTGCTGACGGCTGTCCTCTCCAGCGTTTGTTTAAGTCTGTATGCCTGGTCAGTGTCCAACATTCCCAGTTTGGAATCTTCCTTCACGTACCACATCACCTGACGCTTCCAGCTTTCCGACAGGTACGCCTCCCCGGCCTCCTCCCACCTAATAAAAAGGTGGAAACAATATAGATATATATAGGTCCGCCTCACCAGCCTGCTCTGATATAACAGCAATTTTGAAAATTGAAACAAAGTAGATACATATAGGTTCACCGCCGCGCCTTTTCCTAGGCCTCGTCCGTCGGATGGGGACGTAAACTTGGCGGTCCCGTGTATTGGAGTTAATCCTCCTAGCACGTTAAAGAAACGTAGGAATATATGTCTTTAGTAAGAGTAGGGCAGGTTCCCGGATTCCTATGTATCATTCCCCTATCTCGTGGGTGGCTCAAAATAACCTAATGTGTTAATGAGATGTTCAACAACATTACATTTATGCACTTCAACCTGCGCGAAAAACATTCAAAGTAGAAAAAAAGTTGGGAATAGTCAAAAACAATAAAATTGTAGTTACGAAGAAAACTACTCGGTGCTACAATTGACAACACCCTCTCTTGGAATAGCCTAACTGATAAAGTTCTTAAAAAATGTAATTCATTGTTATATCTGTTATCTCGCATAAATATCTACCTTTATATACCTATGCGTAAATTATTGTTCAATGCTTCTATCTTAGCCCATTTAGATTACTGTTGTGTGATATGGGGAAATTGTAATGTTTCTCTGGCAGATAAAATTTTAAGATTCCAAAAAACAGCTGCAAGACTTATCCTGGATAAAGATTTCGAAACTCCATCTGTTGAACTTTTTACCGAACTTCGTTGGATGATGTTTCCCGAAAGCGTTAAATTCCAAAAAGCAATTCTCATGTTTAAAACATTTAATGATCAAGCTCCTGCTTATCTTAAAAATACGTTTACATTTACTGCAAATGTACATATGCGAAATTTAAGATCATCCTCAAATCTACAACTATATTCCCCGAATAGTGAGTTTTTCAGAAAATCGTTAGTGTGGAACTCACTTCCTCAACATATACAACATGCCCAATCTGTTAATCATTTCAAAACATTGTATTTAACCAAACCATATAATAATGACTTAGTCTTGCAACTCAGTTTTGGACATATTTCCGTTACTGTATGCATGAATATACTACAATTCATTTTAAATGTATATAACATATCTTTGTAAATATTGTATAATATATATTGTTGAGGGCCTCATGGAAGATCGACTAGTTTCAAATGAGTTCTCTCGTTAAATAAAGTCTTTATTATTATTATTATTATTATTATTATAAAAGAAGCTCCCAAAGTATATGTTTTAAGCTCCAGTCCGTTCACCTTTCTCTTTCCTATCCGACTATTCGACAGTGTGTTTATATCGTTGTACACAATTCGTTAGCGTTTTCTACATAACTAGCATATTTTCGAATCATTATTAATAATTACTTAAATAGTTCAAGCCAATTATTTTCCATATTACTTATTGTTAAATATGTTTGCACCAATGTTATGTTTGTACATATTGTAGAATAACGAAGAAGATATTAAAGTCGAACAGGAAATGTAGCATTTACGGACCACAGTAAAAATTGAAACTCATATTACCTTTCATTTAAATATATGAATATAGATATAAAAATCGAACAGGAAAAGCAGCATTCAAGGACGACAGTCAACCACAAACATATATAAAAATAATGAGCAAATTTAAAGATGAATAAAAGGCCAAATAAGACATCACAAACACAAACGGGTTGACAATAAGGCTACCGCCGTGGAACGGTCAGTGGTAAAAAAGGCCACTGGGGGTTTAAACCAGGTTCTACGGTGCACCAAACCTCACACTCTACTGTTAACCCAATAAAACGGACAGTGTAAATAAAGAAATCCCCGCCATGAACTATTCTCTAACCAACAAGCCAGCATAATTACTTAGGCAATATAAGTAAAACACAAAGATGCTCGTGTATGTAAAAATACAAAAAACAATAGTCTAGAAAACCACAAAGAAGGTACTCAATGACTGGGCAGAAGCCAGTGCAAAAAGAGAATAAACCATTGAGGGCACGACAAGACAAGACTGCAGACAAAATCAAACTCACCGAAAGCTGGTGTAATAAACATAATACTGGATTAATAAATCGCGGTGCTATTCTAATGTCTAACGACGCATGATTGTCATGTGTCCCTTTCACGTTGAATTTGTCTGATACCCACCTGTATTTCCATGAGCCTGACAGCAACATGAGCCACTCTCCAATATGAGGACACGCCTTTTTCGATCTGTTCGCTTCGTCATCAATGAATACCTGTAAATTAAAAAGTAGAGCAACTGTGAAATGGAGTATTTAACGCAACGCTATTGTATGTTCTTCTTTATGTATATGTAACACTTGTACAAGTATTTCAAAATTACCTTTAAAGCCCAAGATAATGCAACATTCTCTCAGCATGAACTGTTTGCCTTTTTGATGCAATATTGAGAAAACTAGAAAATGTGTCCATCGAACACGGATGTCCCGCTTTAGCATCGTCAGTCTCATAAAACTTAAAGAGAAATTTGAATGTTACACTTTGTTCGTCCGTACGCACGGACGGATGGACAATGGTAACACTATATGCCGGCTCTACTTTCGTGGCCTGGAATAAACATACATTTTTAATATTCTGTGAACTGGTTCAATTCTGTTCTCATTTAACTCCTTCTGCACTACACTGACCTATGTCAGACACTTACCTTTAACCTGGTATCCGCAATATTCTGCAGCTCCGGGTAGGTCTCCAGGGCCCACAAGTACAACCTATGCAAAGCGAAGTAACCATTCAGACTGTTGTCACTAGTGTGTTGCGTCCCTTTGCTAAACTCCACCACGGTGGCGCTCATCAAGTTGGGGATTGTCTTTATAACCATCTCCTCAATTGTCGCCTTCTTGCATTTTGGTAAAACCTTTGCTATCTCATTCATAACAGTGGCTTCAAACGTATTTTTAATCGATGAACCATGTAAAGGGTTAATATACAAAGGTAGGAAGAATTTCAGTTCCTCCTTCATTACGCTATGAACTTTTCCAATCGCTTTGTTCATACCCCTGTACGAGTCGAGCTGCAGAAATTCGCACGGCGTGGTTAGTGATGGGCGATGCGGAGGGCCAGATTGGATTATACCATATCCGTAGATCTCCCCATCCGATTTTGGTGTTACTGGTTTGAAAACATCTTTAGAAATATAGTCAATGATTTGTGGTCCCTTAGTTTCTTTTTCAGCTGCGTTGACTTTTCCTTTACCTTTGGCAGGTTCCTTCTTCGGTTCGTCCAGTGGAGGGAACGGTTTCTTGTATGTATGGCCGCAGTCTTTGCACTTGAAACCTTTTGACATGGTCAGGTTATGCGCAGACGTGTCTTTCATCCAGGAATTATCTCCAGACTGGGTTTCGGCTAAAAACGCGACGACGTTCATCAGAATGGTCTGGACAGTGTAACCCGGGGACCAGCCTAAGCCTTTTTGATCTTTCCATTCTGTGTGGATGTAGGCGAAGTCAGAAAAGATATTAAGGCAAACTTTTGTTCCTTTCTTTCCAGGCATTGTTGCTCCGCTGTTGTACCTGTAATGAAACACAAATTAGTTTCATTATAGTGTTCATAAGGCACCAATGCTACATTATGCAAAAAAAGGGGGTTTATATTAGTCTTTGACTTCAGGCCTTATTTTACTTCGGTTGGTGTATGACACTATTATACATGTACAAATAAAATATATTTCTTTGTATTTAATGGGCAGGCGCGTAGCGTGCCATACTCATTTACTCACGTTAGTAAACTTTTCAAACGAAGGCTCGGAAATAAAAACTCGAAAAACGCAATAAAAATGTGAGCCAATAAAAAGGTGAGCCAATAAAAAGGTGAGCCTAAGTGGGATACATGCTGAGTCTTCGATATTGATTCTGAGGAATAATGGTATTTTCGACAGGATTTAAATATTTCATCCTGACGCTAAAATGCATCCGAAGTCACGTACGAGCGTTTATTTTTTTAGAATTTCTCACCAGAGGGACAACCCCCTCACGCACCTACCCCCGTGAGTAATTCAGATTTTGATCACCCTACGCCCCTGATGGGTGTAAACTTCCCAACTTGTATGACACATTGAACTAACGGTGCTTTATCTGTTACACTACAAAAGTATGTAAACATGTCATATTCTCAGCACCGGGTGATTGGTACGGGTATTATCTTACCTAAAGCCGACAGGAACAAACTCAGCACTGGGTGATTGGTACGGGTATTATCTTACCTAAAGCCGACAGGAGCAAACTCAGCACCGGGTGATCGGTACGGGTATTATCTTACCTAAAGCCGACAGGAGCAAACTCAGCACCGGGTGATCGGTACGGGTATTATCTTACCTCAAGCCGACAGGAACAAACTCCGCACCAGGTGATTGGTACGGGTATTATCTTACCTCAAGCCGACAGGAAAAAACTCAGCACTGGGTGATTGGTACGGGTATTATCTTACCTAAAGCCGACAGGAGCAAACTCAGCACCGGGTGATCGGTACGGGTATTATCTTACCTAAAGCCGACAGGAGCAAACTCAGCACCGGGTGATCGGTACGGGTATTATCTTACCTAAAGCCGACAGGAACAAACTCAGCACTAGGTGATCGGTACGGGTATTATCTTACCTAAATCCGACAAGAACAAAATCAGCACCAGGTGATCGGTATGGGTAATACCTCAAGACGACCAAACTCCCCGCAGTGGTTACTTCCCCTTTCTGTTACAGTAATCACTGCCACCACACACATTTATAGCTGAAATCCAGCTAAGTTTAGTTTTTAGGTTAAATATTTTGTGTGCCAATATTTCAACTTGCTTTGTTCATAATATAGGAAAATAGTGTGAAAAACGGCGTCTGGGTGAAAAAGTTATTTATATAAAACAAATCTATTTTAGCGAAAATGCACACCGGTTACTAAGATACAGTACTTGTAAACAAACCAACATGTATTCCGTTGAGAACATTACGGAAGACGTGAGTAAATTTAATAAAGAGATTAAAAATTACACCCAAACCAAAACCAGGTTAAATCATTTCAACATCTTCTCGAAGGTGACGATCGATGTTATTGTCAACTGCCTGTTGGATACGGCAAGAGTTTTCTGATTACCTAGTGTATCGCCATTTTTTGTAATCACATGGTCTCAGCTATCGTCACGTGATTTGTGTGGTGGCAGCAATATCCCTGCGCGGAGGTTGCAAGACGACAGGAACAAACTCAACACCAGGTGATTGTTACGGGTATTATCTTACCTCAAGACGAAAGAAACAAACTCAGCTTCAGGTGATTCGTACGGGTATTATCTTACCTCAAGACGACAGGAACAAACTCAGCATCAGGTGATTCGTACGGGTATTATCTTACCTAAAGACGACAGGAACAAACTCAGAACTAGGTGATTCGCACGGGTATTATCTTACCTAAAACCAACCGGAACAAATTCAGCACTGGGTGATTCGTACGGGTATTTATCAGTAAGGAACAAGATGAGGTGGTAGATTATTTCGTCATGTTTGAAGTTACAGTGCCATTCCAACATGTTCTCGTCCAGAGGTGACGCCGATACATTCTCAACCGGCTGCATTTGAAGTTCGTGGAGATCGCGCGCCAGCCGCTTCATGGCGTTCTTTCTTTGAAGATTCACCGCCATGTCGGTAGGTTAGAAAAAACTGAAATAAAAACATAGGAAAACGTATTACTTACTGGAACAACTTGCGGCTATTTTGGTATAAAAACGTGCTAAATTGTTAGGAGTAAGTACATAAGATCTAGTAATCACACTAGATCAACCGGCTGCAGCGAAGTCAGATGGTTGCAGAGAAGTCAGATGGGCGAACTTGTTAGAAGTTAATGGTGGGTTAGTATTTTTGCTTGTTGCTGCGTAGTTTGCTAAAAACAAAATGGAAATGATATGCAGATTTCAAAAGGAATGATAGAGGAAGCTTTTACTTTAAAAATCCGGTAATAAAACGACGTCATTGCGTATAGCACCCCGTATAAATATCCAAAGATTTGTAAAAACTATGAAATTTTCAGAATAAACGCAAATAACGAGCTGATATTCGCAATTGCAATTCAATTTAAAACGCTTGTCAAGATCGTTTTACTGTACAAAATATCTCATTGAAATAATGAAATCTTTCCGAGTTATAGCATTGTAAAGTCGACAGGGTAAAAAAAATAGCGAACCGGAATGTCAGAGGTATTTTACAAATGCGAACGGTGAAATCAGAGTGAACGACTTTAACATTCTGTAACCATGGTAACTCGGACAGTTTTCATTATTTTTAGTTTTTGAAGAATACATTCTGTCATAAAATATGTACATCGTTTCTAAACCTACTGACGACGAGGTGTATATATAACAAATATTTTGAGAATACAATCTCTATAGACACAATATGAACGGCTCAAATATATAAACTTCAAAGCTAGAGAGTCGAATTAAGAGTTACCAAATCATAATTCATTTACGCATATTTAATCACGGGCATATTAATAACCTGTCAATAAACCTATGCTTTTAATCGGCGCATATACATGACCGGAACATCTGGATTGAGGTTTGATTGACGAGTTTGTACTGTAATTTTGCCGTTATTTGGCGGGTATCACATAAATGAGAAGAAAAGTTATCGATAATCTCTATAAAAAGTCATTCATAAAAAATCCATACCCTCGATCGACATATCTCTAATCCATACTCTCGATCGACATATCTCTCTGCAGTTGGCTCACGGAGATTTTGATACATGTATTTGAAATTACGTCAGTTGGTCACTAGCCTAATACATATTTACTACTAAAATTTTACTAACGATCACTTTTTTGCTGTCTAAATTTCTTGCTGAAATAAATAGCATTATTTCTATTTTACATGAAATTATTTATGGCAGTGTATGGTCATGTGATCTCATGACGATTCAAATTGTGGAATTGTTGAAGTATCAATGAAATTAATATCGTTATTGTGAATTAATTTCTAATAAAATTATATGAAAGAATAAAAGTGATCCTTAGCAAATGTTGAGTAGTATATATATAGTGTACGGTTGGGAGCTGTTGCTCCTATGATAAGAGTCAGTATTGGTTTACCACCACTTATTACATGTACGCCTCCGAGGTGTATCGAATGTAGTTCCTATAATAAAAAGTAATCCCTCCTTTTTTGATGAAAACGGGCATTATAAGGTACCGACCATTTTGATTTCTGGGGGGGGGGGCCTGGGATTTTTTTTGAAAAAATATTCTGGCCCTTGAATTGCTGAAAAAAAATATCCTGGCTCTGACTTGAAGGAAAAAAAATAAACAGTCCCTCAAATTGTTGGAAAAAAATAATCTGGCTCTGAGTCCAATTAGAGGAAAAAAATCTGGCTCCCTCTTCGGTCAATAAGATAAATGTAGATCTACTTCATCAGCCACTGGATTCAACATGGATATGTTTAACCACAATCTGGCTACATCCACAACTTCTGCTCAGAAGTTTATTGAAATCTCAAGTTGAAATGAGTTGTAGATGACAGTGATAGTATTCATGGTTGTAATAAATGTGATGTGCATAGATCATGGTAGTAATACATGTGGTATACATTAGTCATGGCAGTTATAAATGTTATACTGTAGTATACACTGGCAATGGTGGCAGCAAATTTGTTGTATAAAGTGTTATAAAGTGATCATGGTAGTAATTTGGTATACACTGATTATGGTAGTAATAAACATGATATTCATGGTTATAATTAATGTGGTATACGTAAGTCATGGTTGTTATAAGGCCATTATTTTTTGATAATTTGTTTTAAGAACCCTCCTACGACAAAACGAAATTTTTATTTTTCCTTAGGGAATTTCCCCCTTCCTCCTACAGCTATTCTCTGTCTTGATGGTTCTTAAAAATAATAAAAAATAATGGCCTAAATGTGATATACATTGGTCATGGTAGTATGTAAATATTGCAATCCTGTGAGGGTGACAGTGAACATTTGTCAACCTTCAAAGGCTATTTATTTTATTATACTGAAAAATATGTTTGAAAAAGATATTTGCTTCTGCTAAATTTTCCTTTGAAATACATGGTCACTTCTCTCTGTTCAAAATAACTATTCTCAGCACCTAGAAAACATTTTTTGGCGGATGGTTCTTTCAGTAGTCATGGTAGTACTAAATGTGATATACAGTGGTCATGATAGTAATACTTGCAATATACAGTGGTCATGGTAGTAGAAAATGAGGTAAAGAGTAGCCATGACAGTTATAGATGTGATGTACTTTGGGCATGTTAGTAATCAATGTAGTATGCAGTGGTCATGATAGTATTACAATACAAGGGTCCTGGTACTTATGCGATGGATTTTGTGAATATCATCAACAAGTAAATGGACTTAAGAAGAGCTTAAGCCTCATGCAATAGGTTACAGACAAAGCCAGTGTTAAGAATGGTATGGAACATGGTAGTCATTGCCCATTACAAAACGATCCCCTATCAAACAAAACATCCAATCAATTCATAATTCAGAAGAGCAAAAGGGGCTCACATAGAAAGCAGACAAGTACAAGCATAACTAAATATTAACACCAGCACATAAAGTTCTATCCACCAAATATATGGAAAGATCCATATTAAACAAAAACAAAAGAGCTGTCGAAAGGACAGCATTCTCCACTATTTAAGGTCAATTTTAAACAAGGTCACTGACACTTCTGTCTCACCAACCAAGTCTTAATTGTGAAGGTTAATAGGTGGTGGCGACTGAGGTAGGGAGTAGGGGTGCGGGGTGGGGGTGGTCAATGAACATATATACCAAATATCAAAGCAAGACCTTCAATACCCCAGGAAGAATATGAACTTGAAGAGGCCAGGTGGGGAGGGGAAGTGAAGTGTTACTGAATAGGGAAAAAAACACAGAAATAATACAATATTTTCATTGGAGATGGGGGTTGAGAGGAGGGTGTTGGGAAGTGGATGGAAGAGAACAGGATGGATGCAGAATGGTAACTGAAGAATAGAATAAATATTTGTCAATCTGGGGAAGGTGTGGGATTTATGTGGCTAATGATATATACAGGCTTGCCATTGTTATTGGATGTATGCAGTGGTTTTATTGAAATATATGAAGCTGCTTAAAAATCTTTAACTGAAACTCTAAGTTGAAAAAGAAAATATCATCTGGCTAAAATGAAATAAAAAGTTATGAAACATGATTGTGTCTGTAAGTGATGACACTTGTCAAGCTCCTTTGGCTGAGATATATGGCTAGTGGGTATTGAAATAAATGGACTTGCCAACAAATAAAATAAAACCAATTCTAAGTCGAAAATTATAGGCTACACATTTTCTAAAATCCAATACAGAAAATATTTATCGAGAAAAAGAGCCACAATTTTGCTAAAATGCAATACAGAGTTATGGAACATGTGTCTGCTAGCATTCACGCTTTACTGAAGTTGTATTAATAATTAACAATCACCAATTGAAATAAAGGACTTGCCTAAAAACTTTAACCAGCATTTTGAAGTCGAACAGAAAAACATAACTTTGCTTAAATAATATGGAACATGTGTCTACTAGTGCCCTTGATATTCCAAGCTTTACTGAAGTTTTGATGTACGACTTTAAGTTGTTAAAATAAATGGACTTTGTCAAAAAAGAACTTTAACCAGAAATTCAAAGTAATAAAAAAACATGCTTTTGCTTAAATGCCAGTGTCCTTGATGGTACTGATGACATATTTCAAGTTTCACTGACCAGTGGTTGCTGAAATAACAGGACTTGGCTAACAACTGAAAACCAACCCGTGGACGCAGACGTTGAGTAGATCTACAACAGCTCTTCTTATTCTACGAATAGTAAAACTTAAAAAAAAATATTCTGGCTTTCAAGTTCACGAAAAAAAATAATCTGGCCAGTGTATTAGGCGAAAAAAATATCCCGGCTTTCAAGAAATGAAAAAAAAATATTCCGGCTCAAAGGAAAATCCCAGGCCCCCCCCCCAGAGATCAAAATGGTCGGTCCCTAAGTAGGGGAAAACTGCCCGTTCCTATTCGATTTTGTGGTTGTATGTATAAGAAGCGTATTAATAAGTTTTACTGGATCACTGATGAACATTTTCGAAATTTCGACTCTATGCTTAAACTTTGTGAGCAATGAAAACAGTCAATCAATGAAAACAGCTGTACCCTTGACCTGTTTAGTAAACAAACAAGAACTTTCTTACATGTCTTGTGACCCCACCTTTTCTGGTGATTTTTCAAGAGGAAAATTAGTTTTCTATATGAAATTACACTGCTGCATTATCCATACTTGAGTTGAATTTGCAGCAAATCATTAATATGTGACACTTTAACATTGGTGTCTATGGGGAAAATAATTAGTGGTATAATACCTATTGAGGTATATACAACTTCTTTGATACTACCAAATAAGTATGCTTCTGCACTGTGTGTAATATGTACAACTTAATGTTTGGTATGTGTATTTTTTTATACATCTTATATCGGATAAAACTGAAAAGTGACAATGTGTGTGTCTTACGAATCGTATTATAATTATTATCGTGCATGGATGCTACTTCAGAAGATAACCCCACTTCTCTGGTTACTTACTAACGACTTGAAGCTTTGTATTCCTTCCCCAACTGAAACACATACGTGTATCTTGGTAAATACCTAACACTGATAACGGGCATGAGATACAATGGCGGAGATATAGGAAATTGTGTTTAAACTTGTCTAGTTCCCATCCACATGTTGTTAGTGTATACAGGGTTATGGGTTATTGCCCTGTGTGGATCTATGGCAAGAATAGGGTCACTGCCTATCCAGGCAGAGGGGTAACCACGCCGCCACCACCACCCCGAATTCATGTTCATTGTGTCATGTCTACAATGTTCATTAAACGCCTTCATCATCATTATCAACATCATCATCATCATCATCATCATCATCATCATCATCATCATCATCATCATCATCATCATCATCATCATCATCATCATCATCATCATCATCATCCCTTCAGGTGCTACTTGAGTTGTGGCAGAAAACCATGATCGTGGCTCCAGAGGAAAATGGAGTGTTTACAATATATATTTTACAATTTGCAACAACTCTGGTTCTATGCCCAGTGTGTTAAAATACACGTTTAATGCTCTTTTGAAATTTTTCGTATTGGCGGACATCAATATGCAGTTACATAGAACGTCAGAATAATAAAAAAAAAACTGCATAGGAGCCAATTTATAAGGCTAGTTCTAGGCCCATTCTGCATATTTTTTTATCTAGATGTATCTGGAATGTTCATTCATGTTGGTGCCATATAACCTTTTTGTGTTGGTGCGCCGTAAAACCCTTATTCAAATCGTATAATAACATGCGTATCTAGAGTGTATATATACGGTGTAGTGTACGTTAAAACTAAATAAAGATGGAAGATTACATTTAATATAAAGCATGACGACGTATTTGTGTGTTTATTAGTATACCATACGAGATCGATAATTCAGGTGGTATAGTGACCTTTAGACATGAGAATAATGGCTCTTTAAAGGGACACATCGCAATATTGAAGTATTTAACAAGCATCAAAATAGGCGTCTCGATTTATTAATCTAGTAACATACTGACTTTAAACCGGCTTGCATATAATTAAATACAATTTTGAGGTGTGAATTATCTTAGTTATTTTACCAAACGTTGAAATATATTATTGGTGCAATATTATCAGAAGTCAGTAATATACAAAAACAATTTACTTCTTACTATTCTTATAATTAATATTAATGATTGAACTAATGCATGTTATGTAGAAAAACTATTGGGACAACGTGAGTTTTCAACAAACAAACAAATGAGATTGCCGTATGTCCCTTTAAATATTGTAGTATTCACCTACACTATGGTATCTCGCAGCTAAATGACCTTGAAATACCATTAAACATTTAACCTTGAAATATCATTAAACATTTATGCAGCCAGGTAGTGACATTGAACCTGAATACAACCACGTTAAGATATTGAATTTTGAGATCGTTAATCATTACCATGTTCTTTTGAATAGTTATAAACAGTGCATACACGTTATGAATAACGCATGTAAACACCCGTAGTACTATAATTTTATATTTACCTGATCAATAACCAATCCGTATTAATAAATATTCAATGCCTTGCAACTGATCAATGGATAGGTAGGTGTATACTCGATCTCACGAATGTACACAACTGACGTTAGGTATCAGACGTCGCCAGACAAGAATGACTCGGAAGTACTACTTAATTAACCCCTGAACCCTCTTCAGTAGATATGTATTTGGGCTAATCCCGGCCCGCTAATCCTTGTAAAGTGTGCATCTTGCATCTATTTAATTAAGTATCAAACCTTTGATTACATTCTGACATCAGCCAGATGTCAACATGTGTTAATGTGATAAGATGACATAATGTAACGTTAAATTAGCTATCCCGCCAACATCAGACACATTTTACAACATATTTACACCGTTTCTAAACCTACCGAAGGCGATGTATATAAAATTATATATAACTTACAATATAAAATTCTATATAACTTATATATTTTGAGAATCTAAACTTTATAGGCACAACAGAAACGGCTTCAACCAGCCAGGCCAACCCCAAAAACTGGAGCGTCTAATTAAGAGTTACCAACTCATAATTCATCTTACGCATATTCAATCACGGGTATTTGAAGAACACGCTAATAAACCTGTAATTTTAATCGGCACATATACATTATATGACCGGAACACCTAGCTAAAGTGTTGATAAACGGTTTTGTAGTATAAATGTGCCGTTATTTTGGGTGTGGGTGTGGAGGGGGTTAGTTTATACAAGGTTTTGAAATTAGTAAAGGGACAGACGGCAATCTTGAAGTGTTTATCAAGCATTGAAATTAGCGCCTGCATTTATTTATCCAGTACCATTTTCTCTTTACACCTGCTTGCATATAATTAAATAACATTTTGAGTTTTCATTTTTCCGTCGTAGTCTATAATAGTTTTGAATATATCTATTGGTACAATATAACAAACAGTTAGTAGTATGCAAAACACAAATTCTCATAGTAATGACTGAACAAATGCAAGTTGTGTGACAAAATAACGGGACGCTGTTAGAATTTTTTTTTAAAAATCAAGATTGCTGTGTACATATTCAATGCACAATAAGCGCCGAGAGGGATAGTACTTTTAGATGTGCTGCTTGCAGTATGCCGCTTTTCAATGAATCTGTGCCCCGTAAGGTGTTTTAATTTAAAAGATTTCTTTGAATTTAAACGTACTGTAACTGTGAAGACGTCATTTTATAAGATTTCAAACGTCAGAAAACATGCAAAATAAAACGAAATAGTTTACAGAATTGAAAAACTCTGATTGACGTCGGATCCCTTCTTGCAATGTTAGACAGGCAAACTAGGATGGGTTGATATATAGATCTCTGAAAACGTTCCTTGATCACGAGTTATATAAACATGTGTGTCGAAGGTGGGCTCCTAGCTAGACCTGCACAATGATAACGATAAAAGCCAGATGATGGCACTGGGGCAGGTTTCTATATAAAGTATGCATGTTTCAAATCAGAGGTTCCTTTTTCAAAATTTTAATCAACTGCTGTAAAAATAAATTATGAAAAGTTGCACAAATACACTTAAACATGTTAAATCAATTGGTGTAATTGTTTGTTTAAACAATCATTTAAGTATAGTTTCAAAAAATAATTTAAACCGACTGTCAGATGAATTTGCCGGGAGGAGCCTATGAGGTTATGACCCTTGCTAATACAGAATGTAAACATTTCCCACGTGGCTGTGTTTATCAACGCAGACGGCTTCTGGTCTGTATTATCATCAAAACCCGTCAATGTAAATCATCACAATTTAAAGCGGGTTGTCAACAAACAGACCACCAAAAAGGTATCAGATCTTGATTTTGTTGTGGTTATAACTGTATAGGAAAAGTTTCAATGTTCATTTGTGAAATATTATTGTGATTCAATTCAAATACAGAGTCGGTTATATAGGACAATGTTAACATCAGCTATTTTAGTTGACAGACAGGCTGTGTGCAGCAGTAGTAATTTGATAGGCCCATCCTACAAATATTTACTACTCCGGCAGTATCAGCTGTATAAGCGGCAGTATTAGCTGTATAATAAATGTTTCGTGTATAGTTATATAGGTCAAAGGAGGATTCAACCTTTAAACGGAAATAACCTGTTAACCGCCACTTTTATAAAGACAGTGTATCGATTTGTATATGTAATTTTACAGTACAAATACCCTATAATCCCTAATAACCACCACCCCCCCACACACACACACCCACACCCACACCCACCCACGGGAGCGTAACATTTTTGAAAAAGGGAGCGTTTATTTGAGACCAAAAATACACATAATTTAACTTTAAATCAGACATTATTTAACGATTTTCTTTACCAAGAAAACCAAAGTGCGCATGCCAATCAATCAATTAATGCATCGGACTTAAAGTTTTCTAGTGATGTTGTGTGTTCCATTGTGAATGAAACAGATTAACTTGCATCTTTTGGAAAGTTAAAAAAAAACAATTTCTGAAGAAATAGTGAAGGAAAGGGCGTGGTGGGGAGGGGCGTTTATTATGGATTATACGGTACATCTGTAAACAATCATTTCAATGCATTTGTGCACTGAGGAATTCCTTTGTCCACTCAGGAACCTGTTTAAAGATTTTTTTTGAAAGATATGAATGTCCTCTGTATTTTGTGGGGTTATAAAAACACCGTTACAACCTTGAACTCAAACGTAATAATACTCAAGATATTTAGGTTGGTAAATCAATACTCCCTGTATACAACAGTAGCGACACACTTTGTATAATTCTTTGTAGAATAGTCGTACATAAATAAGCTAGCGAAGCAAACTATTTGTGTTAATATAGAAAAGGTCCACCTTGGCTTTGTTAACTGTGTTTTGCTGTAATAAATTGAATTGGGTTTTAAGGCGCACCAACACATGAAAGGCTATATGGCGCCTAACAGGAATGAACGTGCCAGGCAGAGTTGCTGCAAATTCTATAGTAGACATTCTACGATGGAGCCACGTTTCCACGTTTGCATACGCGGTGTCATGTTAAAGACCTTGAATGAGCATAATAAAAGTTTACAAAATGAAAATGGATGTGTGTATGTGTGGTGGTGATTGTGTGTGTGTGTGTGTTTGTGTATGTGCGTGCGTGCGTGCGTGCGTGTGGGTGTGGGTGGGTGTGGGTGGGTCCTACCTATCTGCATGTGACAGTGTGTGAAATTGCAGCAAATACTTGTACTAGGTGGATACCAACTTGTCAAGGGCGTATACAGTAGGGTGTGTTTATCTTTGAATCATTGAGTTTTAAGGCGCACCAACACATGAAAGGTTATATGGCGCCAGGCCCATCCTCCATTTACATCAATATAAGTTAAAATTGTTGATTTTTTTTACAGTGCACCAACACAAAACGGTTGTATGGCACCAACAGGAAAGAAGTGGGGGTCCTACCCCTCTGCATGTGCAGTGTGTTTGTGAGATTGCAGTAAATACATGTACCTGGTGGATACCAACTTTTCAAAGGCCTATACACAGTTGGGTTGTGTGCGCCAACACAAGACGGTTGTATGGCGATCAAACATGCAAATATGTCGAATGGGGCTATATAATCTTCTCACCTTCAAAACAGCAAAGTAGACCCTTTTTTTTTTATTGGAGCCCCAACCATTGTTTTCTGCCTGGTGGAGACCTTTATTAAACATGACAAAACATGGCCGAACTACACGGGGCCTTGCGATAGCTTTGAAGGCGACGGTAAGTATTGCGACATCGCGTTATTTTTATCTCCAAGAAAATAAAGAGAGCAAGTGCACCAAACGCAGTTGTAGTTGCGAGACTCGAAAATGATGTAGATTACTGAATGGTGTTTTACGCTATTTTCAGCACATTTTAGGCTATATATGACGATGGATTTTTCAGTGGTGGCAGCAGACACTGGGTAGAATCAATAATGTTTATTATATATTCTGTGATTAATTATAGAAATTTCCCAGTTTGAAAAAATCTATAACATCCAAAGGAGTGACAGAAGAAGGAATACATGTGTCAAAAGACGATTGGAAAGAAATTCATCACAGAATATATATTAGATCTATATAGTTTAATTAACATTTTTGTCGTGATACGGAAAATAATTCACTCGTGAGAAATATTCTTGCGATATAGAAACTCGTGCGAAAACGCACTCGTTTCTATATCGCAAGAATCTTTCTCACTCGGGAATTATTTCCCGTATTTCCCGTATCACTTCAACAATGTTAATTAAACACTATATACCTTCCACCATCCTCAAGAATCAATGCTTTCTCACTTTCAGCTGCCTGTATTTCTAATCAATCAAGTGAGTGTTTGTGCGTATATATAGAGAATATTATGTCAGTGCCTTTTACTATCAAGTTTATTAGGCGAGGCTTAGAAAACGAAGAATGGCGAGGCTCTGCCGAGCCATTCTTCGTTTTCGTGCCGAGCCTAATAAACTTGATAGTAAAAGGCACTGACATAATATTCTATTTATCATGTAGATGTATGAATTACTATTATTACCTATTTCTCAGAATGTTACGCTTATCGAGGACGCCGTCATGTTGTTGTTTTTGTTTGTTTTATGACGTCGGGCAACGTTACGTGCATGACGTCAGATAACGTTACGTACAACAAACGCCGAGGGATTCCGCAATGGTTTGCTCTATTGGTCAGTGTCTAATAAAGCAAAATTTATTAGGTCACCCCTTTATTAGGCAGAAAAGTGCATATCTGCATGATAAAAGTAATAAACGGATCATATCAGATCGAATATCTATAATGCATTGAATTGAAGTGAAATGTTGTTCAACGGCTCATCAACATTATATAAGTTATTTCGAGCCGCCCAGAGAGAGGGGAGCCGCCCCAGAGAGAGGGTTTGGATACGTAGGAATCGGATCTACTATCGAGTATATTCGTAGGTTCTTTAACGTGCTCGGTGGATAGACTCCGATACACGGAACTGTCTAGCCTGGTTCCCTGGCCTACCACAATGCTCTGCATAGGAGTGTGGGAGGCCAGGGAACCAGGCTAGGAACTGCCCGGACGAGGCTACGTGAAGAGTCTTGCCCAAGGACACCTATAGGTACCAGAGATACTGGAATCCTTGATGTCCAGACGTGCTATCCACTGAATCAACGCGGCCGATATAGTGCAAGGAAAGTCGGTAACTATCTTCGCTATTTTCATTCCATATCTGTCACCAACCCGATACCTCAGTATCAGCCCGGGTTATCTCGAGCTAATATCGGTGTCGCTGATACACGGCGTGATATGAAAATTATGATATTCTCTGTATCATATTTTCCACAGCTTTTATATTTTGAAGAAAGACGAATTCAAGTCAGTGTGTTCACGCACCTTTTTTTTTTTTAATTTAGAAGAAGAAAAGAAAATCGAAAATAAAATCGAGTATTTTTTCCCCACTGTTTTCATTTACAAATACATTATAAATGTTAGACTAATTTTATATTAGGTGAGACGGGTGTAGGTTTGGAAAATATGCAGTGTGCCTTATTATTCGAAGCCGACGAATATATTTGTGCTTACGCTTGATAAGTGGCACTGGAAGGAGGTTATTAATGGAGAACAATTCTTATTTTCCTTCCTTACTAAATTGAATAAATGCTGATTTAATATTATAAAACGAGTGTTACAAGGTATGTACACTTTCGGAAAAAAACAAACAGCTTTTGTTTGTATCGAGGGTTTACCAAAACCGTGATTCTCCTAAAAACGTGTTTACGATGCGGTGCTTTATGGTATGAAACCACTAATTATTAATAATGTTAAAGTGTCACATACTAATAATTTGCTGCAACTTCAACCAAAGTATGGATAATGCAGCAGTGTAATTTTCATATAGAAAACTAATTTTCCACTTGAAAAAATCACCAGAAAAGGTGGGGTCACAAAACATGTAAGAAAGTTCTTATTTGTTTATTAAACAGGTCAAGAGTCAAGAGTACAGCTGTTTTCAGTGATGGTTGCTCACAAATGTAAGCACAGAGTCGAAATTTCGAAAATCAGTAAAACCTATTAAAATACGCTTCTTATACATACAACCACACAATCGAACAGAAATGGACAGGTTTTCCCTACTTATAATGCCCATTTGCATCAAAAAGGAGGAATTACTTTTTATTATAGGAACTACATTCGACTACACCTCAAGACGTTTCTACACCTCGGAGGTTACACTCATGTAATTAGTGGTGGTAAACCTTATTCAGATTACTCGGGAACCAGCCATCTTCTATTTTAAGAACACACGGATGCCCCAGAACCAGCCGATTAGCAGCTTCATTTTAGAAAGGAGCCTATATTTTATGGGATTATTATGTACATCCATATATTTGTAAAGTTATACTAGATGATAATGTAAGGTACGGTCTGATAATGACAGGCTTTTATCACCGAAACATTGCTTATATTAGACCTATACATTTTATTTTATTAACATTATCACATCTGTAATATTTACATTTATTTATTGGTATACACTACAAGTTTCGTTAATCTCCGTTCCCGAGCACCTGCTATTTCCAATTTTTTTGTTCGTTACAAATACTACCGACGAATTAATGCTTTGCATCAAATTTCTTGTACTGTAGCTGTGTTTGAGCGCATATAACATACTTCGCCATTGCTGTAGAGCACCGAAATCCGGACAAGACAAGAACAACAGGTAAATATTGATACAGTGTCCATGCGAAACAGTGCATTTCCCCCCCATCATCCCCACCCAGTATCTCCATCTTATTCAAGGTTAATGGTTGATCGATAAGAATATATTTATATAAATGCAAACATACAAGAAACGTAAACCAGTACATTGTCAATAGCAATGTTTAAAAAATATATCGAACCGTTAAAAGAAATATTAGAATGTAAGTAAAGCCTACCTGCGTCACGTATGTCTTGTGTTGCTGGTGTAGTGTATAGACATATATACCATTCGATGTCTATGTGAAGTGTAAGCGAAACAAGCCTGCTCGACAATTTATACATTCATATCGGCTAAAAATATACGGACATGTTTAAGCTTGGCTTGACTAGTGACATGCGCAGTGAGAAGTAGATACTGAGTGTCATGTTTAAATATAAACACGAAGCTGCATGTATAGACTGCTTCACGGCGCTTGTCCCACCGTTACAATTGTATAGCCCAGGGAACCAGGCTATCAATTTTATTGACGGCTGTGTTACAGTCTACTGCCAATCTCTCCCAGAGGCAAGGAACGACAACTCTGGGTAGACATTGTCTACTGCATGTGTGGGCACAATCTCCACGCAGAGTTATCGTTCCTTGACTCACATATATCTCCGATCTCCAGGCAGTGTTTATCGTTCATTGCACTCACATCAAATGAGGAACGAGTGTACTCTGGGTAGAGATTGATATATCTCTGCTAACTACTAAATTACAAGATTTTAGTAAAACCTGTTAAATTGAATATGTTTGCCTGAAACTTATTTATTTCTTGTGTAAATATAATGTTCAGAATATCTGCAAATTAGATGTTGCAAGATTTGAAATAATGCATGAAAACAATTTAGTTTTAATCGGGTCTATTTTACTACATAAATAATACGTACTTTATAGGTCTCCTCAATCGAAACGCATATGTAAACATTTCAAACTGAAGCTCGATAATACCGAAGCTCGGTAGCGGAAAATTACTATAAAAAAAATAACTCATAGAAATAAAAAATGAAATTATTTAATGTATGTCTATATTTTATCTTTGCAGATCACGCAAAATGATTTATTATAAACATCGTCATAACTTTTTGGATAATCACGTGACCTAACCGTTCGCCCTACTTCCTTTGACGTTGACAGAGTCAAATGAGGAACGAGTGTTCTCTGGGTAGAGATTGGTGTGGGCATAGTCGTTCACCCGAGGACCTTGACCTGTTTACATGGAATTCGAAACTACACGACTTACGGCAAAATATTACATTATCAACAAAGCGCTCGATTTGGGTATTTTTTACTTTATAACTTTCTTAAAGGAACACCTGTCAATAGGTTTGAACATATTAATGGTGAACTATAATCAACCGTTAGTAATATATATGCAAAAACAATTTGCTTTATTCTATTTTTATAATTAATATTAATGATAGAATGAATGAATGAATGAATGAATGTTGTTTTACGGCACGTCGACACATAAATAGGTCATATTGTGCGCAAAAACTGATGAAAAATGAAGAAATGAAGTATTAATTAAAAATTAATGTAAATATATAAAGATAAAACTATTAAAAAAAAAGGAATGATATGGTAGTAATACAAACTATATATGTAAATCAACAAATGCCCGTCAACGGGTAGATAAACAAGTAAATATATATAAGAAGACATTATAATGATTTATATAGTCTGATCTCTTTTAGGAAATCTAAAACAAGACTAAAATCTATAGTATCAAATAACTCTTTCATAGTATTAACATTGTAGTACCTTTGACGCATAGGATTCCAATAAGATGTGTTTGACCGTTAACGGTGCAAAGCAGGGTATACATTCTGGTAATTGCTCAGCTTGTAATAAATATAAATGAGTATAACGTGTATGCCCTATCCTGCACCGGGCCAGGACAACTTCTTCTCGACGAATGAATCTACTAGAAGAACGCCATTCTCCAAGTAATGGTTTAATTGAATTGAGTTTATTGTTAACTGACAAATCCCAAGCGGCTTGCCAAGAGTTACGAATAAATGTGTTAATATAACTTTTAAAATCTGTATAAGGTAATTTGGTATAAGATATATGTAAACTTAATGCTGCTTTAGCAGCACTATCAGCCCTATCATTACCACGTATTCCTACATGGCTTGGAAGCCAGCAGAAAATAATAACAGTATCAACTATAAGAGAATTGTACTTTTCTAAAAGTTGAAGCACAACTTGGTTATCATGTTTCATATTACCCAGTGCTTGAAGAGATGAAAGGGGATCAG
Organism: Cyrtodaria siliqua; assembly: GCA_037043455.1. NCBI lineage: Eukaryota > Metazoa > Mollusca > Bivalvia > Adapedonta > Hiatellidae > Cyrtodaria > Cyrtodaria siliqua. The sequence goes on along the minus strand of JAWPHD010004148.1, from coordinate 85,978 downwards.
AAAATATTACAAAATGGTCATCATCAGATTCCTGAATATATATTAAGGCAAGTTCAATTGCCATTAATGATAGAACAAATGCAATTTTATGTAGAAAAACTAACGGGACGCCGCGAGTTAAAAAAAAATAATCAAGATTGCCGTGTGTCTCTTTAATATTTAACGAATATATTTCAACTATTTAATCGCACATACACTGCAAAGTGACATCATTCCTCTGCCGCAAATGCAAGGGTAACAACCTACGTCACGCGCACGCGTCAGAACAGATCCGTTTACGTACAGAGACGCTCGATTCGGAAGCTGGTAAGTGGATTTTTATTAAGATTTACCAAACATTTGGTAAATTGACAATGCCCACCCTATGGATTAGAAGGCTTTTATTAAACATTAAATAAGCTGTAAACTCCCAGCCGTTTGTCAGTTTACTTCGATACAATATCATTTCAAGGCCGGGTACCGTTTACATTTTGGTGGAAACCTTCTTATTGTTGCTTTAAATGGCTTACCAATGCTTACTTACGCAGTAATTTTAGCATATACACGGTGCATGATCAAAACTATTTTCACAGATAAAAGTCAATTCGACTCCTAATCGCTACTGATGGGCTCCTAATATTCACTGTTGTTTTGGGATAACTGAGGTAAGTCGTTTTTCTAGTGACCTTCTTTATTGTCGGATTATTTCCTAATTACGCTTACTTTTGTAATTGTACTGGTTTCACGGAACATAATGATGCTATGTTCGCCTTATGTACAACCCTGTCTCTATGTAATGTTTGTGAAATCGACACAATTTAGTTTTTTTGTGCGGTTCTGCTTGGGCAAAGGCCAGTATTGATCATTTGAACTGTTTTTTTCATTTGTTTATAGACGTTTTTAGATATTTCACCTTATTTTTCAGTAAGTTATCAAAGTTGTGTTCATCGGTTTTTATCCTTAGATTTTATAGTAAAAAAAAATCTTTGTCAGAATGATTATGAAATGAAAAGACAACAATATTCAAGATTCGGTTTTTGCATGAATGTACATGAAATATGCAGGATTTTAATCGAAATCCCACTGTAATTAATAAATTTACGGGTGTAATTAAGATCTTGTGAATATTCAGTATATAATTAAGGAGTACTGATGGCATAAGTGCGAGCAATGGACGTTAATTAGGTCACGGCAAATCTTACATAATTTTTAAAACTATGTTTGACCAATTTATAAAGCTTATTCCTCGAATGCATGTTTTTGTCAGGCTTTAATGTTAGTTATTTTATTTACAAAATATACTATATCCGTTCGTCAGGTCTTCCAGTATTAAGATTAACATCACCTGCTGACATTTTAATGTGCGAATATATCATGGTTTCTATATGTGTATATCAAAATGAACAAGCTGTATTTATTGTCCCTTGTATACATTAAATAGTTGAATGCTGGCATTTGTACATTTTAAATGTAATATTGTTTATTGTTTTAAGCCAAATATGGCCCATGAACATGTTTACATAATAGATACAAATGAATGTGGTTAGATGGCATGTTGTTTGTACATGTAGAGAATAACAAAGCATTGCAATACCATAGAATACATTCGGTACTATTACGAGAATAATGACATAACAGTTAAACTTATGTGTTAGCAAGTATACTATACGTTGAAATTAATTTGAACCATAAAATGTAACCGAATTTTAGTGGTTATCCATTTGGGAGAGATTTTGTTTTTATTTGTTATATTTTCAATTGGAAGTAAAAATCATTTTTTTCATGGAATAGAAGCAACACAGCAACATTTCCACACGGAGAGATATACCACGCATGTTAAGTGTTAAAATACAATACTTCTACAAATTCTATTTTTGACCCCACAAGGGATATATCTTTATTTATATATTTATTATTATTATTTTTGAATTTCAGCGATAAATAAATTTAAACGTGTTCAGTATTTGTTCAAAATATTTCTAATATCAAAAGCCTTATAAACATATAATCCTAATTTTCTCTATTTAATAATTGTAGTGTTTTTTCCCCAATAGTATTGTTTTATGTACGATTTTATTAATTCTGTATAATTTTTGCAATCGATAACGAAATGATACTCGTCTTCGAGGCACTGACATTGTCTGCATGTCCTTTCATGAAAAGGCACACTTATAGTGTTTTTTTAATGTGATTACCCGCAGATCTAATAACTTTATTCAGAGGTTATTAAGTTTGTGGTTTAACATTATTTATGTTAACATGTGTACAAATGATGAGACTCAAATAAACACTTCCAGTGTAAAAACTGTCGCGTTGCCTACAAGTGACCGATACATTCTCAAAAAAATACAAGAATATCTACGCTTTAAAACATACTAAAACAACAAGTCAAACATCAAATTCCTGTATAGCGTATACTTAACTCTAAATCAAATCAGTTAAAAAAACGCCGGTAAGCTTGTAAACTTATAAAAAAAAGCAGGTAATTACCGGCTCAAAGCCTTAGAAATGGCAGGCCTGTAATGATAAAGGGCGTTAAACAAACAAACATTTTGAATCAGATAATATATGTATGAGAAGTAAACATATTAAAAATGGCTTTACGTATCGTTTAGTGCAGTGTGGCGGCTGTAAAAGTCTCCCCTTGCTACAAATCAGTAGTGTTATTTTTTACTGGTCCTTTGGGACCAACGAGCCCAATATAGGTGGCTTTGAAGCAGAATACCGCTTAAGCCGGCGCTAGGGAGCGTGAGAGGTGTTGCTTTTTACATTACTTCTCATGAACAGACTCAATAAAACCGAGTCTGCTGCTTTATTCTCTTAATTGTGTTTGTGGGTCCCAAAGTCTCACCTTTATCAGTATTTATTAATTAACTTAAATATATTATAAATGACTTAAGTTAGCACATACACAAGTTTTAACCTTGTTCTGTTTCAGATGATATCGTTTTATTGCAATGACAAAAGCAGCTACTTATTAGGTGCCCTATTGGATAAAAAGTGAGGTTCCCTGTTGTCCGCGTAGTTGTGCAAATTAGGTGCCTTTGAAAATATTACGTAGCTCTAAATGAACCGATATTTCATCATTATACAACCGCGAAACACTTTATGTTTATTTATATTGCAACTATGGATGCTAATGTATCTATCCTCGCGTACAAAGCATACAAAATGGTATAAATAATGTAAAAATATTTGTTAATTATTGTCAATACTGAAATCCGCACAGCACTGCACCATTTTGCGAAAATGACATACATTTTCTACTTTATTTAGCTTTAAAGTTAAATCTAGCATAAACTAGTGTTCCGTGGTAGTAAAAAAATGAACTGAACTTACGGTTCTGTTGCCGTTTTTTCCTCCGTTTTAAGCTACTCATCACCTTCCAGATCCATTTTATATCCGAAAAAAAAGAGGTGTTTATCCGTTCTTATTCAGGCAACGGATATTTTATCCGTGAAAATTAGTTTTGATCATGCACCGTGATATAACCCTTTACTTGTTATGCATACGTAGTGTATCAGTGGAATCTCTACGTATTTGATGTTCATAAAAAATAAGAATTGATCCCGTTTACAGCAAAACGGATCATAATACTGTTTACATCCAAGTCTAAAACGTATAAATGATAGTTTACATCTAAAGTTTCAGTTTGCGAGACATTTTTTTTGCAAATTTTGCATTTTACAGGCTCTGAAAGGTGATATTTTTTCAATTAATCTTTCTCTAGAATGAAATGCCCTCTCACAGTTTAAACACTTAAACTTTTGTTCAGTATGCACATGTGTCTATGAAGATTAGTTTTATACCTAAACATTTTCCCATACATTTCACACCTATGTTTTTTTTCACCCGTATGGCTGCTTTCATCGTCCATAAGTTCATGTTGAGACTCGAAGAAAATATCACACTTTGAACATTTAAATCTCAGTTTGTTTTTCTCTCTCCTTGTATGGCGTGTGAATTCTGATTCTCCAAGAAACCCTGTTCCAAATTATTATACAAATAATGTTTTTTTCCTTGTGTATCATGTTTATGACTGTCCATGTGTCTTTTGTGATGATAGGCACTAAAGAAGACCTTTTCACATGGCAGACATTTATGAGGCCCTTCATTACGATGCCGTAATTCATGCTGGCTGTGTCTTCATAACGATGCCGTAATTCATGCTGGCTGTGTCTTCATTACGATGCCGTAATTCATGCTGGCTGTGTCTTCATTACGATGCCGTAATTCATGCTGGCTGTGTCAACTTCTGTTATTAAATAACTTCCCACAGTAACGACAGACTTTGGAATCCATGTATGAAAATATATATAACATAGGTTAATTACATTTACCATTCCGCATATAGGTGTAAACTTAATTCTATTTCGTAATGCTGTTTACATGATCGATTATCATTTTTATGGAAAATCTTTATGGAAAACTCATCTATTAAATCGTAAATAAGACAAACGCTAATAATACCTTAATAAAAGTTCAGATTTTTTTTTTACGCGGATTGTCTGTCTTCATAGGACACGCATGCCAAAGTTATTGCTTCACATATTAATGAGGAATCCAAATGGCATAAATCTCGGATTACTGGGGCGATGGGGCTGACAATCGAACTCGGCCGAAGCATTGTGCCCATATACAATTTGAACATCTTTGGAGAAGAGTGGATACCAATTACACAAGTTAAGAGTCCGGACAACATTTTCTGGACGGGCGGGCGTACGAACGATACGTTGTCTGACTATAAACATCGGACAGACTTGACTGTGTGTCATGTTTTGTTTGGGGGTAAATGACTGAGTTGGGCATAGGTATGAGCTGTGTACCCTTACACGATTTTATAAACAACACAGAAATGAAAATGTACAATAAAAAAAACATACTGTGGGAAAATGGAGAGAACAAGATTGGACGGGCCAGCGCTGGATATTTAGTAACAAAAGTGGGCATAATTATGCACTGTTTATCCATTTATTGTAGCCTGGTCGGTGATATTTCCTTTGATGAATGCAAAGCATTAAATCTTTTAATTTAAGGTAACTAAAGGGGCTATGCCGTGCTACAACTATCAGATAGAGGAATTTAGAGTACGGGCGTCACTCTGACGTCACAGTGTTACTAAGTACACCATGCTTCAAAAAAGAGTCTGTCTCAGCTCGTTGGTTATTTAAACACCTCGTGGGCTACTCCCATCTCGGGGCTACTCCCATCCCGGTCTTTAAATAAGCCAACTCGCAGAGACCAGACTCTATCAACAACACAGAAGCAAATTCACATTTGAATGGTTTGGACTAGGGATTGACTCAGACAGGTAAGCGCTGTCCACCCATAAACAATATGAACGCAGAAGAACATATATAAGAACAACTTGGGGACTGGGGCGTTATCGAATGCCCATGCACGACAATATAATCTAGGTCCACTGAAATATATCAAATATAGCACGTGGAACTTTTATCACACTTTTAGACCAGCCTTATGTCATGGCATGTAGAAAGATCGAAATCAAATATAACATATAACCACATTGTTATCATAGTTTTATATAATTTACAAATGGAATATTATGATGCCGAGTATATAAATAAAGATTCGTTTTATTAATGCTGCAAAGTTCACGCAATTTTAGATGTAAACTATCATTTATACATTTAAGACATGGATGTAAAAAGTATCGTCTTTCGTTTTGCTGTAAACGGGATCAACTTTCAATTTTGTATGGACAACTGATCAAATGCGTAAAATATCCATTGATACACTACTTATACATTAGCGTAAAAAGGTTTTAACATGGTAAGCCATTTATAGCAAATATACGAAGGTTTCCACCAAAATGTAAACGGTACCCGGCTGTGAAATGAGATTGTATCGAAGTAAACTGACAAATGGCTGGGGGTTTACAGCTTATTTAAGGTACAAACCTTCTAATCCATAGCCTAGGGTGGGCATTGTCAATTTACCAAATGTTTCGTAAATCTTAATAAAAATCCACTTACCAGCTTCCGAATCGAGCGTAAACGAGATATCAAACTTATATCAAAGATATCAAATACATCTTGGGATAGCGGTGTGTCGCGTACCAAAAAAAGGTCATTGTGACCTTGACCTGTGACTTGGGATGTATATACATCTTGGGATAGCGTGTCACGTACCAAAATAAGGTCACTGTAACCTAGACCTTGACCTGTGACCTCTGTCATAGAAAATGCTTGTCTGGACCACATTTTCAATACTATAACACTTAACAGATACAAAACTTTGAATGTGAATACATCTTGGGATAGCGATGTGACGCTTACCAAAATAAGGTCATTGTGACCTTGACTTGTGACCTGTCATAGAAAATGCTTGCCCTGACCGTATTTTCAATACTATAACACTTAGAGACACCAAACTTGGTATGTGAATACATCTTGGGATAGCCAGGGTTTGACATTAACAGTTGTCCCCTTGTCCTGTGCCATGTAGATTATACTGGGGACAAGTTAATTGTCCCAGGTGACTTGTCCTATGGACAACTAAATTTTATCAAAAGAAATGAATTTTACATCTTTAAAACTTGTGACTGAAAAAATGTCAAAACATTGGTGAGCACATTGTAAATGACAAATAAAACCTATCTTGTTTTCATTGATGGAATGCAACTGATTGAATGTAATGTCACTTTCATGATTGATCTTGTGTTTTGTATCACTTTTACATGAAGTGCGGGAACAAGTAAATTTGACTGGGGACAAGTAAGTTGTGTAAGTTACTTGTCATATCCTATGGACAAGTTGCTCAAAAAAGTTAATTTCAAACCCTGATAGCGGTGTGTCGCGTACCAAAATAAGGTCATTGTGACCTTGACCTAGATCTTTGACCTCCATCATAGAAAATGTCTGCAAAATGTTTGTCTGGGCCGGTGGGAGACTGTGGATTCCCCTGCAATTCTTGATGCTCTTGTTACTAACTGGTCCTTTGGGATCCTCAAGTCCGATCTTTGTGACTTTAAAGTAGAATACCGGGTAAGCTGGTGCTAGTTGGCGTCAGAGGTGTTGCACCTTATACTACCTATCATGAACAGACTCAATAAAACCGAGTCTGCTACTTTTCACTCTTGTCTGTGTTTGTTGCTTCCAAGGGATACCGTTTTCAGTATGTATTGGTCTAAATGAGTGGTATTATACTTTAAATGCACAAAGACTGGCCTCAAAGGACCAGTAAGTATTAACACTACAGATGTGCTGTCACACCCCTGTTACAAACCTCTTTCCCATATTAAGTTATATAAACTAATTACCAATTAAGTTATATAAACTAATGACCAAACAATGTGTACTAGATCAAGCATGGACGCATGTTTTAACCCAATCTCATTAAAATCAAATCCTAATTACGCTTTGATACACTCCGCTTCTAGGTGGATTATCGTAGCGTGATAAAGGGTCTGATTTGAATGAGATTGTGTTTAACCATTTTAAATTAAAAATTACAAAGCATGAATGTTGTTCAAAGATTCGTGTTTGCTCTCAAATGATGCATTGGGTATAAATTGACAGAAAAACACCAGGCATTATAACAAATCTACGTTTTTGATTTTTTTCTAAACTTCATAACATGTATGTCATCACTACAGAAATGTTTGTCTTGTCGTTCCAGTGGAATCTTCTCTATGTGGAATGTATCCTCAACCAACTACAAATAGAAAAATAAATATATATGTTTTCTTCAAATATGAGGGTAACTCATCTGCGCTGTATTGGTTTATAACATGAAGCAATACACACAAACAATAAACCACATGATGAGTTCTCTAAATTAAACAGTTTCTAAAGTTATAGTAACACTGTTACCTTTCTCCTTGTCTGTAGAAAACACATTTAAAAAAGCAACATTCAGGAAATGTACAGATAGCATTTCATAGCAAATATGAAGCTTGCATAAGGCTGTGTTTTATATGAAAGTAATACATATTTATATATATATTAGGTTTATAGTAACACTGTTACCTTTCTCCTTGTCTGTAGAAAACACGTTTAAAAAAGCAACATTCATAGTTTATCAAAAGTTTTATATAATTTACAAATGGAATATTATGATGCCGAGTATATAAATAAAGATTCGTTTTATTAATGCTGCAAAGTTCACGCAATTTTAGATGTAAACTGTATCATTTAAACATTTTAGACATGGATGTAAAAAGTATCGTCTTTCGTTTTGCTGTAAACGGGATCAACTTTCAATTTTGTATGGACAACTGATCAAATGCGTAAAATATCCATTGATACACTACTTATACATTAGCGTAAAAAGGTTTTAACATGGTAAGCCATTTATAGCAAATATACGAAGGTTTCCACCAAAATGTAAACGGTACCCGGCTGTGAAATGAGATTGTATCGAAGTAAACTGACAAATGGCTGGGGGTTTACAGCTTATTTAAGGTTTAAAGAGGCACTACCTATATCTACGCGATTTTTAATGTAAAATATTAAATACTCGATATTACTGCTTTTATATGTATACAAAGCTATTTTATGAGTATTCTTAGAAGAAACATGGTTCGTATTCCAGTTCTGTAAATTATTAATTATGATCAAAACAATCTCTAGAATAAAATGCTGCCCTGCCCTTTATTCCTGCCGGAGAACTACGAGTTTTTACGATTTTCTCGGACACGCACAGTGCGATTCAGTTGAACGAAAACAAACTATTCGGGGCAGTTCCGATAGTAAACGAATCGATCGGAACTCTTCGGCAATCCGACGAGGCAGTTCCGATTGTAAACGAATAAGATCGGAAAATCTCCGCAATCGACTTGTCTAAAGCAATTACGAATACAATTTCAACAAGAGGCCCAATAGGGCCTGTGACGCTCTACTGGCTGTTATACCATTGATGAATCGAGTCGTACTACATGGTGTCTAGAGTGTACACAAGTTTTTTTAAGTATTTGACCTAGTGACCTAGTTTTTGACCCCATGGGACCCATTTTCGAACTTGACCAAAATATAATTAAGACAACATTTCGACAATGTTTCATCAAGATCGGGTCAGAAATATGGCCTCTAGAGTGTACACAAGGTTTTTCAAGTATTTGACCTAGTGACCTAGTTTTTGACCCTGTGTGACCCATTTTCGAACTTTAGCAAGCTATAATCGAGACAAATATTCTGACAAAATTGCATCAAGATCGGGTCAAAAATATGGCCTCTAGAGTGTACACACGGTTTTTCCAAAGTTTGACTTGTGACCAAGTTTTTAAACCATGTGACCCATTTTTGAACTTGACAAAGATATAATTAAGACAAACATTTTGACAAAGTTTCATCAAGATTGGGTCAAAAATACGGCTTCTAGAGTGTACACAAGGTTTTTCAAGTATTTGACCTAGTGACCTAGTTTTTGACCCCACATGACCCATTTTTGAACTTGACCAAGATTTCATTGAGACAAACATTCTGACAAAGTTTCATGATGATTGCATCAGAAATGTGGCCTCTAGAGTGTACACCAGAAAAGTTAACGGACGACGGACGACGGACGACGGAAAACGGACAACACACCATCCCATAAGCTAACTAGAAATTGTTATTGTCCATGGGACAAAAACGTATGGCTCCCCCACTCGCCCGAACAGACATAATTGACGACTCTAGGTCCAACTGTTCTTTATTGATCTGAGATCGTTTTGATATTCAATATCCCTGTGACTGTATCTACTATCTGTATCAGTAAGGCCACATAAAAAAATATGTGTGGTTCAAGTAACCCGACCGACCCTATTTTTTTAAAGGGCCGACCCTAAAACTTCTTATGTAAAAATTAAAAAATAAAAAAATAAATAAAAAAATTAAACAAAAAAATTAAACAAAAAATGAAATTAAAAAATATTTAAAAAAAAAAAAAATTAAAAAAAAAAAAAAAAAAAAAAAAAAATTTAAATTAAAAAAACAAAAAAATCAATAGGGGTCATCTACTGGTCATGACCAACCATCCTTCCAAGTTTGAGGACCCTAGGTACAACCATTCTCTAGTTATTGATCGGACATAGTTTCACCGCAACCTTGACCTTTGACCTAGTGACCCCAAAATCAATAGGGTCATCTACTGGTCATGACCAACCATCCTTCCAAGTTTGAGGACCCTAGGTCAAACCATTCTCTAGTTATTGATTGGACATCGTTTCACCGCAACCTTGACCTTTGACCCCAAAATCAATAGGGTCATCTACTTGTCATGACCAACCATCCTTCCAAGTTTGAGGACCCTAGGTCCAACCGTTCTCTAGTTATTGATCGGACATCGTATTAATAGTCAAGGTCACCACGACCTTGACCTTTGACCTAGTGACCCCTCTACTTGTCATGACTAACCGTCGTTCAAAGTTTGAGGACCCTAGGTCCAACCGTTCTCTAGATATTGATCGGACATCGTTTTGATAGTCAAGGTCACCGCGACCTTGACCTTTGACCTAGTGACCCCAAAATCAATAGGGGTCATCTACTTGTCATGACCAACCATCCTTCCAAGTTTTAGGACCGTAGGTCCAACCATTCTATAGTTATTGATCGGACATCGTTTGTGACACAGACAGACATACGGCCTTGACCTTTGACCTAGTGACCCCAAAATCAATAGGGGTCATCTACTTGTCATGACCAACCATCCTTCCAAGTTTGAGGACCGTAGGTCCAACCGTTCTCTAGTTATTGATCGGACATCGTTTTGATAGTCAATGTCACCGCAACCTTGACCTTTGACCTAGTGACCCCAAAATCAATAGGGGTCATCTACTTGTCATGACCAACCATCCTTCCAAATTTGAGGACTCTAAGTCCAACCACTCTCTAGTTATTGATCGGACATCGTTTTGATAGTCAATGTCACCGCAACCTTGACCTTTGACCTAGTGACCCCAAAATCAATAGGGGTCATCTACTTGTCATGACCAACCATCCTTTCAAGTTTGAGGACCCTAGGTCCACGCACTCTCTAGTTATTGATCGGACATCGTTTTGATAGTCAATGTCACCGCAACCTTGACCTTTGATCTAGTGACCCCAAAATCAAAAGGGGTCATCTACTTGTCATGACCAACCATCCTTCCAAGTTTGAGGACCCTAGGTCCAACCATTCTCTAGTTATTGATCGGATATCGTTTGTGACACACACAGACAGACAGACAAGACAGACAGACAGACCTACAGACAGAAAGCACAAAATCAATATGGCTCCCCTACCACACTGTGTGTGGGGGAGCCATAAAAACAAACTTTACCAAACTGTTATTGACATTAACAATCTGGTAAAGTTTGGTAAAGATCGAATGAAAAAAAATATGGCGTCTAGAGTGTACACAAGGTTTTTCAAGTATTTGACCTAGTGACCTAGTTTTCGACCCTGTGTGACCCATTTTCGAATTTTAGCAAGCTATAATTAAGACAAATATTCTGACAAAATTGCAACAAGATCGGGTCAAAAATATGGCCTCTAGAGTGTACACACAGTTTTTCCAAAGTTTGACCTAGTGACCTAGTTTTTAATACCATGTGACCCATTTTTAAACTTGACCAAGATATAATTAAGACAAACATTTTGACAAAGTTTCATCAAGATTGGGTCAGAAATACGGCTTCTAGAGTGTACACAAGGTTTTTCCAATATTTGACCTAGTGACCTAGTTTTTAACTTCATGTGACCCATTTCCGAACTTGATCAAGATATAATTAAGATAAACAATTTGACAAAGTTTCATCAATATTGGGTAACAAATATGACCTCTAGAGTGTACACAAGTTTTTTCAAGTATTTGACCTAGTGACCTAGTTTTTGACCCCACATGACCCATTTTTGAACTTGACCGAGATTTCATTGAGACAAACATTCTGACAAAGTTTCATCAAGATCGGGTCAAAAATATGGCCTCTAGAGTGTACACACGGTTTTTCCAAAGTTTGACCTAGTGACCTAGTTTTTAAACCATGTGACCCATTTTTGAACTTGACCAAGATATAATTAAGACAAACATTTTGACAAAGTTTCATCAAGATTGGGTCAGAAATACGGCTTCTAGAGTGTACACAAGGTTTTTCAAGTATTTGACCTAGTGACCTAGTTTTTGACCCCACATGACCCATTTTCGAACTTGACCGAGATTTCATTGAGACAAACAATTAAGATAAACATTCTGACAAAGTTGCATCAACCTCGGGTCAAAAATATGGCCTTCAGAGTGTACACAAAGTTTTTCCAATATTTGACCTTGTGACCTAGTTTTTAACCTTAATGTGACCCATTTCCAAACCTGATCAAGATATAATTCAGATAAACAATTTGACAATGTTTCATCAAGATTAGGTAACAAATATGACCTCTAAAGTGTACACAAGTTTTTTCAAGTATTTGACCTAGTGACCTAGTTTTTGACCCCACATGACCCATTTTTAAACTTGACCGAGATTTCATTGAGACAAACATTCTGACAAAATTTCATCAAGATCGGGTCAAAAATATGGCCTCTAGAGTGTACACACGGTTTTCCAAAGTTTGACCTAGTGACCTAGTTTTTAACACCATGTGACCCATTTTTGAACTTGACCAAGATATAATTAAAACAAACATTTTGACAAAGTTTCATCAAGATTGGGTCAGAAATACGGCTTCTAGAGTGTACAAAAGGTTTTTCAAGTATTTGACCTAGTGACCTAGTTTTTAACTTCATGTGACCCATTTTCAAACTTGACCAAGATATTATTAAGACAAACATTCTGACAAAGTTGCATCAAGCTCGGGTCAATAATATGGCCTATAGAGTGTACACAAGGTTTTTCCAATATTTGACCTAGTGACCTAGTTTTTGACCCCACGTGACCCATTTTCGAACTTGACCGAGGTTTTTATTGAGACAAACATTCTGACAAAGTTTCATGATGATTGCATCAGAAATGTGGCCTCTAGAGTGTACACAAGGTTTTTCCAATATTTGACCTAGTGACCTAGTTTTTGACCCCACATGACCCATTTTCGAACTTGACCGAGATTTCATTGAGACAAACATTCTGACAAAGTTTCATGATGATTGCATCAGAAATGTGGCCTCTAGAGTGTACACAAGCAAAAGTTAACGGACGACGGACGGACGACGAACAACACACCATCCCATAAGCTCCCTTGGCCAGTAGAGCTAAAAATCCGATCTTTTCAATCCTGTTTTTCCCCAGCAAAAACGCATATTAGGCCCGAAAAAAAAATACCTGTGTTTCTGGTTACTCTGCTGAAAAAATTAGGGTAGGTAGGTCGGTAAATTTTTTTTTTTTTTTTTTTTCTTTTTTTTTTTTTGCCCATGTGGTTTGGACGATGTTAAAGGTATCTTTAACTTTGTCAAGTAGTTAATTTGTAGTGATTTTGCAAGGAGAGAAGGTAAACAACCTCATGATATCTTCTTAACTTGTTTGTTTTGAATAAAAATAAATTGAAAACACATATTTTCTGCCATAACGAGTTTACATACGATTGAATTTTATAATTTTCCTGAGGCTGGGTGGTATTGGAAGAACAAATCTGCTGGCAGCATGTCATGATTAATGTTTTTCATAACTTCTGCTCTGTCCCATGGCTGCATTTTCCAATACGAATAGCCAAAACGGGTTTTAGCGCATGTTTCGTACTCAATCTTTTCGTACATTACCGTTTCGTACCCAGCTTTTTCGTACTATTTTTTTATTTTTTTTATTTTTGATAAAAAACTGTAGGGTCGGCGCCAAAAAATAGGGACGGTCGGGTAACCAGAAACACAGGTGTTTTTTTTTCTGGCCTTACATGGGGTGAAATTATTGCCATTTACCTTTTTGATAGTCGTCTTTATAATTAAGTAAAGTTTATATCAATTAGTGGACAAAAATATATAGGTAGAGCCTCTTTAATAAAAATCCACTTACCAGCTTCCGAATCGAGCGTAAACGAGATATCAAACTTATATCAAAGATATCAAATACATCTTGGGATAGCGGTGTGTCGCGTACCAAAATAAGGTCATTGTGACCTTGACCTGTGACTTGGAATGTGTATACATCTTGGGATAGCGGTGTCACGCTACCAAAATAAGGTCACTGTGACCTAGACCTTGACCTGTGACCTCTGTCATAGAAAATGCTTGTCTGGACCACATTTTCAATACTATAACACTTAACAGATACCAAACTTTGAATGTGAATACATCTTGGGATAGCGATGTGACGCTTACCAAAATAAGGTCATTGTGACCTTGACTTGTGACCTCTGTCATAGAAAATGCTTGTCCTGACCGTATTTTCAATACTATAACACTTAGAGACACCAAACTTGGTATGTGAATACATCTTGGGATAGCCAGGGTTTGACATTAACAGTTGTCCCCTTGTCCTGTACCATGTAGATTATACTGGGGACAAGTTAATTGTCCCAGGTGACTTGTCCTACGGACAACTAAATTTTATCAAAAGAAATGAATTTTACATCTTTAAAACTTGTGACTGAAAAAATGTCAAAACATTGGTGAGCACATTGTAAATGACAAATAAAACCCATCTTGTTTTCATTGATGGAATGCAACTAATTGAATGTAATGTCACTTTCATGATTGATCTTGTGTTTTGTATCACTTTTACATGAAGTGCGGGGACAAGTAAATTTGACTGGGGAAGAGTAAGTTGTGTAAGTTACTTGTCATATCCTATGGACAAGTTGCTCAAAAAAGTTAATTTCAAACCCTGATAGCGGTGTGTCGCATACCAAAATAAGGTCATTGTGACCTTGACCTTGATCTTTGACCTCCATCAGAGAAAATGTCTGCAAAATGTTTGTCTGGGCCGGTGGGGGACTATGGATTCCCCTGCAATTCTTGATGCTCTTGTTACTAACTGGTCCTTTGGGATCCTCAAGTCCGATCTTTGTGACTTTAAAGTAGAATACCGGGCAAGCTGGTGCTAGTTGGCGTCAGAGGTGTTGCACCTTATACTACCTATCATGAACAGACTCAATAAAACCGAGTCTGCTACTTTTCACTTTTGTCTGTGTTTGTTGCTTCCAAGGGATACCGTTTTCAGTATGTATTGGTCTAAATGAGTGGTATTATACTTTAAATGCACAAAGACTGGCCTCAAAGGACCAGTAAGTATTAACACTACAGATGTGCTGTCACACCCCTGTTACAAACCTCTTTCCCATATTAAGTTATATAAGCTAATTACCAATTAAGTTATATAAACTAATTACCAATTAAGTTATATAAACTAATTACCAATTAAGTTATATAAACTAATTACCAATTAAGTTATATAAACTAATTACCAATTAAGTTATATAAACTAATTACCAAACAATGTGTACTAGATCAAGCATGGACGCATGTTTTAACCCAATCTCATTAAAATCAAATCCTAATTACGCTTTGATACACTCCGCTTCTAGGTGGATTATCGTAGCGTGATAAAGGGTCTGATTTGAATGAGATTGGGTTTAACCATTTTAAATTAAAAATTACAAAGCATGAATGTTGTTCAAAGATTCGTGTTTGCTCTCAAATGATGCATTGGGTATAAATTGACAGAAAAACACCAGGCATTATAACAAATCTACGTTTTTGATTTTTTTCTAAACTTCATAACATGTATGTCATCACTACAGAAATGTTTGTCTTGTCGTTCCAGTGGAATCTTCTCTATGTGGAATATATCCTCAACCAATTACAAATAGAAAAATAAATATATATGTTTTCTTCAAATATGAGGGTAACTCATCTGCGCTGTATTGGTTTATAACATGAAGCAATACACACAAACAATAAACCACATGATGAGTTCTCTAAATTAAACAGTTTCTAAAGTTATAGTAACACTGTTACCTTTCTCCTTGTCTGTAGAAAACACATTTAAAAAAGCAACATTCAGGAAATGTACAGATAGCATTTCATAGCAAATATGAAGCTTGCATAAGGCTGTGTTTTATATAAAAGTAATACATATTTATATATATATTAGGTTTAACTTAAATTTATATTAACTTTACTTGAAATACACTGGTAATTTATTTAGTAATTGTTATTATTTAATTATCAATTTCATATGTATCACATATGCATTATTTTGATGTTTACATATGTCGGCAAATATGTACAGACACTGGTGTGACAAGTCACGCATATGTAAATAAAATGTTAAGTATATTAAAAACATGCATATGTTAAGCATCTTTACACATTTGTCACACATGGCAACATTTTTCCTATACAGATATAAAATTGAAGGAATGGGATGAGGTCAAAACTCCAGCTTCATACCCTTCCTCAAACTTTCGGATATCTTAAATGTCTCAAACAATATCCTCCCTCATCACACACACCCTATATGTATACTCGGCAAAAATAAAAAGTATCCACTGTGTTTTCCTGCAAAATCTGAGACAGTAAGAAAGAACTAAGTTAATAATTCTAGCATGATTTTCTAAAAACACAGTGGATACTTTTTATTTTTGCTGAGTATAGTTAGTATTATACATTGGCCTGTGATATTTCTGTGTATCACTGTGTGTGTGTGCATGCGTGCGTGCATGATATTCTATCTCTACTACAATATCAAGTAAAAATCCACAAGGTAGAGTGTGTACCAAGACAATGATAGAAATAAAATCGCCTTACATGTTTATGGTGGAAGGGAAGTAACTCGAATGACTATCAAGTGAGAATCCACAAGGTAGGAACATATGAGTGTGGGCCAAGGAAAGTTAATTTTGAATTTTCGCGTAATTTTGATAAAAATAAAATCACTTTACACATTGAAGACATTTAAGCTAAAGGGAAGTAACTCTAACGACGATAACTGCACACTATTAAGACACAATAAGGTTAAATTTTGCTGTTTGTTTGTTTGGCTTTAACGTAATTTTTCAGCTCATCTTAGGTTATTTATGACGGTCGATTTTTGTTGTGGTGGAGCCAGACCACCCACTTACTCCTGGGTAGGACCAGTACTATAAATCTCCCGCCATCCGTAAGAATAGACACTTTCTCACTTACAAGTTGAGCTCCTCGTGGGAATCGAATCCAGCAGATTTACACAGTGCAATGTCATTAACCCATCGACCATGGAGGCGCTTAAGAGAGATTATAAGATTTGGTGTTAATCGTATAAGAATGTAAAGAAGGCATACTAAGTGAGCTTTCAAGGTATTTGGTAAAAAAGGGAACTACAACACAAAGTACATCCGTTTTTATCGAAACTGATGCGCTGTGAACTATTGCTTATTATGGAGTTGTACCGAGGGTTGGAATTTTCCTGTCTGTACTGGATACCCACGTTTGATTTAGTTCTTAATCTTGCCAGACTGTATCAATACCAGATTTGAATTTGTAATCAGTATTCGTTTATCAACAACAACTTTACATAGGTAAACAGGATCAGATCCAAGGTTGGGACGGACCAGGCCCACCCACAAACATGTTTTTTTTTAAATTGTTTTAAACATGCCCCCCCCCCCCCCCCCCCCCCCCCCCCCCACCCCCACCCTAACCTCTTTAATCTGAAATCCTGTATCTGTCCATGGTAAATGAAACAAAAAAAATCTATCACTACTTACAGCAAAGAATTTCTTCTGTAATTCTGGTTTATTTCCTGTTGTTCTTTCTTCATAACAGCAATATACACATGTCGTCTCCCCACACAGGTCAGTCAGTGTCTGCACCAGTGGCTCCAGTGACTGAAGACAGATTACACGCTAATATGGCCGGGTCTAATTCTTTAACTTGGCGAATCAATGACTGTTACACAATCCTCTTTTTTTTTACCAATTTATTTTATTTCACTACATGATATCCACCTTTAATACTTTATATTACACCTCTCACCCACTTTAGGATAACTCTCTATATAGACTTCATTGTCGTTATAATATCCACTCTTATTTATATAACTTCAGTTTCCTAAAACTCTTAACCTCTTTCAAAACCTTCCTTTAAACCCCAACTGCTTTTCTTTCTGGCCCAAGCTTCCTTCCAGTTGCTCCATTGCACACCTTGTCTCTCATCCAATCTTATCTAAGACATAACTCGCAAAATGCCTAATTAAACACTTACATCCAATGGTCAGTTAACATTGCATTAATTAGAACTATTTACATCTTGTAGTATAAGGGACATATTTATGAGCAATACCTACAAAGTAAACTATACTAGTTGTCTCCCTTGAACTACTAGAGTAACAGTATTTAAAGGGACACTGTCCGTAACTTTTAGCTTATAAAACACACAATAATTATGTTCGCAAACATTACACACTAAACATTATTGAATATTTACTAATTAAAAGCAAGATTGTTTAACGGAATTCAATCGCGGTACAAAAAAAAGTAAATCCGCTTTGTGCGTTTGAACTCGCAGCCCAAACTAAAATTAGACTCGCCGTAACAATAGTGTGCGTGAGCGTAAAGTGGTCGACAACGCTCCCATCTGAGCTAAGCGGGTATACATATTTCGCAATACATACTGTGGTGAAAACCTAATGCGCTAATGGAAGTCACGTGATCGCAGAAAAGATAAATATTGTGGGTCCCACTTTATTTACATATAATAATTAAAACTTTATTTTTTCAAATTCACGAATGTATTCCTACATACTTCTTAGGGTCTATCCTCATGTTTTCATATATACATTTCACTGAATAAAAGTCAGCCAGTTATTTGGTTATGCTCAATATCTGCTTACTTACGGACAGTGTCCCTTTAAGTAAGTCATGACTGCAACTAGTCATTAATTCCCGTTGTATACAAAAACACATTTACATACAAAAGCACATTTACGAACATGTTTACATACAAAACCACATTTACATACAAAAACACATTTAAATACAAAAATACATAAACCCATTTACATACCAAACACTTTTACATACAAGAACACATTTACAAACAAAACCACATGTACATATATACAAAAACACATTTACATACAAGAACAAATTTACATACAAAAGCACATTTACGAACACGTTTACATACAAAAACACATTTACATACAAAAACACATTTAAATACAAAAATACATAAACCCATTTACATACCAAAAACTTTTACATACAAGAACACATTTACAAACAAAACCACATGTACATATACAAGAACACATTTACATACAAGAACAAATTTACATACAAAAGCACATTTACGAACATGTTTACATACAAAAACACATTTAAATACAAAAATACATAAACCCATTTACATACCAAACACTTTTACATACAAGAACACATTTACAAACAAAACCACATGTACATATACAAGAACACATTTACATACAAAAATACATAAACCCATTTACATACCAAACAATTTTACATACAAAAACACATTTACAAACAAAACCACATGTACATATATACAAAAACACATTTACATACAAAAACACATTTACAAGTGTTTTTTAAAGCAAACATTCAATTGATCAATGAGTCACAATGTTAAATAGTGTTATAAGTGAACATATTAAAGTACACATACAAGTATAAAAAGAAAATTAGAATAGTCAATACATAATTCATAATTTAGAAGATTTGATTTAGGATTGTTCCAAGAACGACCCTCAATTCTGAAGGTCAGCTGCTTTCACTTTTATAAGGATACACATCAATTTTCAAGTTTTATCAAACACAAAATTAGCAAATCCATTTATATATCCGGCATCGTTTTGACTTTAAACCTGGTTTCATATTAGTTTTTGGTTTTCCTTGTTATTCTACTATAGGTTTAAATATATTATTGGTGCAACATAATCAACATTTAGTAATATGTATGCAAAAACAATTTTCTCTCTTTAATTTTTTCTAATAATTAATATTTATGATTGAAAAAATGCAAGTTTTGATGATCCTGCCGGTTTTACACAAATCAAGATTGCTGCGTGTTCCTTTAACTGAGCTGATCCACATACAGCATAAAATAAATGTTAACTTCACACTTACAGGGACACTGTCCGTAAGTAAAGCATATATTCAGTATAAGCAAATAATTGTCTGATTTTTATTCAGTGAAATGATCATAGACCCAAATAAGTATGAAGTAATAAATTTGTTAATTTGAAAAATAGTGATATTATATATTGTTTGTATGTTTGGTATCCATTAGCATGCAAGGTTTTAACTACAGTTGGTCTTGCATCACATAAATGTCCCCTTTAGCTCAGACTGGATTGCGTCCGTCTTACCTGCAACTGTCTTACCTGCAAGTGTCTTACCACCTGCAAGTGTCTTACCTGCAAGTATAATTTTTAGTGTGGGATTGGAGTTCAAACCCACGAAGTGGTACAGTTTGTTTTTGTACTGGTATTGAATTTCGTCACAACATCTTGTTTTATACATCTTATTTAATAATGGTAGATGTGTAATGTTTGTCAACGTAATTATTTTGTCAGTGCTCACGCTACCATACGCCATGGTCGCCATTTGCAATTATTTCATAATACTGTCAATCATTTTAAAGAAATGTCGACAAGAAATGGCGATTATTTTATTTAAATATTTTTTTTTTTAATTTTTAATTTTTCGTATAATTGTCTGTTTGACACCACAAGTAATAAATGACCGCAATAAACATTACATAATCCGTTCACACCCACTTTTATCGCTTGTAAAAGTTGTTAATTCCCTTAATTGACACTTCGTTGTCGGATAATCGGCATTGTTGATACACGCAAACATCATGTGATTAATGGACCGAATAGCCAATCAGATATGCCGTTATTCGCTATCTTTTGGGCGATTGACCAGTAGGTACAGTTTCCTTTGTGTTTTATAAGGTTAAAAGTTACGTTAATTTAAAACACCATACCTCTTCATAATAAATACAGTCTGCAACAAGAACAATGTCTGTATCCTTGTATACATTAGTGATATCGTCGCCCCACTTCAGAGCCCGTGCCTCCACACGGTGATCACACATGTCTTTGTTCGTCTCTATGTTCAGCTGCATCAGTGGAACAAACTCCGCTAAGTCTGTGATAATTACTTCTGCTCTAAAAGAAAAAAAAATGCAAAAAGAAAAGTTTGCAAATGATAAAACTGTTGTTAAAGGAGTCCATGTTTTCAACTTTTCAGTGGTACTTAATCACTAACATGCACCATCTAACTACTTCCAAACTATGCTTATATCCAGTGAATAGCAATTGTTTGTATTTATAAGGTCACTTTCTGTTTTTGCGTTCTGGGCTTTTTTCAAGAAAATTGGGAAAGTGCTTAGGCCAGCTAATTTTGGGCAAACAAAGCATGAGATTGTAAAAATTGAGAAAAAAAGAGAATGTTTTTAAAGGTAAAACGTTTATTTAAATGTATGTTTAAGGCATAATATCTATCAAGTATTAAGTTGAGAATTTATTTTAACAAACTACAGAAAGTCTTTCACTTATATTAAAAGATAATAATAATAAGAGAGGGATTTTTTTCCACAGAAATGGGAATTTTTTTCCACAGAAATGGGAAAAATTTGATTTTTTTGCAATTGGGAAGGCCGCCACTTATATAGGTTGAAAAACCATGGAGTTATTAGTCAACTTATTCCATTATATTAGATGCCATGTGTCCAGTGGTAGAGCGTCAGACTTCAGATAGAAAGGTCGTGGGTTCGATCCTCGCAGTGGACATGTCATCTATCCTTGAGCAAGTTAATTAATCTACCCAGGAAACCTGCACATAATCTTCGAAAGGAGGTGTTGCTGTATCAATAGATAGATAGTGTGTTTTTTAAGATTTTACAAGAAATGTCACAGTAAATGACAAATGCCCCCAAAGTGACCTTTGACCTCTAAGTATGACCTTGACTTCGAGCCACGGACCTGGATTTTGTGCGCGACATGTCGTCTGGTTGTGGTGAGCACTTGGGGCCACAGACCTGGATTTTGTGCTCGACACATCGTCTTATTGTGGTGAGCACTTGTGCCAAATAATTTGAAAATCCGTCCAGAAATGCCAGAGTTATTGACCGGACACGATTTGACCTTTGACCTATGTGTGACCAGGACCTCGGAGCCATGGACCTGGATTTTGTGCGCGACACATCATGTTGTTGTGGTGAGCACTTGTGCCAAGTTATTTCAAAATCCGTCAAGGAATGCCAGAGTTATTGACCGGACACAATTTGACCTCTAAGTGTAACCTTGACCTTAGAGCTACGGACCTGGGTTTTGTGAGTGACACGTCGTGTTGTTGTGGTGAGCATTTTTGCCAAGTTATTTGAAAAAAAGTGTGACTACTATATGCACCCCTTCGGGGGAATAAAATAACTTGAGTTAAATATAAAAACAACAACATGAAGTGTCCCTTTAAAAAAGGATCTATGCATGCCCACTGAGACACAATGCTTCTCCATGACAACAGGAGTCAACAAATATGTTGCTGCTTTTTTTCGTGCCAAAAGCTAGCTACTGTAATACCAGTATAGGAAAAAAGAGGAAACACCCAACTCTACCTACCCTCAAATCCACCCAAATCTACCCATAAACCTCCCAAATATACATTATATGGCGGTACAATAATGTTATTGTACCAAATATCACAAGAGAAAAATGAAGATACAGTTATTATTGAATTAGCGATTTTTGTGTTACAATAGTTTTACACTGAGCCCTCGACATGTAAATTCATTTTGTTCAAATGATTATATTTTTGTAATATTTGTTACCATAACATTGTTGTACCACGATATAAGCTAGGCTAGCGCTAGGAATTTAAACCCTTTAGCCAAATCTGGCTAAAGCCCTAACAATTTCTTCAGCCAGATTAGAATGTCTTTAGCCAGATTTTTGCTGAGATATTTTGGAACTTTAATTGAAGGCGCTAAAACCTCGTGTTTGCGCAGACATCAAAAGTAAGTTAAAAGGGTATGCTTTAAACAAACAGTGTCACACTTCATGCACTTGCTGTTTTGATCAGCTATTATGGCCGTAAGAGGGCGCCATGTTATTTGATATTTTACCTGGCTCGATAATGCAATTAAATATATGGATAATATTGAGCGCGGGGACACAAACTAGTTGATTGACAGCAAGAGGCGGAACAGTGGGCGGCGTCTATCGCACAAACAACAATTTGACAGCGGTTTTCAATAAACACTGCGATAATTAGTTATCGGTCCAAAGTGACTGTCGCTAATTATCTAACAACACCCAGCGGGATATTGTCTTATAAACTGTCAAAGACGTTGTTTATTAGAACTCGGGATTTTCCAAGATTTTTTAGACAAAAGCGTTTGAAAATTTGGATTCGCCAGACCGCCAATGTCTGCCGAATTTGCTATGCATTTCTTACGATTTTCATTCGCAGTTCGGGTTTCTTTTCGCCTATGGCGATTTTGCAAATCGTTAACGCGAGCCTAGATAAGGTAGATTTGGCGTGGATTTGGGAGGTTTAGGAGTAGATTTGGTATAAATTTGGGTGGATTTGAGGGGAAATAGGTAGATTTAGGTGTTTCGTGTAACCATCTATGGGCCAAAAATTATGGTTTGGCGAAACATCTATGGGCCGAAATGGTTTGGTGCTAAAACCTTTTGAAATCATAAAAACTGAATACCTATCTGGAAACAAAATGACTCAAGTATTAAAGTAAGGACTAAGCCATGTGAATACCCATAACTAGCTGCCATCAACCCAACTACCCCTGTTCCAGAACCAAGCTCAACTATCTTCTTGTATTGCAATGTCTTTCCATAATCAAAATCTGCTGTCTCTAAATATTTTGTCAAAACTAAGGCCGCATCCCAAACTACACAACCAACGTCGCCGATCTCTGACTGGTTAATTTGAAGAGTTTTATTGTCGTTTCTTTCAATTTCTCTAACGAAAACATTTTCCAAATCAATGGGCGCAGACATCTTTGTAAGGGAGGTAACTCATCGTCTTCACGGTTATTTGACGCATTTTTATCGAATGAATGTAATAAGCGTCTGTGCTACAAAGAAAATTGTAATTCGTATTATTTATTTTTTTCTGCACACGAGACAAAAAGCAAACTGTCCGTTTTCCAGCTAAAATATCTACAGGTATTGCATGTGCAGCAAATTTAACATTTTGCAACGTATAAGTGCAATCTTTTTTTTGGAAAATATTGCAACAGCTGTTGATTTTTTATAATTTGTTATTTTGCATGCAAGAAAATGGGTGGAGTATACAATCTGTATTTGTTTTCTCTTCCCTTACTGACAAATCCCTATTTGAGTCTTAGGAAACCAGTGATATTGTTATTTAAAGTTTAGGTTTGCAGGCGTTAATGGACGATTGGTGTAAATTGATGTTTAGCGGGACAAGATATTGAGTCGGGACGATTTTACCTGATTTGATATTGTTTTTACATTATCACTATTGAGGGCTGGCGTGGCACAGTCGGTAGCGCGGATTTGTAACCGGAGGCCCCGGGTTCAATCCTCCGTGGTGCCACTGAGTTCCGTCGGTGTGTTCTTGGGCAAGACACTTTCCCTTAGCCTCGTCCGTCGGATGGGGACGTAAACCGGGCGGTCCCGTGTATCGGTCTATCCTCCGAGCACGTTAAAGAACCATAGGAATCTATTCGATATAAGAGTAGGGCAGGTTCCTGGATTCCTATGTATCCTTTCCCTCTCTCTGGGACGGCTCTAAATAACCTATACTGTGTTGATGAGCCGTTAAACAACATTCAATTCAATTCATATGATGTTTAAGAGTTAAATTTGTTAATTGATAATACTACCAAAAGGGTGGCCATTCATTTTTAACTACTTAATTACCGGAGGCCAAGACTTAGGACTTTTGGGCTGTTATGTCAACATTTTTACTATGTATTGACAGTGTGTAATTTACATCTTCCAATCGGATTTTGTTAAAAATATTTAAATATTGGCCAGTCATAGCTTCCATTTATTTATTACAAAAATATATTTCAGAACATCAAAAATGCCTAAGAGCAAGCAAAAACCTGTCGTGCACAAGCTTAATGCGACAAAGATTGACAATAGGAGGCATGCTGGGAAAGGTGGAACCAAGACGGCAGTTAATGGGCCAAAATATCTGGCTGTGCCGCTGAAGAACTTGAAACCGGTAGCACGTAGTAAGAGCAATGGAGATAAAGTGGGAGAGCACAAGGAATCCTCAACAGGTGATAAAGAAAAATTTAAACTTTAAATTAATTTCTTATGAAATTACTTATCAATAGATCTATCCTTACAGTATTTGGGTTATACCTACCCATCTTTGCTAGGTCAGTTTTTGTTTATCTTTTTCTGCAGGTTTTCTGTAAATTACTCGAAAGAGAAATATTTTGACAAAAAAGATATCACCAAAAGTACATTAGGCCAAATAAAATTATACCTGTGTTTACTGTAACATTGCTGAAAAAAATAGGGTAGGTAGGTAGGCTTTTTATTTTATTTTATTTTTTTATTTTATTTTTTGGGGAAGTTAATTTAAGGTGGCGATGAGCTTTGATGAATGGGAAAATGTGTTATTTTAAAAACTACAATAGATAACAAATGAAATTGTGTATATGTTATTGTTTCCCAAAAGGCATGGCAACAACTGGCTCTTTTCCCAATCACTTGCAATTATTGCAAAGGGGTAAAAACGTTTAATTTGTTTTTCGCAAGTCCGGAAGAGGTTCAGTTCCAACAGCAGGACAATGAGCACATGAGTCGGCCGTGATCGCGTGAAGATAATTATTTTAAAAAAATATATATATATATAACTTTTTTTTCAATTTTTTTATTATTATTTTTTATTTTTAATGAAAAAAAAAGAGTCGGGGGTGTTTTCAGAGGGTCGGTTGGGTTACAGTAAACTCAGGTATAATTTTATTTGGCCTTAAGAACTTTTTGGGGTTGCATTTTTTTCGGCGTGAAAGTATTTTTTATATATATACAGTCGAACCTCGATAGCTCGAAGTCAGCGGGACCACAGGGATATGTTCGAGCTATCGGTGGCTTCGAGGCATCGAGGTTACGGTAAAAACCAAAATATCTATCCGAATTTGTGTACCGCCCGAAATAGTGTTACTTGTGTACGTGATGTATCGTTTTCGGTATGTTTTTTATGTTCATGCATGTTTGTTTAAACCTCATAACGGATATATAACATGTAATTGTTACACTGAAAATACAAGAAAACTGCAATAATGTGTTTGTTTTATCATTTATTTAAAGAAATATCATATTAATAGATTTTAACATACATTCCGGAAGTCCGAATAATGAGAACAAGGTAAGACTGGTTTCCGTACATTATTTAATTAGAAAATCAACCGTGTTTAATTTATCGTAATTAATAGTAAACGAAGTTGACTAAACATAAATTTTATCTGTCTATTATCGCTTTTCAATCATAAATTTTGCACCTTTTACAACCAACTTTATCTGTTTTCGCACTATGATCGAACTTGCTACAAACAAATACAAACGCGTCGATTACAATTAATATGGCCCACGTCGCATGGCAACGGATCATCACCTTCGATTAAGCGAGGTTTAAATTCACACAAAAATTGATCTTCGGACCGTAAAAAGTATTCGAGCGAGCCGTGGTATTCGAGAAATAGTATTCGAATAATCGCGGTTAAATTACATTGCATTATATAGGAGTTGTGTCGGGACCGGAAAATGTGTTCGAATTACCAATGGTATTCGAATCACCGGTGTTCGAGCTATCGAGGTTCGACTGTATATGAACAAAAACTTAACATACATATTCTTTATTTGTGCTGGATTTGGAGTGGTTTTGTTTATTGCTTAAGTAAGATATATTATGAATTCCAAGGTAAAATAGCACCAGGCCTTTTTCTCACAAAATTGGGAAGATGCCCAGGCCTGTTCATTTAGGGAGAAAAAAATGCGCTAATTTCTCATTTTGGGAATGATGTAAGATTTCATCAATTAAATAAGTATGACAATACTGATTTCTTCTCAGTCAGAAATTTACTAACAGACAAAAACACACACTTAAAGAAATAAACCAGCCAAATAATGACAAAGTTAGGCTACATAACTCTGTCCAGGTGTTCAGGACATATTTGTATGTGTCGATAAAAAGTATAGGTTTATTAACAGGTTCTTAAAATACCCATGATTAAATATGCATAATATGTGTATGTGTCGATAAAAAGTATAGGTTTATTAACAGATTCTTAAAATACCCATGATTAAATATGCGTAATACACTCTAGTTTTAGGGTTTGGCAAGGCTTGTTAAAGCTGTTTATATTGTGTCTATAGAGTTTGGATTCTCAAAATATGCGAGTCATCTATATATACTGCATCATCAGTTAAAAAACGGTGTACTGGCAAAGAAGCAATAGCCGTCATGAAAACAAACCTTTTTTTAGATATCTCAATAGAGTGCTACACACATGTCTCATTTGTAAATAAAATATCCGTGCAAGAAATGTATGCTGACACCTTCTGGCAAGGGGTACCAAAAGGGGTATTTTAATGTCGCGAAAAGACGGCACAGAAGCAATACTCGACGTCTTAAAAAACCTTCTACGATGATGTGTTGTACAATAATTAATAATTATATATTTACTTAAGATTAATTACTAACATACATATTTGTATAATTTTTTGTCCGGAGAACTGATTTAAACATCCTGAAATTCCGGATTTGGAAGTCCAGCATCGTTCAGATTTCTTCAAAGGGAAGTAACAATGTTATACTTAATATGTAATTTAATAAACATGTTGTCTCCCTTTGATACTAAGTTATTAGCTTTTTGTGTGTTGTTTGCTATTTATAATAAGTTGAGTATATAAAGGCGTGTGTTGTTTTTCACTCACTCACTTACGCTCATAAGTGAAATGAACCACACATCTACCATCTTGTGAAGGATTTCCCTATAATCGATCCCAGCAGTTAAATAATCTCTATTTAATACTGGAATATTATTGGTGACATATAATCGAAATTAAAAACGTGCAAAAATAATTTGATTTGAACTATTCACATAATTATTACTTATTATTAGTCAATGTGCACCCTGTGTGGTTCCCGGCGGCCCCGTTTGGTCAAGGGGCAAAGAATAGGGCCACTGCAGATCCCTTTGGTGGGGTAGGCAAAGGGGTAGAATCCCCAAATTCATGTTCATTTTATCATTTTTTGTTCATGTTCATTAAAGGTCTTCATCATGATCCATGCATTGTTTCAGGCGCCATCTCGCTCACATCAAAAGAGCAGTGGCAGCAAAACAATAAACAGGGCTGCAGCGTAAATGGAGTTTCTACGATAGAATTTGCAGCAACTTTGCA
The DNA here is from genome assembly GCA_037043455.1 of Cyrtodaria siliqua. NCBI lineage: Eukaryota > Metazoa > Mollusca > Bivalvia > Adapedonta > Hiatellidae > Cyrtodaria > Cyrtodaria siliqua. Next base: position 57,734 of record JAWPHD010004148.1, on the reverse strand, counting down.
GTTCAGAGAAGATTCTAGGCTCATTTTCCATATTTTATCTTGATGTACATGGAAGATGAGCCTGGCATGTTCATGCCTGTTAGGCGCCATATAACCTTTCATGTGTTGGTGCTCCTTAAAACCCAATTCAATTCAATTGTCAATGTGCAAGTTATGTAGAAAAACTAACTGGAAGCTCACGAGTTTTAACTTTAAATAAACAAGATTACCCTGTGTCACTTCAATTTGTTTCATAAAAGATGCTAAGGCCATCCTTAAAAAAATATATATTTGTTTGCTGTTTCCCGACCCAGGTTTTCATAACTTTGTAGGTAAGTAGGTGATTTTTTTGTTTTGCCAATGACAGTTAACACCTTAAGAAATTTGAGAAAAATATACTGAAGATAGCAACAAATAAAAAAAATATTAAAGAAGTATATAAAAAGTTTTGGGTAGGGCCCTCTTTCGTGGGTAACAGGTAGGGAAACAGCACACCAACAATTTTTTATGGTCGGCCTAATCTCTGGTATTTCAGCCACGCTGTACTGTTTCCCGTGCAACATTGGCTTCACGGCGGAGTCACATTTTGATAACCACCTACGGTACCGCCACAGAGATGATCAAAACTGTAAGGCTGAAGTCGAGGATACTTCACCCATGGTACAGCAACTTCTGGACGATATTAAAGTAAAGAAAGAAGTGTTCTATGCCAAGAAACTGCGGAATAAGATCAAGTGAGTCAACAGAACAAAATATGCATACATTTGTCACAATTCTTTTTTATTTTTGTAATTTTTACAAAAATTGAATATGAACAAAAACAAAATGGACAGAAGAACATGACGAGTAAGGACAATTTTCAGTTAGAAAAACATCGAGAAGACATTAACCGTTCTGGATCATAATACCTGTTTTATTTATTAAGGACCCTGCTTTTAGACATGTTAGATATGAAAAAAGCAGCATTAGGAATTTGAAAACAAAAAAAAAACTATCCCCACCAGGTATTGTTACCGTTATTCATTGTCTGTTTGTTATCTTTTTTGTGCTTGTCTGTTTTTGAAAAATAATGAAAAGCTATTGTCACCAACTGACTGTCCATGTTTGCGGCATCTGGTTAAGTGTTTTTTTTTATCCCTGCCCTTTGGTAAATAAATGGCATTGTCCGTCTTTCCAACCGTCCAAAACTTGTGTCACCTACTAACGGGTACTTAAAAACTATTCAGCTAGCTACATCAAACTTGGTGTGACTAGCCAGTAATGATGTGTAGGCACCAAGGGCAGATCATGCAGGGGAATTTTCTAGTAGAGGCAAAACATCATATTTTCCCTGGGTAGAACCAGTACTATATACCTCCCGCCATACGTAAGAATCAACATTTTCCAAGTCGAGCTCCCAGTGGGATTCGAACCCGCAGCGGTGAGAGGCGAGAAAGTTTTGGACACCGCATCTTTACTATCCCGGCCACGGAGGCTAAATCTCAATATTGTGAAATGTGTCTTGTCCACTCATCTTCAGCTACAGGAGCAGTCCCCACCCATGTTGTGCTGGTGTGAAGTAATCAAAAGCAAACAAATCTATATCAGTTTACAGTTATTGGCCTATTATAACTGCTTTAAGTAGACGATGTAAAACATGTTGTGAAACAAGTGTCGCCTACCCCTACTGGCTTTAATCAGCTGGGCCTAAATTCATCAAATGTTTAAGCACAAGAATCAGACTCAGACTCAAAATCTCATTTTTTTCAAACCCTATCAACACAAAAGTATGGTAAGAATTGTAATTTTCAGACATTTTCTGTTAAATTACGTTAAAAATTACTTTGTTTCTGTAAGTAAATGTAGTAATTTGCTTCCGATTTTGAGCAAGCTTGATGAATATTAGGCCATGTTGCCACAGACTCTGGAAAACAGGGAAAACATGGGAAATGGCAAAAATAACTTCCCTGCAGGGATTTTGAAAAAAAATTTGCAAATTCAGGGAAAAGTCAGGGAATTTTATTTCTGCATTAACTTACACAACACAAAAATTAATGTTGAACATGTAATTCGCACTCTTCAGACAGAAAAAAAGAAGAAGAAAAAAATCCTATGAAAATGTTTTCCACATTAACACATCAATTATAAACATTTTAGATGGTATTCATAGTCTTAAGTTGTTTGAATATGAAATGAAGAAACATTTAAAAAAGTGAAGGTATAAGGGCAGGTTGGAGGCAGTAAATCTTCTGTTCTTAATCAGGGAAATCCAATGCTTGGTCAGGGAAATATCTGGGAATTTTATTTTGAGATTCCTGTGGTCACAACATTTTTTTTGACAATCATATATATACAAAACCAAATTGCTAAGTATCAACCTAAGAATATGTCAATAATATTCTCATTGTTTTGTGTATTTTGTGCTTGATTAGAGATACTGCAAAAACTGCAAAATAATGAATGTAAATCGTCTAGTCTGATAGCATGAACATATTTTAAAACTTTTAAGTCAATGTGTTTTCTTAGAAATAAGTTATAACAACTGGTTATATAGGATTTTATTAAGTACTTCGAATTAGTGAAGCTTTCTATGTTCCTAATTCTAAAATATGCCAGTTAAAATTATTTTGACATGTTTTACTAGCATTACCACTACAAATGCGTTTGCAAAAGAAAATTTCCAAATATTTAATGTTAACGCTGAATTACAGTTACTTGAATTTCAAACAATATTCAATTTAGCTAAATTGGGTCTGTAGGCCCTTGTTTTTTCTGAAAAATGCCATTTTCTGCCTTGTGAACACTAGAACCTTCATTTATTATTTAATCTTTACCAAACTTGCACAGATTGTAAATATCAATGAAAGCTCGGGATAAGTTTGAAAACCAGCCAGAAAAATGCCATTTTCTGCTTGTGAACACTCTAGCACCTTCATTTATTATTTGATATTTATCAAACTTGCAGAGAGTGTTAATACCAATGAAAGCTTGGACAAGTTCGAAAATTAGCTAAATTGGGTCTGTAACACCAGAGTTCTGGCCCTCGTTTTTTCTGAAAAATGCCATTTTCTGCCTTGTGAACACTCTAGCACCTTCATTTATTATTTGATCTTTACCAAACTTGCACAGATTGTTTATATCAATGAAAGCTCGGGACAAGTTCGAAAACTAGCCAGATCGGATCAGAACCAAAAGAGTTATGGTCCTTGTTTTTTCTGTAAAATGCCATTTTCTGCCTTGCGAACACTTTAGCAACTCATTTATTATTTGATCTTTACCAAGCTTGCACAGATTGTTAATAGCAATGAAATCTTGAACGAGTTTGGAAAACAGCAAGATCGGACCATTTATGCCGGAGTTATGGCCCTTATTGTTTTGCTAAATTATGCCATTTTCTGCCTCATGAACACTCTAGCACCTTTATTTATTATTTGATCCGTACCAAACTTACTGTGATTGTTATTATCAATGAAAACTCGAACAAGTTCGAAAACTAGCCAAATTGAATGAGTAACAGCAGAGTTATGGCCCTTGATTTGCTTAAAAAATGCCATATTCTGCCTTGTGAACACTCTAGCACCTTCATTTATTATTTGATCTTTACTAAACTTATATAGATTGTTAATATCAATGAAAGCTCGGACAAGTTTAAAAACCAGCCAAATCGTATTAGTAACACCGGAGTCTCTTCTGAACTCGTGGCCGAATTTCAACGAATTTTGGCTGGGATGATGAGTACCAAGCCTAGTTGCACCTATCATCACTGTGTTCTGGTTGAATGAGTTATGACCTAATATACACAAACTTTATCCAGGCAATTTTTCCTGAACCCCTGTCTGGATTTCAGTGAATGATCAGTACCAGGCCTAATTGCACATGTTGTTGACGTTTTTATCCATCGAAGACTCCATATAGCCAGTAGAGCAATACAGGTCCTCTTGGACCTCTTGTTTTTATTGCAGGTGTGACTGTTGCTCAAAGATGCTGGCATCCAAACTGACACTAAAGAACCATATGAACATCCACAAGGGTTTAAAACCATACATATGCAAGGAATGCGGCCAGGGCTTTGCAGACAGTGGATCCCGTAACAAACACGAAAGAACCCACCGCGGGACCAGGCAGTATGTGTGTCGTGTGTGTAAGAAAACGTTTTGTCAGTCAGGTGGGCTCAATCTTCACATGCAGTTGCACAATCCAGAGCGCCCTCACCCATGCAGGTTGTGCCCTAAAACATTCACGCAGAAAGTTCACCTTGAGAAGCATGTGCAAGTGATACACCTGAAACAAAAGAAAGACGTTTGTTCTGTATGCCAGAAGGCATTTGCTGATCCCTATAAGCTAAAATGTCACATGAGATATCACACAAATGAGAAACCGTATTCCTGCCAGCTGTGCGAAGACAGAAAGTTTGCAGATCTGAGTAATTTTAAATTACATATGAGATATCACAGCGGAGAGAGACCATTTGCTTGTATGCAATGTGATAAAACATTCGCCCAGTCAGGGGATCTTAAAAGGCATGTTCTTGTTCATAGTGGTGAACGGCCGTTCAAATGTAAAGTTTGCAATTTTGAGTCGGCGTTAGAAGTGAACATGCAACGACACGTTCTCACACATTTGGACGTTTTGCCTTGGAATTGTAGCATTTGCGGAAAAAACTTCTCCTCAAAATCATGTAGAACGCGTCATGAGAAAACACAGCACAAAACAGAAGTCTTAAAAGTTAAAGAAGTGCAACAATCACACTGACATTATATAGTTGTGTTTACTTGGCTAACAAACTATGTCATGTATAAATGATCTTATATGAGTGCCTTTTTAAGTTTGAATTTATTAAACAAGTTCGATAAAATTTATATGATTCATTCCAAGTTGGATGAAATTGATACGCTGTGCCGAGCATCATATGCATTTTATCCAACAAATTTAATAAATTCATTATTAAATAGGCAAGAATGTGAGATCTAGTTAGCTCAAAACTCTAAAAAAAAACTATGTACAACACCGAACAAGGGAACTATCACGTCGATTTCTGTAATCCAGTAGTATTGGTTAAGGAAGACGAATATTAAAGCAGTAATCCGTAATCCGAGCCTTCTATGACCTTACAAGCCCTTTTTACGATTTTGATATTTCATCTGGCTGTGTACAGTCAGAGAGGTTCCTATAGTAAAAACATGGGGATCTCTTGACCTCTGCCACAAAGGGGAGGAGCTACCCTCTTGGTTTTAAGTCAATATATATGTACAGACCCAGTTGCATTCAAGTACCCCAAATAAATGCAGAATAAATGCTGAATGAACAGAAAACACGCAGAACGAATGCAAAATGAACATTGCACAATCTGTATTTTAAAAATGCATTTCGTTCGTTTTCAGCATTCAGCGTTTTAAAAAATGAACGATGAATGCATTTTTAGATCACCTTGATCTATTAGGATCACTCTTCGTCCGTCGTTGTCGTCAATAAACTTAAGCTTCAAACGACTTCACCTCAGAAACCGCTTGGCCAATTTTGATCAAACTTCACGTTTTTGATCCTTAGATGAATACTTTTTAGATTTGTTAAAATTAGGTCAGCCCGACATCCAAGATGGCCGCCATTAAAAACCTTAAAACCTTATAAAAACAACTCAAAACCTTAACAAATCTGCTTCTCAAGAACCGCTGGACAGATTTCGACAGTTTTTCTTTTAAAATGATCCCCAATGCCTAGACTAATCAAGTTTGTTGAAATGAAGTTCCGGGTTCAAAATTGACCGTGCCCTGGGGATCCAAAGTTTGTATATTGAGATTTTGCATATTTTTCAGACATATATAGGGAAAAAAATTAAGAAATCTTCTTTTCTGAAACCACAAGGCTCAGAGCTTTCATGTATCACATTGTCCTCTACTACGTTTGTTCAACTGGTGACCTTGGGGTCTCATTTGGCCCCGCCCTGGGGGTCACAGATTTATATAGACTTATATAGGAACAGAATTGAAAAAAAATTCTTCTCTGAACGCAAGAGCCAGATGTTTAATAATTGTATTTGCTATAAGCTTATGGTCCTCTACCAAATTTGTTTAAATGATGACCCTGGGGTCACATTTGGCCCCGCCCCGGGTGTCACGTTTTTGCATAGGCTTGTATAGGGAAAAACTGAAAAAAAATCTTCTGGAACTGCAAGAGCCAGAGGTTTAATATTTTGCGTTTGCTATAGCTTATGGTCCTCTACCAAGTTTGTTAAAATGGTGACCCTGGTGTCAGATTTGGCCCCGCCCCGGGGATCGCAGTTTTACATAGCTTTATATACATGTAGGAATAAATATATAAAAACAAATCTTCTCTGAAACTACAAGAGCCAGAGGTTTAATATTTTGCATTTACCGGTACTATAAGATTATGGTCCTTTACCAAGTTGATTCAAATGATGACCCCCACAGTTTTACATAGGCTTGTATAAGGAAAAACTTTAAAAAATCTTCTCTGGAACTGCAAGAGCCAGAGGTTTAATATTTTGCATTTGCTATAAGCTTATGGTCCTCTACCAAGTTTGTTCAAATGGTGACCCTGGTGTAAAATTTGGCCCCGCCCCGGGGGTCACAGTTTTATATAGACTTATATAGGAAAAAAAAATAATCTCTGAAACTGCAAGAGCCAGAGGTTTAATATTTTGCATTTGCTATAAGCTTATGGTCCTCTACCAAATTAGTCTAAATGGTGACCAAGGGTTAAAATTTCGCCCCGCCCCGATGTTCACAGTTTTACATAGACTTCTATACATGTAGGAAAAACATTAAAGTCTTCTTCTCTGGAACTACAACAGCCAGAGGTTTAAATAGGCTTGTATAAGGAAATTTACTATTTGCTTGTATTTGCATTTACTATACTCTTATGGTCCTTTACCAAGTTTGTTCAAATGGTGACCCCGGGGTCACATTTGGCCCCGCCCCAGTGGTCACATGTTTTACATAGACTTGTATAGGGAAAAACTTAAAAGATCTTCTTCTCTGAAACCATATTTTATCTCGATGTACATGGAAGATGAGCCTGGCATGTTCATGCCTTTTAGGCGCCATATAACCTTTTCATGTGTTGGTGCGCCTTAAAACCCCAATTTTATTCAATTCAATTCTCTGAAACCACAAGGCACACACTCTAGCACCTTCATTTTGTATTTGATCTTTACCAAACTTTGTCGGTGTCTTTATATCAATGTTGTTAATACAACAGAGGCCACATTTCTTGAACAATCTTAAACAAACTTGCACAGATTGTATATGACCGTAAGATTTCGAAGAAGTTTGATAATGTGCCAGTACTCAGGTGATCGATTTAGGGCTATCTTGGCCCTCTTGTTTAAAATGCTAAACACTGAAAACAAACGCAACCAATAAAAAACAAACACAAATGCAACAAACACAAACGCATTTCGGATGACCGAGTATTATCCTTTTGATTTGATAATTAAACGAAGTACATTTTTCAGTATTTTAACATAAAGAATTACACTATATAAATGGTGTGTTTTAAGCACGATTACACATTTACTTTCATTTTTAGCTCTACGCCAGCAGAGCTTATGGGATGGCGAGTCGTCCGTCCATCCGTCGCCCGATAACTTTTGCCTTGTGAACACTCTAGGGCCTTCATTATTAATCAAATCTTTACGAAACTTTGCCAGTGTCTTTATATCAATGAAAGATTGGACAAGTTTGAAAACCGGCCAGATCGAATCAATTTCACCGGAGTTATGGCCCTTGTTTTGCTGAAAAATGGCATATTAAGCCTTTGTTGAAAACAAAAAGGGTGATTTTTTGAATTATTTTTTTTATTAATTTTTTTCCCCCCTTGTTGGATCAGTTTTACATAGATTTTTAGGGAAGAAAAATCTTCTCTGAAATTACAAGAGATAAAGGTTTAATATTTTTTATTCATTATCAGCTTTTGGATCATCTACCAAGTTTGTTCAAATGGTGAACCTCGGGGTAAATTTGGGCCCCGCCCCGGGGATAGCCAGTAGAGCGATACAGGCCCTCTTGGGTCTCTTGTTACTGATTCAAAATGGAAAATATTACATTTATTGTTGAGCACAAACTTTATATTATTTCAATATAAAACTAAAATAATGTTGATAGAAATAGCCGGCATATTTTAAGTACCCTACCGGTGTGTCACCAGAGGGGACTACTGGTTTACCTCCTGTCTGTCCGTCAGTTTGTCAGTCCGTCCGGAAAACTGAGTCCTGCGATAACTTAAAAAGTATAAAAGATATTTTCATGAAACTTAATTTTGTTGAAATTGTAGTTGCTATGGCAACAAAACAGTAAAAAAACAACGTCAGTCCGGAAAACTGGATCCTGCGATAACTTAAAAAGTATAAAAGATATTTTCATGGAACTTTTTACATATGGTAAAGAGGCATAAGGAGATATTATAAAAGATATTTTCAAAATAGTAAAAAAAAATAGGATCTTGCTATAACTTGAAAACTATAAAAGATATTGTCATAAAACTTGGTACATAGGTAGAGGGGCATATCTAGATTTTGCACAAGCTTCTGCCAAGTCATTGATGTCTTTTTAGTCATCTTTAGAATTGTTGTTTGTTTCTATGCGTGCTTTTGGTTGACTGGTGCTCGAATGTTACATTTCCTGTCTGACTTTTATATTTACTTTTATTCATGAGTTAATATCGGTTTAAGTATAGCGTCTGTAGCTTTAATTAAGTGAAGTCCTATCATCTACATCTATTTCTCAAAAACGCAATAGCAATATCCAGATTAAATCTTAAGGTGTGGTATTACCGAAACAAGACACTAAACAAACATTTTTCTGACACGTTAGACTCATATTAAATGTATCATAAACTACTGAAACGAGCAAATAAAGACTAGACGATGAATAAATGATCAGTTTAGTTTGAATAATCTTACTTCTTATTCTGCATTAAAGTAAATGCAAACATCAGAAGCAGTCATTCCGAAACACGCAATAAAAACAATATAAATAGTTACCACCTTAACCCAGTCAGTGGCAAAATGGGCCGTTAGGAGTGTTGGGTAGCCCAATAATAAGCGCATGGGAAATATCTGTTGATATTTAAAAAATAAATGTGCAATCAAACCTGATTATTTATGGTGATATTGCCAAAATTGTGGTTGTTATGGTAACAGAATTCAGTTATACAGCTGAATAAGGGAGCTTCATGCATCTATCTTTATACGCAATAAATATTCAATAGTAACTTCCGTTGAAATAGAGATATATTAATACATGAGTTGAAATTGATGTTAATTTCTTTGCGTATGTATTTTTATTACTTGTTGTATTATATTTGTAATATGTTTGTAAACTTACTGGATTAAAAAAAAAGGGAGGTATAACTTTTACGAATTTGCATTAACCCTTTCGGCGCCAAATATATAGCGAAAAGTTTCTCTCAGCGCCAAGTATTTTTGGTATATATAGAAAAATCAATAGTGATGCTACAAAAACTTCTGTAACTTTTTTATTTTTAAAGGTAATATCTTCAACTTTGGAGAGATACTAGATTATGATATGTACTTATAAAATATATAACAATTAACACATAAACATACTTTATTACAATTTCTCATAATACCAAATATGGTACAAATAAAATAATTGTTTGACTTTTTTTTTCTTTTCTATATACAGCCTATCCAAATTCATATTGTCTTGCATTATAGTTATTTACACATATATTTCACACTATATGACACATAATTAATAGTTCTGTCAAATATTTACCTGAATTTATTTAATTTTAGCAAAATAAAATGTAAATTCCAAACTGTAAACAAATATTTTTGTTTTCAAATTGACCATAATTTCGGATAAACGAAATTCGGATATATTGAAAAAGTAATATTTTTTATACAATGCTTTTATAATTTGTAAATACATGACATATAAATATAAAGTACATACATGGTTGCTATGTGTTACGACAAAAAAACACTTGATTCACGTTTTTATCAAAGGAAAATAAAGCAGAAAATAATCAACAAACCTGATTCTTCATTTACCGACCGTGTTTGCGACCTAGATGACTGAATAGACATCGTATGTTCACTAAAATCACTCTCAGAACTATCATCGATGATCGGACATATCCGAATCATATTCGCAATTAATTCCGTCGCTATCACTTTCATTTATTAACATATCAAGCACTTCTTGTCCACTATACTTTCGCTTTCCACTGGCGGAAGCCATTTTGATTTGATCAAAGTCTACTTGAAAGTTCTGTATCGTAAATTTATATATATTTACACTAAAAATGAAAATTTTTCATCAAAATAAACAACCATTTGATAATTAAAGCCTCGTTTTGAAAGATAGCTTGGGGATACCGGTGTATCATGAGATTGTCAATCTATATAAATCGCTTTTTAAGGACGGTCGATTTTGTCGCAAAAATGCGACTTCGGCGCTCAGCCAGGCAGTCGCATTTTTGCGACTTCGGCGCCGAAAGGGTTAAGAAATATTATGTTCTCAAACTTGTTTGCCTTGCAATACTGGAGTATCTTGTTATATCGTGTCATGTATGGTACATTTTTTATGAAACTAACATAAACCCGGAAGGAAACAGAGTAATCATCAATATGCACCACCAAATAATGTCAACAAAAGGACCCATTCCTCAGTATGATCACATAAACATTATTCGCCGACTCGTGATAAAAATTGCATGACTGGATATCATGTGTAATTTAATGAGTGCTTTAAAAAACTTATATTTTTACGAGTGCTTTAGCGGATAAATATAGTAGTAATGCCAGCGCGTTGGATGATTTACACATATTTAGTGTGCATAGAAATAGTTCTAAACTTCGACACGAATTATGACTGTTATAAGCAAATGTGGAAAAAAGTAGTTCCATTTTTTCCGGCAGTGAGAATATAAGTTCTTATATCCTCACTGTGAAAATATAAACAATGAGAATATAAGGTTTATTCTAACCATACAATCCACTTTTTCACTGGGAAGTATATAATAAATCATTATATAACAAAGTTTAGGAGGCGTATGTATATACTGGATTCAGTCTGTAGACAGAATATGGTCTGAGTAACTCTTCAAACTTTAAAGGGGTTGATGCACTATTTTCAAACTATGTTTATTTTAAGGGTCTCTGAAAAACTTGAAAAAACACTGAAAGAATTATCAAAATGCCATGAAAAATAAAGCAGATATGACCTATTGAAAATTTGCAAACAAACATCAATGGAGATGACCATCTTGGAACGATGATGTAATCACGCCTTTTTACCGTATATTGCATATTGAAAAAGGCACGATGACATCATCGTTCCAAGATGGCCGCCTCCATTTATGTTCTTTGCACTTTTTCAATAGGCCATAATTATCTCCTTTAGTTTTCATGGCATTTTGATAATTCTTTCAGTTTTAAAGATCAGTAGATCAGTAGAGCTTATGCCTAGGTGCAGCGTCCGTCGTTCGTCTGTCCATCCGCCTGTAAACTTTTCTTGTAGCGACTACTCCTCTGAAACTACTTGACTGATTTTCACGAAACTTCACAGGAATGTTGCTCTTGATGTTGATCCTAGCAAAATTTCAGTTTGGCCAGAATTTCAAGATGGCTGCCACGGCTAAAAATAGATTTTTAAAAAACAAGTTTGTAACAACTACTTCTTGAAAACTGTAAGTGATATTGATATGGGACTTTTTCTAAAATATTCAGCATGATATGTTGTTGGCCTTGTCGAAAATCATTTTGATTCGACATTAAACATGGGTGCCAACTAGTGATGGTCCGATTGTCGCTACGTCGCCGACATCGGTTAGGAAAATCCAGAGCGACGATAATCGATTACGAATTTCTGTTCCGCGACGTCGCGAAAGTTTTATACCGTACCCAAGGGAGACAAATCAGTGATGGAGAACTTCAACAACTTTTTCCTCATGGTCATATACCACTATTGCATTTCCCATAGGTCTCCATTATAGCCTTTTGGCCTACAACCCCTATTCCTATATCGGAACGGATGAAAAAACCTAACTGTTTTTAAAGAACTATCTTAGAGACACTCAAAAATGACCAGCAAATTGGGGATAATCTGATGCTTTCAGCCTCTAATAGTTCACTGAAGGTGACCACCCCCAGAATGGCAGTAAAGAAATTTTACCTTTTGCAAATATACTTCAGTAAAATTGTATCCATAAAAATGCAAAGTTCAGTCAAAATATCCTAAATCAACATGTTTTATGATGGAAACATAATATTTTGATGTTTTGTGGGGATTTGTTATGATTTGGGTAATTTAATCCAATCAGAATCTACCTTACAATCTGACTATCTGCCCTAATAGACCCTATACTTTTTTTAACCAATCAGAAGCCCCAAATCAATAGTGGTATCTGACCTAAATAGACATTCAAACCTAACTGAAGTTTGTTTTTTCTGGCTAAATTGTTTCATACATTCATTCTGAGGAAAATTGTGTCTTTTGATTTTAGAAAAAATTACTTTTCTACAAATTATGAGGGCTTTAAAGGGCTTCGGCTGATGTCAAATTCATGCGATTTTTACGCGTAAATCCAGAATCTTCAAAATGCCATATCTCGACAACTGTTCCAATCTTTTGTTTCAAATAAAGTGATTTTGAATTGATTTCATCAATAACATGTGATTTTCAACCAGTTGAAGCTCTCTTGAAAATTATTTCTACTGAAAAATGATATTTGTGATTTTCAGGGCTCAAAATAGCAGATTTTACCAAAAAATGCCATTTTTTTTGTATATATTCAAACTCTGCCTTCAAATGGATTAATGAACATTATGCAGCAGTTTATATATGTGAAACCATCAAGAAAATGCAACTTTTCACATTAAAAATGACAAAAAAAAATTCTGAGAATATTCTCCCCAACTCCATTTTTAAGGCCATGCCATGTTTTACAATATGCTCATTACACAAGATTGCCTGTAATTGTACAATTTAATGTATTTTTTTATTAGATATTGTTTGTGCCACCTTTACAGGTCATTTTCATGCAGCCATGCAGCCAAAAAGTACTGTTGACAGTACAGATCCATGAAAATTCATTAAAATGAAGGGGGTGGGGTAGATAAAAGCTTTAAAAAAAGAAAGAAAATGTCATATTTTTTGCCAACTAAATTATTTAATTTGTAAAATGTATTAAACCGCATAACATATTTGCATATCAACACTAACCGTCAAGACGCGATGAACTCGGAGCCAGAGTTTACCTCAACAGCTTTTTCAAAACAGACATAAGCGCCTTTTCAACATCTTAGCAGACAGACATTTTTGCCAAAAAAATGTATGCAAAGCCCTCATAAACTAATAAACTTACTAGATATACCTTTAATTGTGTCAAATAGGTGCATTACAGGCCAATTGTGTATACCAGGTGTCAGGTAAGGCTAATTTTGTGTCCACAACTCTAATAAAAGAATTTAAATTACCTATATTGCATTATAAAACTTTCAAATATTTAAAAATCATTTAAAAAGTTACAAGAAAAGTCAAAATACAACATAATTCAACATTTCTCACACTTTCAAATCATTGTGTTAGAAAAAAAGTATGTCTACTTTCACTTTTACCACATGCAGAATCTAGCTTTAGGTCATATACCACTATTGCATTTCCCATAGGTCTCCATTATAGCCTTTTGGCCTACAACCCCTATTCCTATATCGGAACGGATGAAAAAACCTAACTGTTTTTAAAGAACTATCTTAGAGACACTCAAAAATGACCAGCAAATTGGGGATAATCTGATGCTTTCAGCCTCTAATAGTTCACTGAAGGTGACCACCCCCAGAATGGCAGTAAAGAAATTTTACCTTTTGCAAATATACTCTCAGTAAAATTGTATCCATAAAAATGCAAAGTTCAGTCAAAATATCCTAAATCAACATGTTTTATGATGGAAACATAATATTTTGATGTTTTATGGGGATTTGTTATGATTTGGGTAATTTAATCCAATCAGAATCTACCTTACAATCTGACTATCTGCCCTAATAGACCCTATACTTTTTTTAACCAATCAGAAGCCCCAAATCAATAGTGGTATCTGACCTAAAATCCAAGAACAAAAACTAAATCGCTGGCATGGGATTTCTTTAAATTTAAAAAAGGAGGCGACGGGAAGATCGATACTAGTGTCGCAATTTGCAAAACTTGCAGAAAGCAATATGCAAAAAAAGTTAATTGTTTTAATATATCGGTAGATGTTTTCGGATAGTAACTAATTCGGTTGCATGATTCGTTGTATTCGTGTACATTTATAAATATTTAGATAGTTAAATGGAAATAATACTATGTTGGAATGCACATTTAAAAAATATAATTGAAGCTTTATTATTTGATCTATTTCAAGAAAAAGTAATGGCTTCATTATTTTTGAAATCACCCATATGTGAATGTGTCTGTCATTTGACTCAGTAACTGTAAGTTTCAGCACTTTATGGACTTTCTAGTCATTTAAAAAGGTTCTAGTCACTTGAATTACTTTTCTTCTTTTGTTAACTTGTTAGCCAGTTTGTGTCAAGTTACCTGTTTTGGCTGTTTGTCAAATTGTCATTTACAAAATTATAATAATGAATTTTAATGATTATAAAGCAGCAGACAAAAGCATTGTTATTTTTGCTTGTCCATTTCCACAAATGATGTCTAATGCTAATATACTTTTTTCTGTTTTTATTTTAATTGTAACAGAAATTACTTTCTACAAACAGTGAAGATTGTAGAGTCTTGCTTGTCAACAGTTCGGCAGGGATGGAAACTAAGCTTGGTTGCCCAAACGGGCAACCATCTTATGAATTTTGGTTGCCCAGCTGAAAATGAGCCCATGGCATATGAGCATATGAGTAAGTTTAGCTTGTCGAAAAAGCTAGTTGCCTGGGCGGACTACCAACTTATGAAATTTACTTGCCCAGTTTGGAATTAAGTTGCCCGGGCGAATGGGCAACCATTAGTTTCCATCCCTGAGTTCGCTTTTGATTGAATGATTCTTCTACTTCAACCGATTATTAATCGGAAAGTTATCGATTATACATCATCCGATTAAACCGATTATCGATTGTGAAAAATTTCAGCCGATTTCCATCACTAGTGCCAACGGCCATCTTTGTTTACATGGAGTTATATAGTAAAAAATTGTAGCAACTACTACTCTGAAACTACTTGACGGAAACTCAAGATGGCCACCACAGCTAAAAATAGATTTTTAAAAAACAAGTTTGTAGCAACTACTTCTTGAAAACTATAAGTGATCTTGAAATTGGACTTTCTCTAAAATGATCAGCATGACATGATGTTGGTCCTTGTTGAAAATCATTTTGATTCGACATAACACATGGCTGCCAGCAGCCATCTTTGTTAACATAGAGTTATATAGTAAATACTTGTAGCGACTACTCCAAAATTCAAGATGGCCGCCACGGCTACAAATAGATTAAAAGCAAAACAAATTTGTAGCGACCACTTCCTGAAAACTACAAGTGATATTGATATTGGACTTTTTCTAAAATGATCAGCATGACATGATGTTGGTCATTATTAACTTTTATACCCCATCCAACCCCTTCTCCAAGAAGCGAAAACGGGGTTGGCTGGGGTATGAAAAAAACCTTAATTTCGGCTTTAAAAGTTTGCATACTGTTAAACTAAAACATTTAATAGGTAATTTTAAACAGGTTATCGCATTTTTGCATTAAAAAAAATAATCTTTTTAAACATGTTTTATTGTCGAAATATCCGTTATAAAATCCTGCTAATATAAGCTTTCCCATCATTTAATGGAATTAAGGCGGGACCACATAATGAATCATTTAGATTCACTTTAAACATGGCTGCAGCGGCCATCTTTGTTTACATAGTAAAATCTTGTAGCGACTACTCCTCTGAAACTACTTGAAGGATGTTCATGAAACTTAACAGAAACTTTGCTCTTGATGTCTAGTTGATCCTAGCAAAATTTCAAGTGACCGGCCGATAAAATAGTAAAAACTTGTAGTGATACTCCTCTGAAACTACTCGACAGATTTTCATGAAACTTCACAAGAATGTTGATCTAGCTGTCAAAACCTATCAGTAGAGCTTCAAGGTCATTGACCTGTTGTTCAAGTTTTTCAGAACCCTTTTAAATAAATCTTGTTTGAAAATAGTGCATCAACCCCTTTAAACCACTCATGAAATTTTACATGTTGACTGTCCTTGGTAAGAAACAGAAACCTATACATTTCAGGGTCAATAGGTCAATGGTCAAGATCACCATGACCTTATTGAAAACCGTAGCATCACTCCTGAATGTTTATACGGTAGCTGGTTTTTCCTTGGTGAGAGGAGAAACCCTATTGATTTTGAGGTCAATAGACCAAAGATTAAGGTAACCATGAAAAACAACTCTTCAACCATTGAAGCCACATTCCTGAAACTTCACATCCTAACAGTCTTTGGGGATATGAGGACCCCTGGTTTTTGTTGTGAAAGGTCAAGGTCACTATGTTTTATGATGGTAAGTCGTAGCTTGTATTTATGGTGCTAGTCATATGTGTTGTATTTACCATTGCTAATTCAAGTAATTGTATGTGTTATATTTGTAATGGCGAGTTGTATATGTTATATTTGTGATGGCAAGTCGTATGTGTTGTATTTGTGATATCGAGACATGTGTTATATTTGTGAAGGCGAGTCATATTTCTTATATTTGTGATGGCGAGTCACATGTTATATTTATGATGGTGTTTCGTAGGTGTTATTATTATGAGTGCGTTTCATAGGTGTTATTTTTTATGGTGAGTCGTTAGCACATCACCTGCACTATTTCAATTATGAGGAATATTTGATATTGTTGGGATTTTATTTAATAATTTATTTTAATGTTGTTCATTCTGTATTGAACTAAGGGAAGAAAATGTTTTAATAATAATAGTCGCGGTACAGGACCCCACTATGTTGAATGTTATACATTGTTTTGTACATTAAAATAATAAGCCCGAACATTTGTAAATAATATCAATGATGCAGTCTGTTACTGCTATTTTCATTGTTTTCTTTATTACTTGTGTACATTGTCATGGTATGACTACAAAACGTATATACTTGCTGTTGTGTACATTGTAACAAAGTGGTTACATTGTCACATGTAACAAAGTGGTTACCGTGCCTCTCCTAATAGAAGCACCTCAGCTTTCTTTTTAGAAATCTTGCTTTCATAGAAAACAAAAAACTCTTCAGAATTCAATACATTTTTGATCTTTTGTAAATAAAAAAAAGGCAAGAATTGCTTCTAAGTATAACCCTAACAACAGAATTAATTTAATAATAAGGGCACCTCCTTTGCATTTTGAATAGTGTCCAGGTGTTGCTATTAGGGGTAAATACGGTATAAATAATAAGTGTTCTGAAAAAATAATTCAGATGTTTTATTTTTTGTTTCATATATGATCTTGCTTATATTTTTCTTGAAATGTTGCATACTACAGTAATTATATGGCAGAAATAAGTTTTAAATGTAACGAGAAAGGTAGCAAAATCACACACAAAAAATAATTAGCAAATTTATTTAAATAAAATATTCACTTACAGAATACACAAATCCAGTTTTTCATTAATATCCAATTTTTTAATTAAGTCCAATGTTCCTTTAATTTACATTATCAAGTGTCTCTTTAATCCAAAGCAGTAATTGTCTCTTTAATCCAAAACAGTAATTGTCTTTTAATCCAAAACAGTAAGTTTCTCTTTAATCCAAATGTTAATTGTCCTTTCAGTCCAAATTAATTTCCAATATTTCCAATTTAGTCCAAATATCCAATTTCACTGTGATTATGAATGAGCACAATAATAAGTAAATCCTCTCATATTTTTAAAAGCATCCAATTCAAAATTAACTTTTTAATGAATACTAATCTTCCGAACTGAACTGCTGAGCTGCTCCCAGAGTCTGTTTATATACTGCCAAAGATTGTTCCAAAAGCTTCCTCACTAAAACAGTCCAATGAGAACAGTCCAAATCATCATAAATGATTTTTCATAAATAATTTGCATAAATAGTAATTCTAATTTTAGCTGTTCTTCAAGGCCAAATCAATAATAAACATACAATGCAACATGTAAACATTGAGATATAGGTAACAAAATAGTGTTCTTTAAATCACTAAGTTCAAGCTCATGTGAGTATATCGAGGTCCATGTTAATTGTTTATTCTTGTACCAGGTTACTTATGGTCATTTAATTTGTGTTGCAAGTACATGATGAAAGACTCAAGTTAAAAAATAAAACGTAAAACTTTGAATTTGTAGTCTTCTTTATTGATACATGTCTCTTGGGGTGAGTAGGTCAAAGACCAAGCTTGCATATACACTCATTTTTAGAATGCCATGTCTTAACTTGTGAACACGAAATGGGGTTCACTTTTAATTTGATCTTTACCAAACTGTGTCATGTTCTTTATATCAATGAACACTTGGACAAGTTTGAAAACTAGCTGTATTGGATCAGAACCACTAGAGTTACTGCCCTTGTTTTACTGAAAAATACCATATTTTGCCTTGTGAACACCAACCTTGACCAGATTGTTGATAATGATAACGGCATGGACAGTTTTGAAAAACAGCTAAATCGGATTGGTAACACCAGAGTTATAGCCCTTGTTTTATAAAATAAAAAAAAAGTGCCATATTCTGCTGTGTGAACACTCTAGCACCTTCATTTTGTATTTGATATGTACCAAACTTGGCTGGATTGTTGATATTTATAAAAGCTTGGACAAGCTCTAAAGCCATCTAGACAGGATAAGTAACAATGGAGTAATGGCCCTTGATTTCTTCAAAAAATGCCATGTTCTGCCTTGTGAACACTCTAGCTACTTCGTT
Source organism: Cyrtodaria siliqua (assembly GCA_037043455.1). Taxonomy (NCBI): domain Eukaryota; kingdom Metazoa; phylum Mollusca; class Bivalvia; order Adapedonta; family Hiatellidae; genus Cyrtodaria; species Cyrtodaria siliqua. The sequence goes on along the minus strand of JAWPHD010004148.1, from coordinate 38,886 downwards.
TTCACCTGATCTTGACTTACGAAGTCTCTGTGTTCCTCTGTGTTCTAGAGACCTCCAGTCAAAATGATACTGGATAAATCAATTTAATTCAGTTCAGTTTTATTCAGGTAAAAGATCCATTTACAAGTTATATAACAAACAACTGGTAAGATTAGAAAAAAACTGCAGATAAACGTATTATATAATTCAGAATCTGACTATTTTCAATTATCTCAGAAATTCTATCAGTTATCACATTATCAACAACATTTTGAGAAGCACTGTCATGCACTTTCCAGTTTCAATTTAGCTTTAAAATGTGATGTCACTGATTTTGAAAATAGTATAATATTTACTTACTCCATTGTATAAAGAACAGAAATTAGATTAATAAATAAATAAATAATCTGCATTCAAATGGATCTTTTAACCAAAGGATAGCCCATAAAGCTTGAAAGCATATTTTATGGGTTGTTAAAACAACAGTTGTGGTAGAAACTAAACCAAGTCTTTCTAATCAAATTACTATGCTAATTTATTGTTTTCTATAACTATCAAACAATGCATCAACTTGTATTAATTGCATCAATAATTTAAATTTGCGCTTTAAAAAAATTACTGTGGAAATCAAGTCGCGCGCTCCAAATTTCCATTTACCAGTAAAATTTTCTTTGTGCATTTCAAATCTTAAATTTTAAAAACCTCAGGATTTTGTGTTAAAAAGTTTTGGCAGGCCTGATAAAAAATGTTATTACTGACAAGGTATTTCTCTAGTTGATTATAAACAGGTCATTCTAAAATGTTTAGAAACAATACTTAAAATGCTGGCGGGTCTATAGTTTCCAACATCAAGGTTGTTGTTTTTCTTAAATAGTGGTTCACAGACCTAATAACATATGTCTGTGAGTAATCCGAGCCATCTCTGACCTTACAAAAGACCGAAATGGTACAACACAGAGCTGCAAGGTACACATGCAGCAGATACAGAAATACTAGCAGTGTAACAGAAATGCTTGACGGTCTCGAATGGGAAACCTTAGAGTCGCCGCGCACCAAGATATATCTCACCATGCTCTACTGGATCATGCAACCATATTGTGGATATCAATGGCTCAGACTATATCCAACATGCATCTACTCGTACGAGATCACTCCACTCCAGCAAATTCCAACAGATTTCAGCTAGAACAGACACAAGTACAGCTTCTTTCCATGTACAGTCTGTAACCGGAACTCTCTGCCAGCATTCATTGCTGGGGCTCCTGACTTGGTGCACTTCAACCAGGAGCGCGCCAAATTGACATTCTAAATATGCAGCTGTCCTCCAGACTGTTCTAGGAACCGATGATGGTCAGAGATGTACCGATTGTGTGAATTCCCATGAGCCTTCACGGTAGCCGGGTTGGTATGATTGTAAGGAACTGACGCAGTCTGGGAACTCTTCTTGTAAATTCTTTCTTTGAACTACTATTTCTTCCTTTCCTATCAACTCTGTGCTTGTAACTCTTATTTGCTTATATTTTTCTTGCCACTGCATGAGCCAAAACATGAGGGTCAATTATTTAACAGGGATTTCGTATGAAGTAGAAATACCAGCCCTTTTTATGATTTTAATATTTCATCTGGCTGTGTACGCAAAAAAAAGGCTTTTAGGGTCCGAGAAGGCTCGGATTAGTCTGTCAGTGTCTTTACCCTCGCTAATTTCATATCACTAGGAACAGTATTATCAGAGAAACTGACATGTTGATAATAAAAAGATATAGGATTTTTTTTTAAAAATGTTCACCATCTTTCAAAAAATTAGCTTGAAAATCGAGAAGTTATTGCTTCATAAAGACCTTCAAGATTGCCTTGTGTCCCTTTAAAACACACAATAACTCGGAACTATTCGCCACTTTCCGTAATGATGTGTGACGGAAATTTACGACGCAGGTAATTTTCACCGGACAAAACCGAATGCCTACGGAATTGGTTGCTATAAATACTTCCATTTGTTTACGGAAGTGACGTAATTAGCTGTTCTATTGTAATTTTGCAACAATTTTATCAAAGCATAATAACTAAGTCAGCAAAGGATTTTGTTTGGTTAAAGTCTTAATTAATATATATGCATTCAGTATATTAGTAGCGTTGTTACTTTGAATGTTAACTTATATTGGAATTTTGCATCACATAACCGGTTGACAGATTTCTCTGAAAGATGGCGGAGAACGTGAAAGTAGCGGTGCGAGTTCGACCATTTATATCCTTTTTATCTGCATACAAATGCAAGTTTATGTTTATTATAAAGGATTTACAACTGACTGCTGTGTGCAATATATAGTATAATACATAAATGTCGAAACATGTTTTAGATGTTCTGCAGACATTGAATGTTTCCGGTTGTTGGCAAATTTTGCATGTATTTGTGGTGGGTGGGGTAGCAAATTATCTAACTATATCTATCTATGGATACTGCATCACCCTCTTTCGAAGATTGTGCAGGTGCATATTACTAAAGTAAAACTGTTATAACTAGTTCAATTCATTTTTCTATCCAGATTTTCTGCTAGAAAAAAATTAACATTTTCAAAAACACTTGGAATTTTTTAATCTTTCTGATTTCAACCGATGTCGGGAATGGAATTTTTTAATCTTTCTGATTTCGAACGATGTCGGGAATGGAATTTTTTAATCTTTCTGATTTCGACCGATGTCGGGAATTACGTCTGCGCACATTTATTGCGCAAATTTTGTCATCAATTTTTATGACCATCTGCTAAATGATTAGTTCTAAACAAAACAGAAAAACATTCAAATAAGATTGATTTTTAAGGCTTTGGATAATTTTTCCATGGATGTTTTATCTCTTTACCACTGTTCTCGTCGTTATTAAATGTATCCCATTAAAGCAAACTTACACAAAATAAAGTATTTTATGACGCAATGATGATTTAACTCTTTGCTTTTCATATCATATGATATCAACAAGTTTTATTTAATCGTAAAATGAGACATATGGTAAATGCTACTAAATTGATTCAGTCAAAGGCAGGGGTCTCTGCATAAAACATTTCAGATGAAATATCGGTGTTTGTGTTAAAAACATAAATTAATTTTGATGTTATTACATTTCCCACGTGACATTTTTTGTGACCTAAATTCCTGTCAAGCAGGCGGACATGTTTTGAAAACAGCAGAAGTCAATAATTTAAAAACTCCACAGTATTTTTTCTATGTGTTCAGCCAATGTGAACAAATTTGCATTAAATTGCCTGTATGAAAATATCGCATCTCTGGAAAAAATAAGGTGAATGAAAACACATGCCGTTCACTGGAAATAAACAAGTTGAGGTCATCCATGTACAAATTCTATTGAATGGAAATTAAACAAAATTTAATCAAAATCACGATAGTTTTTGTTGCAGTTTGAATAGTGAAAATTTTGCCAGGACCATTTTACCAGTTTTTGGGAAGGGTCCTTTTGTCCTTCAAATTCCTAAATAGGGAATGAAATTTCCAAGGTAAGTTTAAAAAATGGGGAAATCTGCATGATTTTAGAAGAAATTTGGGTGTGAAAGGGCCCTTATACAGGCTGCTGCAAAAAAGAATGGTAAAAAGGCCTTCTTTTATCGAACATATTATGTCATATATATATAATGTTTTACTGATATATGTAGCCAACTGTCGTTAAATGGTTGTAAACTAAGAGGTCGAGGATATATATTCCGCATGAACCTCTTGCGAATAACCTACGCAGCTGCGCATGTCAATGCAATTAAATGTTAAACAATCTAGATCCTATCCATGTCGGAGGCCTAGTTTGTGCAGGGTCTCCGCCGGTTAAACCAACGTCTACATGTAGCTTTAATGACACAGAGTATCCCGCTGGTTAGACCAAAGTCTGGCTGTAATCAAACACAGGGTCTCCTCTAGTTAAACAGAAGGTTAGAAGAGTAAAGACGGGTTTAAATTTTGACTCAAATTTGTTTTGGCAAAAATAGTGGGAAAAAAAATAACCAGACGACTATTAGAAGGCCCTGTCCAATTTTACCAGTAATAAATAACATAAGGCCAAAAACAAAAAAATAGGTGTGTTTCCTACTGCATGCTCTGGAAAAAACGGGTAGGTTATTTTATTAAGTTCTACAAACCGTTAACGTCATTTGCCTTAACTTTGTCCACAATGCTCGAGAGTCGGCGAGAAATGCCACAGTCATCATTCAGATGAATGGCAACTCGACGGAGATCAAAAATCCCGAGGACTTGTCAGCAGAGCCCAAGCGATTTGCATTTGATCATTCCTACTGGTCACATGACAGCTTTAAGGAACGGTCAGATGGCTATAATGAGCCGGAGTCCGCCAAATACGCAGATCAGGTAAGTGTTACTGATTGTACTTCAGCACCAATCTACATTTGAAATGGTAAAAAATTCATAATTTTATGTTCTTAAGGTCAAGAAATAATCCAGTCTTAAAATGATCTCAAGTGATGTTTTTAAAACACCCTACATTCTTTTTTCCTAGCCATTTTAAAAAGAAAACTAGGTGTTCAAATTTCTGTTATAATTGTATTTTGGGTTGTACAACTTAACGTGGCATACATATAGTAAATGCGGAGTGACCTTTCATACAAATGGCAGATAAAGTTATCTTTGTAACTTTAACTTTCCACTATTGACTAGGTACGCTAAAGTTTTTACGTTCAAGCCTCATGTTTAGGTCATTTTCCCAAGAACTAATGCGCTAAAGACTTCAAGCTTCGGTTATAATTACATCGTGGGTAGCACAACTGAGTAATGCTGATGGAGTCATTGTCGTATCGGGTACTACAGAAACGTACCCGAAAATCTTTATATTCCAGAACGGCCCCCAAATATACAGAAACGTACCAGGACAAACAAGATCTCATTGCCGGAATTGAAACAATTTAGAACTTGATAAAACAATTACATAAACAATATTGTTTATCATTAACTATTGCGCTATTGTTCTTAAGAACATATTTAGGCTGCCATAGTTAGTAATAAAATACAGAACGTATTGTCGTAAAACCGGAATTTGTAAATTCGTTAAACCCCACGCAAAAAAGTAAACAAATATGCAGCTCATCATTCAAGAAGAGTTGATCAAATATTTAGACCAACTGCATTCCTTTACGGCAAAGGCGACTGTGGGCGGCTTTTTAAAAAGTGAATCGATTAAACTTTGTAAAACGGTGAAAGTTTTGTTTCCATGAATAAACAGAACGCGTTACGGCCGCGTTTTACATTTATATATATTTGGTGGCCTTTCAGAAAGTTTCTGGATTTCGATGGTTTTCGGGTACGTTTCTTTATACATAAATGTACCCCGGGTGCCTTTCTGTAGTACCCGGTACGACAATGACCCCATCAGCCTCAGTAATACATAGCACGTGTGGGTGTGACCTTGACCCTTCAGGCAAAGGCCAGATAACTTTATCTTAGTAACTTTTACATTCAAGTATTGACTAGGTAGGCTTCTCAGGTACTGTATGCACTAAACTTCAAACTTTGGTTTAGGTCATCAGTGAACTATTTGTACTATTTAAAGACTTCAATTTTTGGTTATAATTATATTATATCTTGGGTAGCACAACTCAACACTATTTGTATGCCCCCCCCCCACCCCCCCCCCCCCCCACCCCCCACCCCACCGAATTGTAGGATGATTTGTAACCCAAGATGTGTACATGGATTCGGCGTCAAAATCCAACTTGTATTTCCAGAGTTATCCCTTTATTGTCAAATCTTACGTTAAAATATCTTTTGTGTCTCCTCTCACAATTTTTAACTGATTTTTTTCGAAATTCATACACCTATGTTGTCAGGATGTGCATATTGATTCGGCATCAACATCGACCTTGTGTTAACTTTTTAATTAGATTTTATGATTTTCTGCTGATTGTTTTCAGTGGGGGCATCCATGTCCATGGACACATTTCTAGTTACAATAACTTTTGCGTTTAGGGAGATCTCTTTCTCGGGAACTGTATGAGCACTATAGACCAATTCTGGCTTTAGTTTTTATAATTATATAAAAACAGGTTGAAAGTTAAAATAATCGTAAATTAAGGTGTTTATTTTAATGCTTGCTTTTTTTTTTATCGCAGCCAGGACACAATTTGATTTGATTGTAAAAAATTTGAAGTATTTCCTCACATAAAATCTGATAAATTTAATAGAAGGCGGCGGGTTAATTTACAGTTGATTAAAGTAAAGATTTACAAATGCTTATATTATTGCATGCAGGTATACTGTGTAGGCTGTAAACATTGTACTAAATGTTTAATGCTGAATAAAGTTGTATATTTTTTTAATCTGTATAAACATGAATGTAATCATTGCTCCAGACAAGCAATTTTTAGGGGTATTTCAGCATTTGATTGGGGAATCAGCATTGAAAAAATAAAGTAAACGTAAAATCAGCAATAAAGGAGAAAAAATTATTTAAAATAATGACCATTTCCTTACCAAAAAAAAAAAGAGATACATATTTGTATGTAAAAATCAACAAAACCATGATAATTACTCTGAACAGTTCAACACACTTTAAAACTCAGCATTATTGATTTCTTGAATGTTAAATGCAGATTTATTTAGCCTAGTTTGACAGGAAAGCTTATCTGAAGCCCTGCTGGATAATATATATATACTGATTTAATACTGATTAAAGTGCTACGTGTTTGCTCAGTTTGTCAACTTATAATCAAACAACTAGGAAGTACCTCCATTGTTTGCTTCATGTATTGTCTTTAGTCACCCGCGTGAACACTCGTCACTTACTGTGATGAACCTATTGTCGTGCACTGACCTGTATAACAGATCTTTACAACACGTTCTAAAATAAAGATTTTGGGGTGTTCAAGATAGGTTTGTCGTTGAAAGTCTTTATTTATCGAGGGTGACCCAATTAGTTTATACTTATCTTCCTTGGGGCACTCTATAACAAATACAATGTACAAAATACAAGAAAGGCAAGATACATAAGATATATGTAAACATAATAACATTGTTGGTGGTGGTAGTTTCAACGATATTTACACAATAATAAGATGAGATGATATCTATATCGAGTTTAATGTTGTTTTTCCTTTATCCACTTTATGCAGTTGTTTGTAAAACTTTTCATTGTTGCACACTTCTGAATGTGCTTTGGAATTTTATTCTATAAAATGGTCCCGGAGTAAGACATGCTGCCCTTGAAAAGTTCCCGATTAGGCTTAGGAATACTAAAATTAGTATCAGTCATAGGCGTAGCCAGGTTTTCAAAATGTATACGCACACCGAAAAAATACGTTTGGGGGAGGGTGTGGGAGGGAAAGGAAGGAAATTGTGCATTCTGGAGCATTCTGAGGCACCTTTCTGGCGTTAGAAGTAATTGTTTTCTCTAGTCTTGAAACTTAGCTTTAAGCAAATATTTTAGTTTTTTATTATGCTCGGCATTTTTTGTATTACGCACGTGCGTATTGTGCGTATAGGGCGCTACGCCCTTGTCAGTTAGTGATCGAAGACTTCTGTCGGTTGAATTACGAGTAGTAAACATATCTGAAATATATGAGGGGGCAGTATTGTTCGAAACTCTATACATGAATTTGGCCTTTTGAAGTATAATTCTCTGATCAATTGTGAGGCAATTTAGTTGTTCCATAGCGGCTTGAAAAGTAATATACTGTTCACCTAAAATAACGTGACGTGCCCTTTTTTGCATTATTAAAAGGCTGTTGATATTTTTTCGACTTGTGTTATTAGACGTTAGTTTGTCCCACTGGCAGTGGGTGCATTACCACTTTCCCACAAACTCCCTTAAAATTAAAATGTTGTTTTTACAATCCAAAAAACAGAAATAACAATTCTTTTGCTCACCGTATTTCCCCTAATAGAAGTGCCTCCCCTAATATAAATGACCACACCCCCATCTTTTTTAACAAATAAATAAAACATTCAAAATTCTATACATTCTATACATTTTTGATAAAAAAAATTATCCAAAAATCCTAAAAGAAATCAAAATGCATTAAATGTTCAATGTTTGGCATAACCATAAATATGCACTATATTATATATATATATATGTATATATGGTATATTTACAAATTGCTATCCGTGAAGATTGAGTCATATATTTTATATTGAGGCATGACAGGGGAGAGATGTGATATTGCTTGACCGACAGTAATAGTGTATGAAGCTATATAAATATTATTCTAGTCTGTCATAGAGACAGTGGTGTGATGCTATTAAAAAAAATGTCCATGTCAGAAAACGCCCCCTCGGACTTATTTACGTATTTGCTTTTGTCATTTCACTGGGGTAAAATTACCGACTTTTAAATGGAATTGGCACGCACGATTAACATAGATCAGCAAACGTGCGTAATGATAGTCAAGTTGGAGTAATCCACCGCTATACAATACAATACAAACCAACTACAATGGATTGACCTGAACAATTGAAGGCTCTTAATTTCCTAAAAATAATATGGCTTCAGTTAAAGCTACAGACCCCCTATATTAACTGGTAATATCTCATGAATATGAATGAGTCACGTGTGCAATAGTTTCAAATCGACGAACACCCCAAAAGTCGGTATATAAGGCAGAAATCGATGCGTAAAATATCACATTTTTATTTAGCCTTCGTACAGGTAACATCGATAAATATACGGCTTCAGAATATATTATACATGTATGTGATACAAAAAGTACTTGCCCGGAACGGGATTTGAAACATAGCCGTTGGGCTTTTAAGTTTTGAAGGTCGTACATTTAACCACTAGACCAAGGCTATTTATTGGTTTGTTCTAGCATTATTAACAATAAATAGGCATTACGTAATAACAAGCACACAAACAAACTCATCATGCGCTAAATAACAAGTCGATATATGGTTGTTTTGAGGCGGAATATTGGTTTCATATTGATAACATATAGTATTACACCAGGCAATGCTAATTTACACGTTCGACAAGATGGTCTTTATATTTATGGATTCATCTTGATTTGCGTTCAAATATATGTTAAGTTATTTTGCCTCATAATAAATTGTAGTTTGTATACCATTTTCTCAAGCAGCGTTATAGCTCAGTGATAGAGCACAGGACTTGAAATCAGAAGGTCGTGTGTTCGAGTCCCGAAAGAGGCAAATATTTTTTTCTTCTGTAAATCATAATGTTACCTGTGTACAGGTACGATGTGCAGTGGTCGATGTCTATACAATAAATGATGTCTTACGTTATATTTGCTCGCTTAAATACTTGATTTCGACATGAGCTGGTGAACATGAAGTTACAAATAAAGACACGCCTACAAAGAAGAAATCGATTTATATAGAGGGTCTGTAGCTTTAAGGGATTTATTGTAATTCTCTTATATATGACAGAAGATTAACCAAACAGTGACAATGATTATTCTTATCTGTCTATAGGGTATATTGCTTAAAGGGACAATGTCCGTAATTTTTAGCTTATAAAACAAAATTATTATGTTGACAAACATTACACATCAACAATTATTGTATATTTTCTAAACAAAAGTAAGATTGTTTGATGGAATTCAGTATTGGTACAAAAACAAAGTACTGCTTTGTGAGGTGGAACTCGTACCTCAGACTAAAATTACACCCACATGTAATACTGATAATAGTCATGCGCGCTCCCAGCTGAGTTACATGGGCCACCTGGTGTGTTACGCAGGACATACTTTAAAGAAAACCTTATGCGCTAATGAATGTCACGTGATCAGCAGAAAATGTAAATATTGCGATCCGGCATTGTTTACAAACATTAACTAAGACCTTTTTTTTTTTCAAATTCACCGATGTATTACTACAGACTTATTTGGGTCTATGCTCATGTTTCCAGTGAATATGTTTTGGTCATGCTCAATATCTGCTTACTTACGGCCAGTGTCCCTTTAAGAATTACTGTAAATAAACTTTATTAAGAATGTATGTTTTGGGTAATATGTTTTAGTGTTTGCCCTACTTTTTCCTCCAAGCAGACAGTGAGGAATTAAAAAAAAGTGGCGAACTAACGATCACCAATTTTAACCATTTAATCATTAAGTAATCGCTTACTAAATGGCACGCGCTTGTTTGGACACAAGGAGGCGGATTTAGTAGAAGCGCAAACGTGTTAAGAGGCGTGGTTTCGTAGAAGCGCGGGGAAAAGTTAGGGTAAACACTTAGTCAGTTAGGGGCTAAGAAGTGAAATTTTAAGAAGAAACTCCGGTCAGTCGCTGCACTTCCCTTAGGGTTTCTTAATTGTTAAAATTTCACTTCATAGCCTCTAACTAATACTTAATGTTCCTGTTAACAATCTTTTAGTCATATATAGTATAAACGGTCCTACACATGGGAACAGTATTAAATAATAGACGAATATTTACTTAAACATAGTGTTTACTCAACTTTTTAACCAATCATTTGCCTCAGATTTTAAAATACTTTCACCATTTATTCATGAAGATTGTACCACCAGCAATCTTCATGGTTAATAGCGTAACCTATATAGAGACTGTTGATAAACCTGTGGTTAACACCAAGTCAGATAGAGGCTATGAAGAGAATTCTTCACCATTGAGAAAATGCGGTCTGTCACTACGCCATGAAATGTCCTCTCTAAAACATACAGAAGTAGTTTGTCTTGAAAATTTCATCTCATAGCATTGTCCTTGTTATTTTGTTCAGGAAATATTGGCTGTCTAGCTAGCATACATACAAAATAAAGGAAAACAACAGCAGACACAGTTGACAGTTCCGACCCCCACTTTTTTCAAAAATACGATGGTAAAAAAAGTATCTGGGATGTGTATTTTGATCCGCATGATGATCAACCGATCATGTTTAAAAAAGTAATTGTTAAATCAGAAGATCATGTCTGTAAGGGTTTGATAAGGTCAATTTTATGTTTTACGATATAACTACCATAACAGCATTTCAAGATACACCCGGTACTTAAAAAGTTTCAGACTTCTTTTTATAAAAAAAATATTCTTATTCTGAGAACAAAAAAACCCACTCCACCCTAACAACAACAAGCACAATAAAAGTTGTTTGAACAGGTCATTTCTTATCTTAATCATTGGTGTCGTATACATAAAAACATGCTGCATCTTGCTTTTTCTAAATAGTTAAACTTCTCAAATTGTGCAAAACACAGATAACTAATTATGTCACAGACCAAATTAATCCCCTCAGACAACCCCAAATGGAATATCACAATTGTTTGTGAACCCCTTGTGATCAACTACTTTTTACCCTCACCATTAAATATGTCCATAACTTAACCACAAACCCTCTACAACATGCATCGGTGGGGATAACTGCCATTTTAAATATTCAGTTAAATATTGATCAGTACAAACGTTTGCGGAAAGATAGAAATATGCATGAATATATTCAGTGATGGTCACATAATGTACATTATTGCACCCAACATTCAACTGCCTATTTTTTATCCATTCATTGAGAGTACTTTATATGTTTACGAATGCGAACGACAAACTACACATGTTCTTCTTATTTTATACCTTGCAATCAATTTGTATGCAAAAGAAAACAATTTTCGGCGGTGTCAGGCTCAGTTTGGTGAAATTGCTATTTTAAACTCATCATAACTTCAAAAGTACTTTACCGATTTCAATAAACCACCAAACATTTTCTTAGTTATTTCCAATCCAATGATATAACTTTCATAGCAACTTTTTGAATTGTTTTTTTAGAAGAAAAAACAACAACACAAAAGCAAAGTAAAATCTGTTATGTGAAATTGAACCTTTTTTTTACCCTCCCAGTTTGGTTGCAGGGGTAGAATACACCCACTGCAAATCCCATTAGAGACAGAGGAGTAGGACCCCTCCCCCCCCCCCCCCACCCCCCCTTCATGTTATCATTTTTTTTATCATGCTCATTCAAGGTCTTTATCATGACACCGCATATGCAAATGTGGAAACATGGCTCAGTCATAAATGGAGTGTCTACAATATAATTTGCAGCAACTCTGCAGGTAGAAGGTTCTAGGCCCATTCTCCATATTTTATCTAGATGTAAATGGAGGATGAGCCTGGCATGTTCATCCCTGTTTGGCGCCATATAACCTTTCATGTGTTGGTGCACCTTAAAACCCAGTTCAATTGTTTTTTTGACCCGAGAGGATTTCGGTATAATAAAATATCACATTCTTGAAAGCCTTAGGGTGATGATAATAATGTTCAGCCTTCGGAGTATCATCAGGGTGACCATTCTTACTATCACTGTCTCCTGAATATGTTGTTTATATATACAGTAGCATCATGTATGCATTGGCATCCCATTCCACCTTGAGTTTTGCGTGCAAGCTCTGTTCACAGTTCTATATCTCTTAATTTCTTAAATTCTCCTAGCTCAAATATATTTTTGCATGAGCTTTCTTAATATTATTTTCTAAAGGGTTGCTATGTAATTTTGGTTCCTATAATCCCTGGGCTCCTATGGAATCCAGCTTTTGTCATTGTTAATCGTTGCTTACTGTGGCATAAGAAGAATTTATGTAAGATAATGAAGGAAATTTGCGCCTAGTTTAAGACGATGAAAAACGATTGAGGATGTCAGACAGGTATCAACATTTTGGTTAACTGCAGCACCAATTTGTTAATAGCTGCAGTTATTGTGAATCAATACCAACCAGACCTTTCATTATCTTTATGACCAAGTTATATATTTAAACAGTTCAATGGCAGGCCACTTTTGTATTGTAATCAGAGTTCTGGGTCTGCTTTGTTTAGTTCCAAGATGGTGGTAATTCATGTTCTACTTAACATAATTGAACCAAATTGCTGTTAAGTTTTATGACTTTAATGGGGCACATGGCAATGTAAAATTTGTCTCTCTTATTCTACCATAGATTTTAATATAATATAAACCTGTGCAATATAAGGCTTAAAAGAAAAAAAGTATTTGTTTCTGCTAACCCGACCGACATTATTTAGCTGCCGACCCTAACTTTTTTTATTGCAAAAAAAAGTTGAACCCATGAACCAAGCTTTCATATGGAGATAAAAGATAAAAATAAAAAACATATTCCTCCTGAGAGATTTGAACCCACAACCCCTGGTCCAGTGCACATTACCAAATATTGAAAAAGGACTATAACCATGTATTATCTAGGTAGAAATACCTCCCCCAGTATTTTTTTATCATATTAAAAGTGTTTTTTCATTAACAAAAATAAGATCATTATATATAATTATAATAATAATAAAAAAAAGGTTTTGCCTACCTACCTACCCTATTTTTTTTGAAGCCGTTAGCGGAAACAAACCTTTTTTTTTTGGCCTAATCAACATATGGTTTTTATGCAAAAACAATATATGCTTTGAACCCTTCACATACTCATTACCGATAGTAATGATTTGCAAATATTCAAAATTGTCAAAAATACGTAGAAAAACTAGCATGACACCATGAATTTTATTGAAATCAAGTTTGTCTTGTGTCCCTTTAAATATACAAATTTAGTTTGATTAAAGGCCAATATGAGGTTACCTTGAAAATATCACCGAATTTCCATGCCCTTGCTTGAAATTGACGTGCAGAAAATATAACTTTTTTAAAGATAAATCTCAACGCCACATCATTTCGACTTAGTAATTTAGAGGCTTCAAGTTTAATATGGTTTGGTTTTGTCACCACAGGTTAAGGTGTTCGATGACCTTGGGCGTGGCGTGCTGCACAATGCGTGGAATGGTTACAATTGCTCCTTGTTTGCGTACGGACAGACAGGGTCAGGCAAGTCATACTCCATGGTCGGATATGGGTCCAACAAGGGAATCGTACCAATGTTCTGTGACGAAATCTTCAAGGGGATTGAAGAGAAGAGAAAGACGGCTGGAAAAGACGAGGATTACACGGTAAATAAGTCGTTTACAGTATAAACAAGCTTCAGTATAGTTTTGTGTCGCTTACAAAGCATGACTGTGGAGAAACACAGCAAACATGCTTTATTTTCACTCTAAATTATTGTAAAAGCAGGAATCCTTCCAGGCAGTTCTGGTAAAAATTAAACTCGATAGAGTTGTCACCCACAATCAATCTCATAAAAAACAAGGGTGCGCCTTCTGTTGTCTGCTGAGTTTAGGAATTTTCAAGAACTTCTTTTCAGTATGATTGTTATGGCTTTGAGAAATGATTGTAAACATTTATATGTAACTGGGTTCAGGTGAAGTTGAATATCATCAATTCCCAACCTTGTGTCCTTGATAACTCAGAGGTTAGAGTAAGCAAGAGACCCTTGGTTTTGAATCCCGATTGAGCCACTTGTTTGTTTCACTTCCTGTTTTATTGATACCTTGAGTGGGTTCCAGGACCACATCTGTTACTATGAAACTGTATGAAAATAAGCCTGATAGCCAGCCTAGAATGAACTCTGTCTCCTGAAATTTGCAAAACCCAGTGTTTTTATTCTGGCTGTTTTTATAGCCAGGTCATATTTTGAGACAAAAATTCTTCATTGAAAGAGAGAAAAAAGGTACCGAAAGTGTGTATAAAATGCTTTTAAATGCCTCTGTTGACATGTAAACATTATTAAAAATACACAAAGATACAAACATGAAATGAATGTTTAACTGTTGTATGAAAAATCGTGCAAATTCCCAATTGTGACAGCATGGATTATGCTCCCAAAATATAGAAAAATGAAAACACTGAAACCTGTTTTATTGACAGGTGACATTGAGCATGCTGGAGATCTACAATGAACAGGTGCGTGACCTTCTCAACGCCCAGTCCATGACCATTAAGGGAGGCCTCAAAGTGAGACAACATCCAACCAAGGGATTCTATGGTGAGGCTTTCTACTCCAGTATATTGTTACTTATATCATCTATGATAGACTGTTTGGAACTACCCTAATGTTTTTCATACCTTGTTGAAAGAGCCAAATATTGAATTCAATCCTTAAATAAGTCGTGGTTATATTTAAAGTTGTGTTTTATATTTTTCTTTAAAAATGGTAAATTTGTAGACTAAGGAAAAACATGCCATAGGAAACGAAATTGAAAACCTAGCTCTGTTTATATCAAGACAATTTATGTTGGACAACCTTACTGAAATGATGCATTTAAATAGTCAAAATTGTTAAAGGGACACATGACAATCTTGAAGTATTTATTAACCTTTAAAATTCCACCTCATTTGAGCCTGCTTGCATGTAACTAAATTCAAGTTTTCTTCGTTATTATACATTACGTTTAAAGACATATACAGTAATACGCAAAAACAATTGCTTTAAACTATTTATTTACAAAAACTAACTTCACACCATAAGTTCTAAAAATAATCAAGACTAAAGTGCCAGCACGGTACGCTAGAGGCTTCGGGTTTGGATCCCGGTTTTCAGCACACCTACTTCCTTTAACTGTCTGTCGTTTATTCAGTTTATTCCAATAAAATATCCTTGTTTACAGTTGAGAATTTGACGGCCGTGGGAGTGAACAGTTACAAGGAGATTGACAACAAAATTAACGATGGAACCAGAAACCGAACTGTCGCCGCTACAAACATGAATGCCACTAGCAGGTATGGGCAAGGGGTACAGTATTGTGGAAATGTTGTTTTTTTGAAAACTATTGTCGTACAAATAAACACAAGACTTCTTTTAAGTAAAACCCAGTAATTAATAAAATCTATCCCCATGTTAAACAAAGTCTATCTTGATTATGTTTGTATATGTACACAAATTATTTGAAGCTTTTATTGAAATCAGTAAAATATTTCTTAAAGTCACTATCCCGCCATCAACAAACAAATTTTTCAGCATATACTGACAACAAGGTATATATATATATATATAACTTATATATTTCGAGAATCCAAACTCTGTAAACACAATATATAAGTAGCATGGTGTACTTAGTAACTCTGTGACGTCATAGTGACCGTACTCTAAATTCCAATATCTGGTAGTTGTAGTACGGTATAGCCACGCCCCTTTAGTTATCCTAAATGAAACAATTTAATACTCTGCATACATCAAAGAAAATGTCACCGTCCATACTACAAAATGGTCTTAACTATCCAGACCAAACCCCAAAAGTGTTAACTCATAATTCGTCTTGAGCTTATTCAATTTGGGTATTTTAAGAACCCGTGAATAAACCTATACTTTTTAATTGGCACATATACATAACTATATGACCTGAACACCCGGAAAGAATATTGATAAACAGGTTTGTAACTAGTGTAATTTTGCCGTTATTTGGTGGGTTGATTTCTTTAACGATAAATCCTTGAAAAAAAATAGTTTTCCCCTCCGTGATATATAGTTGAATAATGTCACTTAAATTTAATTTATCATTTAATATAATCATAAGTATTGTTTATCCCTCTGTAACAGTCGTGCCCACACCATCGTGGCCATCACGTTCACACAGAAACAACAGAATGAAATGGGACAGAGCATGACGAGAACATCCACGGTGAATCTCGTAGATTTGGCGGGCAGTGAGAGAGCCGATTCGACAGGTGCCACCGGAGACCGTCTGAAGGAAGGTTCCGCCATTAACCAGTCGCTGAGTTCCCTTGGTAACGTGATCAAGGCTCTTGCCGACCAATCCATGGGCAAGAAGAAAGTTGTAGGTGAGTGGTTTCTTGAATGACTTGACGAAGGACATCAACGATTCAACGAGGATTGTTTTTATTACCCCGCCACATATGGGGAGGGAGCATATTGCCCTTGTCTGTATGTATGTCACACTTTGGATGTATGTCACACTTTCTTCCGAAACTTCTCAACAGATTTTGGAGATACTTGCTAGGATGTATCAAAATAAAAGCTAGTTGCACATATCAGGTTGCTGTTATGGTCCAGGTCCGTGGCTCCAAGGTCAAGGTCACACTTAGAGGTCAAACAGAAGTGCTTTATTGTCTGGTTAATAACTCTGACATTCGTGGACGGATTTTCAAATAGCTTGGCACAAGTGCTCACCACAACAAGACGACGTGTCAAGCGCAAAATCCATGTCCGTGGCTCCAAGGTCAAGGTCACACTTAGAGGTCAGAGGTCAAAACCACTTCGGGGGCATTTCTCACTTACAGTGACATTTCTTGTCTTGTTACATGT
Organism: Cyrtodaria siliqua; assembly: GCA_037043455.1. NCBI lineage: Eukaryota > Metazoa > Mollusca > Bivalvia > Adapedonta > Hiatellidae > Cyrtodaria > Cyrtodaria siliqua. Next base: position 21,809 of record JAWPHD010004148.1, on the reverse strand, counting down.
AAAGTAAACACCCCTCTTACTGATTATACAAGCGTTTACACCAGGTAATGTGTAAGAAATGAGTGTTTCAGTCAGTCATCAGTCAGTTTTGTCAAAGTGCTAGGTAATGTACTAGCTATGCGGAGTCTCAGACTATCGAATACAGCAGGTGGTTATTATAGACATATCTGTATTACCAGTCAATGTAAAATTCGATAATTCCACATTCTCATTGCCATTAACAGATTGAATATAAAAAAAATATAAAAAAATTGCGTAAAAAAAAAAGTTTATTCTTTTGTCATAAAAATTAAGTTCTAATTAAATTTTAAAACTAAAATATGACTTGTTTCGAGGCTGTCGAAGACCAGAAGAGCTTATGCGATTTCACCTTGTCTGTCCGTTTGCATATTTACAGCCTACAGCAGTTTCATATTAGCCAACAACCCCACAAAACATACAGTAGGGTCTTTACATCTTCATAAATTTAAAAAAAAAAGGGGAAAAATGTCCCAGAACAAAAAACAGAATCTTTGTCAAAACTTTCAGTTGCATATATGTTTAAGCTAATGTGTTGTATTTCATTCAATATCAACAAAGGTTACGGTAAGTTGTATTGTAAAAGTTGGATGCACATATAATATCTGTACATATTGCTATATAGTGTACATATTGCTTTTCAGTTTCACTACTGGCGTGTATGCAAGTGTCTTGCATTTGCTTCATTTATTTAAAGATAAAATATTCATATTTCTGTTGTTAACTCAAGTTTAGTCTTATATTTTGAATCCTATCAGTTGTACATGTACAATGAGGTATTGAAGGAACTCACTCCACGATCACTCAACGAATTGATTAAAGTCGATTATACACAGTCACGAATGTAAGATTCTATTTATCATAATATACCTACGATGTGATAGTTTCACCTTAACAGTCAAAGAAATTAGGATTTCTGTTCACTAGCCCGAATTATTATATAATCATTTTGACTATAACAATTTTCATAAGCCCGACTATATAAAACTTCTAGATTTTTACTAGCCTGAATTAATATTTACTAGTGCTAATTTCGACCACCGCTTTAATGTTGTCAATTAACCATGCATATTTGTGTGAGAATCACGCATTGTGTTGTTGTTTTTATTGTTGTTTTCATTGTTGTTTTCATGACATCAGCTACGTTACGTGGCTGTAACGACTATTTAAGGTGTCGGAAGGTATGGTATGATTATACCATGCAAACAATTGGGATTATATGTTTTTCTGTATACAAACACAGCAATTCGGTTCTCATTTGCTATCTGTAATGTATTATACACAAGTGTATTACGAGAAATAAGTCATGACTTAACTACACTCCCGGAAGCTATGTTATATGATAAAAGCAACAGAGAGCGAGTTTGGGTGGGAGAATGTTGGAGGATTTGTTTGTTTGATGTTTAACATCATTTTTCAGTACATTTTAGGCTATGTATTATAACATACATCTTTTAGGGGCTAGAACAGTACTGTATACCTCCCGTCATCCGTAAGAATTGACACTTTCTCACTTAAAGTTGAGCTCCCAGTGGGATTTCGATCAGAGTCGCATTCTTTGATGCCATGACATTAGCTCCCTTGAGACCCAGTTAATATATTTATGGTTTGTTGTGTAAACTGACTAAGTTTTGCTAGACAAGTGGTTATTAGCTACACTGACCATATATGAGATGTATGTAATGGTAAATAAATAAATGGGCAAGCATTGTGTGACTAAAAATTATCCTGCAATTCAATTGGTAGACATTAAAAATAAGTTATATTGTAGTGCATAAGTCATTGCAGATCAAATTACATGATATTAAACTTCCAAAAAGGTGACTTTATTTAGTTTTATTTTATTGGATTTCAGTATAACTGTCAAAAACAATGAAAGAGGTTAACCAGTATGAAAATTTGAGTCGGTTAGTCGTCACAATTGTCATTTAACGGCTCTGCTAATGCTTCAACATTAAACAAAAAATTGCGAACATTAAACAAAACATTTAGCAGAGCAGTATTCAAAAGTTCAGTTCAATTAACCATATATTTAAGGGACACCTGGCAATCTTGATGTTTAGCTCAACTGATCAAATATCAGAGCTGATCTTATGCCATGGTGCGGTGTCAGTCGTCCGTCCATCCGTCTTTACAGGAATGTTGCCCATGATGTCTAGTTGATCCTAGCAAAAATTCACTTTGATGTGAAATCCAAGACAGCCACCAAAGCTAAAAATAGATTTTTAAAAAAGTTTATAGCGACTCCTTCTTGAAAACTATAAGTGATATTGATATGGGACTTTTAAAATGATAAGCATGACATGATGTTGGTCCTTGTCGAAAATCATTTTGATTCGACATTAAACATGGCTGCCAGCGGCCATCTTTGTTTACACAGAGTTATATAATAAAAAAAACTTGTAGTGACTACTCCTCTGAAACTACTTGAAGGATTTTCATGAAACATCACAGGAATGTTGCTCTTGATATCTAGTTGATTCTAGCAAAATTTCAACGGCCATCTTTGTTTACATATAGTTGTATATAAAAACTTGTAACGACTACTCTGAACTACTTGACAGATTTTCATGAAACTTCACAGGAATGCTGATCTAGCTATCAAAACCTATCAATAAAGCTTCAAACTCATTGTTTAACAACTTGTTTCTTGTTTAAAAACTTGTGGCATCCCGTAAGTTTGAATTGCATTTGTTCAATCATTAATATTAATTATAAGAATAATATAAAGGAAATTATTTGTGCATATTACTTTTGATTCATATATTTCACCAATAATATATTGAAATCTATGGTAGTATAAGAAGAAAAAATGAAATCATTAATAATTTATTAAATTAAATGCAAAAAGGTTTAAAGTCAAAGTGATACTGCATAAATAAATCAAGGCGCTAGATTTACTGATTCATAAAAACTTCAAGATTGCCATGTGTCCCTTTCACATTGATAGTTTCTGTGCTTGTTAAGATGAAATCTGACTGAAGGATGCATGACTGACAGACAGTATATGTATGCTATACCAGAGCTTCATTGACAGTACATATTATATAGTTGTCTACCAGAGCTGTTACACTGCAATTCTATGATAACATTTCAATTCAGTTTTGCTCTATCTAATTTGAGTCATTTCAGCTTTATAATGAAATTCTGTATAAATAACATTTCGGCTATTTTATGCAAAAACAGCGGAAATATTGTAGATTATTTATTATAAATTTATGTAATAACACATTTTGTATCTATGAAAAACACTTGCATTCAAAGTCCAGTTTTATGTGACAGAGAGCACTATAGGGGGACATCCATGTCTCATGGACTCGTTTTGATTAAATTCTGTTATATTATTTTTTTCAGTGCATATCTGCAGCAAAAGTCTGTTATTGTATACTGCAGCGCAATAACAGTCTATATTATCTTCCTGCAGTGCAATAACAGTCTATATTATCTTCCTGCAGTGCAATAACGGTCTATATTATCTTCGTGCAGTGCAATAACACTCTGTATTGTCTTCCTGCAGTGCCGTACAGAGACTCCACATTGACCAGACTGTTACAGAATGCATTGGGAGGAAACAGCAAAACCATTATGGTATGTGATAACCGTATTAAACTCATAGTGATATAATGACAACCTGTCTGGTATATGGACGCAAATGACAGCAGCATAGTCTGGAAACTCTGCAAACTATGGCATGTCACACTAATTATTCTTTGTGTAAAAATACTTCCATTAATATAAATTGCTAAATACGCTTACTTCAATATATACTATTGCAGTGCTCCAGATAAGCTTTCATTATTGCTGTCTGCTTTTTTTAAATGGCATTAATTTGTGGCAAACAGCCAACAAAAAGGCCTTTTTTTTGTTCTTGCAAGCATCTACTTGTAATTGCTGATCATTTAATACCTCAAACTTCAATCAGTATTGAGTATGACTGGGCTCACTGGATTTTTCTAAGCTATTGAAGCGTGTACCCAGGAATTTGGTTCTCAGTATGCGTTGAAGATTTTTTAATGCATTTGTGCATTCATTCATTTTGTTTTTAATACGTTTTTGGTGAAAAAATCTGCGTAATTCTGTAGATACGCATCTTATCTGGAGCACAGCTACTGGTAGTTACACTGCTGCATCTCAAACAAAAGTATAAAAGCACAAATACATAAAATGTAGTATATCATGTGTATAAGGCGAATATTTGTATTTCTTCAACAGATTGCTGCCTTGAGTCCAGCTGACATCAACTATGAAGAAACACTATCTACACTACGATTTGGTGAGTCGTCACTTAAATATTACTTAAATCTGTAGTATCTGAAAGTCCAAGAAAACGGCTAATCATTATTTTCGCCATTAAATCGACCCTTTTCCTTTTAATACTTGACTTTTGTTGGTTAAATGATCAATATTTATCATATCTCACCTTGGGCACAGTTCTGTAACACTAAACTTTGTATGTTAAAACCAGTTTGTGGTATTTACCACTAATAAGCTCCTCAACCTCTATCCCTTTTCATCAACTTCCACTAGCCATAATGATACTATTAATTTTTGGGTCAGTAGGTCAAATGTCTAGGTTTTGTTTGTTTGTCTGTATGGTGTTTTACATCATTTTCAACACATGTAAGGTTATATATGACGGTCAATTTTTTGTGGTGGAGGCAGACCATCCAATTTTCCTGGGTAAAACCAGTACTGTATACCTCCCGCCGTCCATAAGAATCGACACTTCCTCACAAGTCGAGCTCCCAGTGAGATTCGAACCCGCAGCGGTGAGAGGCGAAGGTTTACAAGACGCTATCATTGAAAACCTTGTCTACACAATAACTCCTCAGCCCCTGTAGTCACATTCATAAAATCTTAAGATAAACTGTCTACGTTCAGTGGATGATCTATATTCATTTTAGGGTTAGGGTCAGTAGGTTAAAGGTCAAGGTCACCATGACCTGATCATGAAAAAGGTTTTCAGCATGATTACTCTTTTACCGCATATGGACCAATGAGGCGGAGTCCTCATGGTCACTTTTTCTAGTTTACTTTTATAATACATTGTCAGTCTCTAAGTTCTTGTCTGTGATACTTAGTTGGTAAAGTCAGTGGGTTCGAATCCAACTGGGAGCTCAACTTGTAAGTGAGGAAGTGTCGATTCTTATGGATGGCGGGAGGTGTACAGTACTGGTTAAACCCAGGAAACATGGGAGGTCTGCAATACCACAACCTTACATGTGTTGAAAATGACTTAAACAGCATACAAAAAAACAATGAGAAATTAAATTATTATTTCCATATCACAGCTGACAGAGCCAAGGCTATCAAGACCACAGCCACCGTGAATGAGAGTCCGACAGACAAGTTGATCCGCGAGCTGAGGGAGGAGAACGCACGCCTGATGGAAATGCTCAAAACTGGAGGAGTCGTATTGCCCGTAGCTGGTGGTGGCGGCGGCGGTGGTGGCTCTAATGATGGTGAGTGGCCTGTTTATAGAATCTTGATTTAAATACAGAACATGGATAATGTATGTGTGTATGTATGATGGTCCGCTCTAAAAAGAAAATGTGTTTCTTGGGGGGGTTTTTCTTCAGATTTTCATCTTTAAAAGTATTGTGAAAAAATTGTCATACTAAATGTGTAGAACTTGGTGGATTAGGATAGAGTCAGTGTTTCTGCAGGACTCAAACATTTTAGGGGTCATCCTTAACCCGCTATGGAATTAACTGGGGGTCATTTTGTAAATATAGGGGTCATATTTTTTGGACATGCATTTTGATGAATAGACCATGTGATGTCAGATAGACATGCATTATTAGTTGATAAGACATCTTTTTCGGTGGATTGGTCAGCAAAAAAAAGGAAGTTAAAGGGACGCACGGCAATCTTGATGTTTTTATCAAGCATCAATATTGGCATCTCTACTTATTTATCAAGAAACATTTTGACTTTAAACCGGCTTGTATATTGTAACAGAGTCATGCATGGGGGACTTAACTTATACATCATCATTTCTCGTTTATGGGTATTTTACTAACGCTGATATTATATTTCTATAACTGGTAAAATCTAGCCATTGAATTATACATGTTCATAAGTGGTTAAGTGACACCATCCTGTATATGTCCTGGTATACAGGATGGTGTCACTTAACCACTTATGAACATGTATAATATACAGACTTAGTGTAGACTGTTAGTGTATGATATTTCAGTCAACTATGAATCCAAGTCGCCCGATGGATGATATTTGAACTTTAGTTATCAAAAGACGTAGGATGCTTTTGTTTCCTCATTAAGTAGTGTCATTCAATTGACCAATCAAACGTTGACCAATTTATTATCATCTTATTAGTGATACTTAACTTAAGATTCGACATCCTGCAGAAATAGGATTCGTGTAGGGGGGTTAAGTAACTGATTAACTTTGTATTTGAACTGAACTTGCTTACATCAACTTGGATATACATCTTAATAAACTATACAAACTTTGTCACGTGTGTGTTGTGTTGTTACAATATCATTAAATAAAAACGCTGTGTTTTCAATTTACCAAATGTTGAAATATATTATTGGTGCAGTATTATCAAAAGTCAGTAATATATACAAAATTAATTTGGTTTATACTATTATGCATGTTATTTAGGAAAACTAACGGGACGCCGCGAGTTTTCAAAAATTCAAGATTGCCATGTCTCCATTTAACCAGCATTATGTTTCATTTTGGGTTCGTCTGCCATTTTAGCGGCCGTTTCATGATTATCTACGCGCTTTTATTTGCTATTGTTTTTATATAAGCGTCTACCTACTCAAACCCACACACATGTGATGACGACAATAACGCGGAAAGTACAGACATTAGTTTAACCTGTTCTAAAAATAGACCAAGAATGAATAACTTTATTTTCCAATCATGGGCCACAAAGATGGCATTATAATCCAGGGGTCAAGCCAGACTCCAAAAATAGGGAGAAGTGACTTCTCCCTCCAGTCAAAACAGGGAGAAGTTTTTCAGAACAGGGAGACTTGAGGTCGGTCGACATGAGACGGGCGATTAAATATGAAGTTATCCAATTCTTAACCAATTGCATGTTATTTTATTAATTATTTGTATTGGTATTATTACTATTATAATAACTAAAATAATGCATAATACTAATAAAGCATGTATTATTATTATCATTTTGTTATTATTATTATTTTCCCACGGCCTTACAAACTTCAAAGTGAACATTGCCAAAAACCCTTTCTGTCTTGAACATACCAACTGAAATCGTATAACTTCATGCATTTTCAACCCTAACCAACTTGACAGAATGCACTTCGTTTCATTTTTATTGAAAAATACTAATTATTCGATAATTACCCCAAACATAGTTTTCATGCATACCCGCATTGAATACATTTCCGCTGATTTCTCTCGTCAATCAAACAATCACAAACAAACTCTCTTTATACCAAACACATTTCTTTATTACATAATTAGCCTCAATAAAACCCACAATCGAAGTTTTACTTATTAAAGGTTCTTTACAACTGTGCCGATGTCAATCATATAATTTATATACACTGTCTTTTAAATTTATTTGTCGTGGGAGATTTTTTCAAGGTATCTCGTTGTCAATCATAATCATAAACCCGCCCTTGCGCAGTGTTTTGTAGTACGATTTTTAATTATTCATCAAACGAAAAAATACGACAGCTTTGATTGGTTTACTTAAATAGAATGCGCACATGATTCCCCCCAACATGATCTAATCACCTGATCGCCTAACGAGCAAACATGGCGGTTGATATTCTCATCTCGCCTTAGGCAAGCCGATAAAGATTGATAATTAGGCTATTGCCCTGATTAGATATGAGTCGGGTTGTTATTTAATGGTAATGGGATTAAATAAGGTACGTGTGATACACGCGCTGATTGTGTATTTTAGAGGCTTTTGTTTATTATGAGTTAATCACATTTGAAATTGCCGAAATTGACCCGAATTTGCTGAAAATGACGGCGACTCAAATTTCGCCCCACATGAATAAAAAAGCGAAGTCGGCCAAATTAAAGCGAATTTTTTAGCGACTTCGCCTAATCGCGTGACCCCTGATAATCACCGTAAAAGAAAAACATAATGAAACATAACAAAAAGCCTAATTCTGATTAGCATAATAACAGTAAATTGTAATGAAATTATAAGATGTAATATGATCGATATGACGATGACAATAACACGAAAGTACAGGTATTAGTTTTTCATGTTCTAAATATAGACCAAGATGTAAATAGAAATAAGTTCAGTCCATCGTGATTCCTTACATTTGAAGCTTTTCTAGAAAGTATTACGATGATAATTTGACGGGTATTTCATTTCTAGCCTAGTCAATTTCATTGCGTCACGAAAAACTCACAAGCTGATTTATGTCGCGTCGCCGATCATTTTAGTGCACCAAAAACGCAAGAAACGCGCTCTCGCAGAAACACTGATAGAGTGCACTAAATTATAGATACAGATGCTTTAAACAAAAGGTGTTTTTTTCTGTTTTTTTCTGAAGTTTCCGCTTACAGGGTATTATATGATTTTTACCAACTTGTTTAATAATTAACAATTATAGAATTAGCATATATGTGAGAGTTTATTTATAAGTCGTAATGTCACCGAATGTCAGAAAACATGCCTTAACATGTCCTTATTGACATAAGGTCATTGAGTGGATTATGAAAAATATAGAATGTGTTTTTGCACTCTGAGGATAACCCATTTTATAGCATTAAGTTTAAATTGACTCCTTTTAAGAAAAGCAGAATAATTTAAAAGCATGTAAATTTATTGATGACTCTAACCATAAGTATATCTGCTAATTACAAATTGAAAACAAGATTCCTTCTGGTTAATATGTGTCTAACAGCATTAAAAGTTATCTCAAATTCATAATAATGTGTGTATTAAATGAAATCGTTAGTTGCTGCATAGCCTGCTTTGAAGTCATAAATACCAATCACAACCTTATTCCTTCCTTAATGTTTGTTAAATATAATTTGTAGCTTCAGTTATGTGTTGCAAACAAATGCTTTTGACATTATTCATGTATTTATTAGTAATCAAGCTGGTTATTTTGACAATGTTTGACACATTATAGTGCAGTCTCGTGAGTTTCCTTTTATTTAAGCTGCGAGAATCAAGGCTCTTATGGTGAATTGAATTGAATTGGGGTTTTAAGGCGCACCAACACATGAAAGGTTATATGGCGCCTAACAGAAATGAACATGCCAGGCTCATCCTCCATGTACATCAAGATAAAATATCGAGAACGGGCCTAGAACCTTCTCACCCTGAACTGCAGAGTTGCTGCAACTTCTACTGTAGACACTCCATTTACGCTGGAGCCACGACATTTCTGCCACTGCTCTAATGATATGAGCGAGATAGCACCTGATACAATGCAGGGGTCATGATGAAGACCTTTAATGAGCATGGACAAAAAATGATAAAATGAAAATGAATTTGTGGGGTGGGGTTCTACCCCTCTGCCTTCCCCTCCAACGGGATCTGCAGTGGCCCTAATCTTTGCCCTGTAACCACAAGGGGAAACACCTACCGTAGAGCTACGAAGCGGCCTGTTTATAATGTAGTCAGATATCCGGATCGACCCTCATCCACACTTTCCCGGAAAGGTTTCTGAAGACATCACGCAATGCCTGAATAAGCAGCTGCTTATTTAGAAACTTAAAGTTCTCCGGCAAACAATACTTATTTTTACATACAACTTAGTAGCGGTTTTAAATATATGTTTCTCTCCGGGACTCAAGAAATGTTCATATGATGTTTAAGAGTTAAATTTGTTAATTGATAATACTACAAAAAGGGTGGCCATTCATCTATTACCGCCCCAGCTAATACACCAGACAATATTTGGTTATTCTGTTTGACATTGTTTGTATTCATGAGTGGGTGGGGCTAAGTTCCAAAAACGGAACGGACAGAGTGCGAGATATTTTGAAAGGAAAACATGCAAGACAAACATGCCTGCTGAAAATGTACAGTCACTGCTAACAATGCCTAGATTGGCATGATATTCTTCTCTTTAGTGAGTTTTATGCATGCACATGTGGTATTTAAGGTTTAGTTTATTGAAATACGACAGTTATTTATGCAGGCATCGTGTGATGGTTTCAGAAACCTCTCCGGGAAAGTGATGATGGTGGTCAGTCAGGGTATAAAGGGGTAGCATCATATCTCTATGGTAGGTACACACCATAAGAACTGAATTGAATTGAATTGGGGTTTTAAGGTGCACCAACAAGTGAAAGGTTATATGGCACCTAACAGGATTGAACATGCCAGGCTCATCCTTCATGTACATTGAGATAAAATATGGAGAATGAGCCTAGAACCTTCTCACCTGCAGAACTGCAGAGTTGCTGCAAATTCTATTTTTGTAGACACTCCATTTACGCTGGAGCCACGTTTATTGTTTTTCTGCCACTGCTCTAGTGATTTGAGCGAGATGACACCTGAAACAATGCAGGGGTCATGATAAAGACATTTTATGAGCATGAACAAAAAATTATAATATGAACATGAATTTGTGGGGGTTGGGGCGGGGTGTGGTTCTACCCCTCTGCCTACCCCTCCAACAGGATCTGCAGTGGCCCTATTCTTTGCCAACGGGGCGCCGGAATCACATCATAAGAGCTATGATTCTCACAGCTCCCTTTATTTTGACAATACACATCAATGTATAGTGCAATCTACATTTTTTTTCTACCTTTTATTTATTGTTCATTGTTTGAAAATCTGCCTGCCACATTTGACTTTAAATGTATGATTTGTTTCATTTTCTGTTATTGAATATTAATATGCAGTAGTTTCTGCTAGACATTTATTGGATGTTTTTTCCCTATGTCAAGTTCTTTTTTTATATTGATTATTTGTTACAAACAGCATGCATCATATTTCTTTTTAGACGGTGAGTCGATTTCCGAGATATGGTATTTATTATAATCTGCGTTACTCATAGGTCGTCTTTTAGTCAAACATAATCAACTTTACTTGCATTAAAAGTTATAATTTATTATAGTCCATGCTTTTCCCTTCGTAAATTACATATTGTTTTGTAGAAATCAGTTACAACTTCTTTCCCTGTTCTTTATGAAATTAAATGGTTGTTGCATCTAGAGTTAGAAATATACCTGAAGGTCAAGATCATTTATGAGGGAATGCTGAGTGTAAAAGGAAAGTTTTGAAATGTCAAGGTCATTAAATTGTATGTGGGGTCTGTCGAGTTACAGTAAACAGAGGTTTAATTTTATTATACTTGTTTGGAATGAAGCTACTGCCGTACAGCTTTGGTTTTTAACATCTTTTACAAAAGCTTTAACATAACATTTATTTAAGGTATGTTTGAAGCTGTAAATGTCAACATATGCTTTCATCACATAAGAATAAAAACTACTGAAATGTCGACAAGTCCTCATTTCATCTACATATGTTATTGTAGCCTGGTTTGTCTTCTGTCAAAGTCAGTAGGCATTATTAAAGTAGTTGATTGATTTAAAAACAGATTTTCCTGTCGTATATTTGATGAAAAAATCTTTCAAGCTTTTAAGTTTCTATGAATTTGTGTTATTTTTCATTGTATTTAAATAGAAAAACCAAGTTTCTCAAGCTATATAGGTCTTTAATTTGTGATATTTGTTTTACAAACCATCAATACAGAGAAATGCCGTAGGACGAGGAATATATTAAAATTAAAGGGGTTGATGCACTATTTTCAAACAAGAATTATTTTAAAGGGCTCTGAACAACTTAAAAAAAGCTGAAAGAATTATCAAAATGCCATGTAAAATAAAGGAGATATGACCTATTGAAAAGTTAAAAAAGAAAGCATAAATGGAGGCTGCCATCTCGGAACGATGACGTCATCGCTCCTTTTTACCATATATGGCATATTGACAACAAAAAAATGTATTTTAAAGCAAAGAAAATCGATGCAAATGAAAAATAACCATACAATCGATACATTTTACATCTGTATATTTATTTTTAATCAATTGGCAGTGATTTTCTTTGCTTTAAAGTGTGTTTTGTCAATATGCCATATATGGTAAAATGGCGCGATGATGTCATCGTTCAAAGATGGCTGCCCCCATTTATGTTCTATTAAATTTTCAATAGGTCATATCTTCTTTGTTTTTCATGGCATTTTGATAATTCTTTCAGCTATTTTCAAGTTTTTCAGAGCCCTATTAAATAAATAGTGTTTGAAAATAGTGCATCAACCCCTTTAAAATTTTGGTAAAGCATTTTGTTTATTTTCTGATGGAAAGGAAATAAGAATGAAATAGGGTAGGAGGTAAGACAAAAATGATCGAATTCCCTTCGGAAAAATGTAATTCCTAATTTTATTTTACCGTAGTAGGGTTTGTAAAACAAATAATAGAATAATGAAGGCCATACTGTGTTATATCGTTAATATATGGCAATATCCCATGTACAGCATAGTCTAGTATAATTATAATATTAGGATATAGAGCAGACAATAGTATGATTATTATTGAAACAAACATGTATATTATATTCTAAAGGAAAAAAGAGACACAACTCGGGATTTTCCGCTGTAACATGTATACACTGCACACTCAATTCCAAATACTATTACAGAGAAATCCCAAGATGTAGAGATTTTAATCACAGTACACTTTGTAACACAAAATTCAAAAATGTTGAAGTTCCGCTTTGAAAATTTGAAACTTTTCAGTATTGTATTTAATTTAAAGAGATTGCAAAAGTTTACATCCTAAGTTTGCTAATCTGTTTGAGCCAAACGCATATTTTATCAATAAGAAAACTTTTTACGAAAGGAGAGGTCTAATGCAGCCATGTACCATTCGATTAACAGCAGCATATTATACATATAATTCCTGAGTTGTGTTTCTTTTTTTATATATATATAAATAATAAAAGTCAAGATCTCTGTTTCATCTTTTAAGATTTGCAAGGTTAGTATTTTCACAAGTCATAATCTGTATTCTTCCTAGATATAATTATATATATTTAGGTGATAGGATTTCAAGTAGAAAGGATATTTTTATAGTTTAACTATCTCTAAAGGACATTTTATCTAACTTCGAAAGACATTAACTAACAGTGGCGTTGAATTGTCCGGTGCAGGTTTTCTAAAATTTTAAAATGCAAATCGGTCCAGGTTTTTTACTGCCGTAAGAATCGCACTTATTTTGAAAAAAATCACTAAAATCACCGTACCCCACCCACCATGTCAGCTGCATCATGCATTTTTTCCGTTTAATCATTTATATAGAGAACTATTTAAAATTTATGTTTGTATTATAATTGTATTATTTATAACTTACTTTATCACAATTTGTACATTTTAATGACTGACATCATGTCTTCGCTTTACTGAATGAATAATTTTCACTCAATATTAAAATTGTTGATCATTTGAGGAATTGAACCAGAAGTGTCTAATAAACGGGAAGTCGCGTGAAGAATCACCGTGGTTAAAGTTATTGTAAAAAAAAAATCAAACAAAACAGTAACACCACTCGGTATTTTAATTTTTTTTAATGACGCAAACAAATTTCAGTCCCAGCTTTGGCCACTTCAAAAAACAAACCGACACAAGCAAACAGGCTAACACCTTACGACTAACGGTATATCAAAGAAATTACAGACGGTAACACTCGCTTTAGTGAACTGACAGAACGCGTGATATACTTTCTCTGATCACACATCAAAGGCATGCTACCTAGCTATAGACTCTTCCGGAAAACTCCCTACTATCGGTAATGGTTTAGTCCAAATTGACCTACTTTCGCACAGCGAGTGACAAACATCTTGTTATGGATCAAAGAATATTGCCGCAAGGCATAGTTTAAGATATTAGAAGGAGGGTAAAGGGCAATTGTAGATTTTTTAACTACCGATAGATAAAATATCTGGACCGATTTAAACAGAGATTTTGAAAAGAAAAACGGTCTGGAGAAACAGATTTCGGTCTGGGAACTGATAAACCGGCGATTTTAGAAGCCCTGGTTTGGTGACATCATCAACAATTCCAGCGTCAACATCAGTTGATGAGAAAGTGCAACAAAGCACAAAATCTGGTTTAAAACCAAATAACTGGGTTAATAAGTAGATTGTAAAGATTGGCAGGTTTTGTTTATACATTATCTTGCGGATAGTGACTGATAGATTGATGGATGAAAAGCAGATAGACACACAGAAAGACAAAAACACTATTTACGATTCCATAATTTTTACTTTGTGATTTTAAACTGTGAAGCTGAACATTTTTAAAATAAGGCTCACCTACTGGTCTCATCCTGACTTTCATGCATTCGCTAGGTTGAAACGTGTATATATACTGTATTTCATCCACTAAGTACACCTGCCCAACAACCCTACCCTGTACTCTTCTGGGGAAAAGGGCTCAAGTGTGACCCTTGCAGAGCAGTGTGATATCTGTATCACTGTTGTGATCATATTTATATATACACGAGCATCTTTGTGTTTTACTTATATTGCCTATTAATGCTGCCTTGTTGGTTAGAGAATAGTTCATGGCGGGTATTTCTTTATTTACACTGTCCCATTTTATTGGGTTGACTGTAGGGTAAGTGTGAGGTTTGGTGCACCCTAGAACCTGGTTTAAACCCCCAGTGGCCTTTTTTGCTACTAACCGTTGCAATGCGGTAGCCCTATTGTCAACCCTTTTGTGTATGTGATGTCTTATTTGGCCTTTTGTTCATCTTTAAGTTTGTTCTTTGTTTCTATGTGTGTTTGTGGTTGACCGTCGTCCTTAAATGCTGCTTTTCCTGTTCGATTTTTATATCAATATAAATGGTGTTGACAGTTTCCAGCCACTTTTAATGCAGCCATATTGTAAAGTGGAGTCTTAAATGAGGTCTTATTTATTATTGAATTTATTAAACGAGTCTTAGCAAATAAGATATGATGCGATTATCAGTCTGATGTGATGGAACTACTCACTGAGCATCGTATCGTTTTTGCCAACAAGTTTAATAATGCAATAATAAATTATCACGCATGTGAGTTTCTATTTATCATATGTCAGACTCACATACTGGCACATGACATCGGAAAGATCATATGTCACATACCGTCACATGACCTCAGAAAGCATGCCTTGACGTGATATTATTGAATAAAAAAAATACCATTATGTCCTGGCTTAATTTGACCACCAGAAGCCAATTTTTGCGACAGGGAATACCATGTTAGTGCCTGATCATATCCAGTTTTTCAGGTGAGGCTGAGAAAAAAATGAAGCCCGATAAAAAATCATTCTTAAAAATGAAATGTCAAGTGACAAATTTTGGCTCATTTGGCCTGTGACCTCCAAGTGTGACCTTGACCTTTGATGTACGAACCCGGTTATTGCACACAACACACCTTCTCATCATGGTC
Organism: Cyrtodaria siliqua; assembly: GCA_037043455.1. NCBI lineage: Eukaryota > Metazoa > Mollusca > Bivalvia > Adapedonta > Hiatellidae > Cyrtodaria > Cyrtodaria siliqua. The sequence goes on along the minus strand of JAWPHD010004148.1, from coordinate 6,364 downwards.
GACATGTTCGTCACGTTTCATGGAAATCCTTTCTGTTCTTTCAAAGTTATGGCTGAGACATGATTGTTTCGGACTGACGGACGAACAGACAGTGGGATTACTGTATGTCTCCCTTTGGGGGCATAAAAAGTAGTGCAAGGGGTGCTAAATTGGTCAAATATAGTAAGTGCAACCGATAGTAAATACCTACTTTTAAGTTTATGACGGCCTATTTATGCCATAACTGGTGGGTCCCACAGATTCAAGTGCATGTTACTATGAAGTGTTATCCCAGTTTGTATGCATAATCATTTACATGTAGGGCTATATCCCATATCTATAGTATAACAAAAATCATAAAAGTTGTATTTCAAGTATTTATGCATACATTAATTTTATTTCCTAGATGTATTGATATAAACAAAAATGTATGTTGATATAAAAATTTCACCTCATTATATGACCTCCAACTTGAGTGACAGTGTCAAACCCAACAAATCCTTAGTATGAAAGTTTTATTTGCAGAAAAAAGGAACGGACATTTAAGATTAATGACAACATATCTTTAATTATCTATATCTGAACTAGACTAACCCTTCTGAAACTCTTTCTCGTAGACAGATAGTAGATAACTATAATGACTGTGTTCTTATTTTAAAAAAAAGAAAAGAAGAAGGAACAAAAAGAAGAGAAAATCAGTGTTTTGTAGAGAGTGGAACTCTTAGTTACTGTGGTTATTTGGATTATCTATTTTCTGTTACTTAGACTTTGCAGATCTGATTCTATATTCATATTCTTGGAAAATCTCTATTAACACAAAATGAATAATATAAAAAAAATGCTTAAACAGGAATTGTGCATTAAGGGGGCCCTCTGCTGAGGTTTTGGATTTTTGCACTTCCGGAAATTTACATTTGTTATATTTCAAAAATTATAATAAAACTGGAAAAAATAATCATACAGTAACAAACTTATGCCCAATAGGGATATTTTAGTGCAAAAAAAATATAAAAAAATTAGATTTTTTTTTTGACCTCACATGTTGTGCCCAAAATTGACAATTTTTAACATAAGCCAAAATGGGGGGTAGGGGTACAAAAGATGGTATTTCTCAAAAACCATTTCAGATATTCACTTAATTTAAACTTTATTACAAAGACATGTGTTAGCATATACATAGACAGGAATAAAAAGTATTTTCCTATTATTTGTTACAGACCTATGCCGTTATATGTCAGAGCTCGTCGAAATCTAAAAAAGCACGTTTTTTTCTCAGTTTTTATTGAATATCTTTCTTATATGCACACCGACCCCCAATTTTTATTTTTTTATTCTGATACTCAGGTCTTGTGTATATTGTAGACAAAATATCTCAAAAAGTTATCTGTTCCTTTATTATGAAAAATTTATGGATCACAAATTTAAAAATGCAATTTATAGTACTGGGTGGGGTAATGACAAGGGATGTACTAATTTTTCAGATGGTGATAAAAATACCCCAACCCTTAATTTTTCGTCCTAAAGTATGATCTATTACATTAAAAAAGACGGAAAATCGATACCTGTTCTGCAAACCACACTACACACATGTAAGTTGCCATACACAATTTGCAGCTGATTCAGAATTTAAAACCGCACTGTGAGAGTGTATTACTAAAGATTAATTTTGCGAAAAAGTTAAATCACCGACCCATCATTATTTTTCCAGAAACTAACTAGTAATATGTTAGTCTTCATAAAAAACAGGGAAATAAAAAATTCTATCTGTTCTGATATTCACCAGAGGGCACCCTTAAGTGGTTTGATAAAAAAAACTTTAAAAAAAAAGGAAGGAAGTTTAAAGAAATCGGAATTTGATATAATTGTGAATATATTTCATTGATTAAAGTAAAAAACAATATAAATAATTGATGTGAATTGTAATTAAAAAACACAACTATGAATTGTGGGATTGATGACCGTAGCACACAGTTGCTATGGCAACAGTATTTTGAATGTTCTGAATATGGTAAGTATGAATTAAAGTTCTTGATACTACATATAAAATATTCTTTAAAAAAAAAATCTTTAAAAAAATCCTCAGATTGTAAAGCAACTGAAGTAGTTCTCTGCTATTCAAAAATGAAATTGGAAAAACATATTACAATACAGACAATAATATTTCAACTGTCTGCAGAGGAGAATATTATGTCAACACAAACGAATTTCATACAGCAGCAGCCAGGCCAATGAGTCCCAGTTTCTACTTTTGATGTCAGCCAATCTTCTGGTCACGCACATATAATCTAGTGATTTATTGAAGAATATAATGAGATATTTTAATATGTAATTGTAATAATATATTGTGCATGTCTATGCAAAATGTCAAGGGGCCACTGCTATATTTTATAGTGTTATACAACAGATCGAAATATGTTTGGATACAAAAGATCGAAAATGTATTGAATTTTGAAATATTTTTAAATTTTTTAAAGGTAGTTTGGGAGGCGGTGAAGCTCTTCTATTAGGGAAGGCACTTGTACATCATATTGTATAAATGGATATAAATATTCATATAAAATATGTTTAGTCCATCACGCAAAGCAGCAGTGACAGCTAGCACCATGGTTTACAGACCGATCGAGCCAGAATTTTTACCAAAAACAAATTGGATTTTTTTATTTGTGGTTAAAACATGCATGGTCTCATTTGTTTGATGTTCCTTTGCATGACAGAGGTGGAAGAGATGAAGCGACAGATGGAAGAAGAACTGAGAAAGAAAGAAGAGGAGCTGGAAAGAATGAGTCAGACGTACGAACAGAGAATGCAGGAAGCTGCCGGTGCCAATCAGGTTTGTTTGTCATGATCGAAACGCTTTGTTTGTTATGACTGAATATATGACTGCAAGCCCTGGAATATATCGCACAAAAATGACGGTATTTTTATAAAAAAGTATGAGTAAAATACTCAAATACTCAGACTATCTGGAGTTCTGAATACTAAACATAATGTTTGTGTTCTGCTATGGCATTACGTGGTCTAGTGGTAGAGCATCCGCCTGAAGGTTCAATCCGTTGCTGGGTTACACCAAGGACTTCTTAAAAATCCCTTGCTTGACGTTCAACATATAAAGAGTTATTCTAGGACTGGTTGGCACAGTGTAGTATAATGTGACTGGGTGGGGTATCATGCTATCTGTCTAAGACATAGTATTCCAGTGTGGCAGCACTATAAAGTTGCTCTTTGAGCTCACTGCTGCAAGTAGACTCAGTCCTCATATGAGGGAAAGATTGTTTAAAGCAATGTTAAACTTTATACAGGGCTTTTTTCCTAAAAAATTGGGAAGAGGCCCAAGCCTGTTCATTTTGGGAAAAAACAATGCACTTATTTCTCATTTTGGGAAAGATGTAAGATTTCATATAATTATTAAGTTAATATGACAACACAATTATTTATATTTTCATCCATTATTTATTATAATTACTGACTTCTTCTCAGTCAGAAATGACAAAAAGACACGCAGATTTAATGCTTTTTCACAAATTCTGAGAGTCTGCTGTTTTTCTGCCACAGTTGGAAAAAAAAAAGTCATTTTTTCCCTTGGGAAGAAGCCTTTTGTAGGACCTGTTGTACATATATACATATACATTGTTCCGGAACAGGGTCAGGAGCCCCTGTTGTACATACATACATATACATTGTTCCGGTACAGGGTCAGGAGCCCCTGTTGTACATACATACATATACATTGTTTCGGTACAGGGTCAGGAGCCCCTGTTGTACATACATACATATACATTGTTCCGGTACAGGGTCAGGAGCCCCTGTTGTACATACATACATATACATTGTCCCGGTACAGGGTCAGGAGCCCCTGTTGTACATACATACATATACAATTGTCCCTGTACAGGGTCAGGAGCCCCTGTTGTACATACATACATACAGGGTCAGGAGCCCCTGTTGTACATACATACATAAACATTGTTCCGGTTCAGGGTCAGGAGCCCCTGTTGTACATACATACATATACATTGTTTCGGTACAGGGTCAGGAGCCCCTGTTGTACATACATACATATACATTGTTCCGGTACAGGGTCAGGAGCCCCTGTTGTACATACATACATATACATTGTCCCGGTACAGGGTCAGGAGCCCCTGTTGTACATACATACATATACATTTGTCCCTGTACAGGGTCAGGAGCCCCTGTTGTACATACATACATACATATACATTGTTCCGGTACAGCGTCAGGAGCCCCTGTTGTACATACATACATATACATTGTTCTGGTACAGCGTCAGGAGCCCCTGTTGTACATACATACATATACATTGTTCCGGTACAGCGTCAGGAGCCCCTGTTGTACATACATACATATACATTGTTCTGGTACAGGGTCATTGGCCCCTGTTGTACATACATACATATACATTGTTCGGTACAGGGTCAGGAGCCCCTGTTGTACATACATACATATACATTGTTCTGGTACAGCATCAGGAGCCCCTGTTGTACATACATACATATACATTGTTCCGGTACAGGGTCAGGAGCCCCTGTTGTACATACATACATATACATTGTTCCGGTACAGGGTCAGAAGCCCCTGTTGTACATACATACATATACATTGTTCCGGTACAGGGTCATTAGCCCCTGTTGTACATACATACATATACATTGTTTCGGTACAGGGTCAGGAGCCCCTGTTGTACATACATACATATACATTGTTCCGGTACAGGGTCATTAGCCCCTGTTGTACATGCATACATATACATTGTTCCAGTACAGGGTCAGGAGCCCCTGTTGTACATGCATACATATACATTGTTTCGGATACAGGGTCAGGAGCCCCTGTTGTACATACATACATATACATTGTTCCGGTACAGGGTCAGAAGCCCCTGTTGTACATACATACATATTCATTGTTCCGGTTCAGGGTCATTAGCCCCTGTTGTACATACATACATATACATTGTTTCGGTACAGGTCAGGAGCCCCTGTTGTACATACATACATATACATTGTTCCGGTACAGGGTCAGAAGCCCCTGTTGTACATACATACATATACATTGTTCTGGTACAGGGTCAGGAGCCTCTGTTGTACATGCATACATTGTTCTGGTACAGGGTCATTAGCCCCTGTTGTACATGCATACATCTACATTGTTCCGGTACAGGGTCAGGAGCAGAGACAGATGAAGGATGACGAAGACAAGAAGGTGGTCCCCCACTTCTGGAACCTGAACGAGGATCCCGCCCTGGCTGGCATGATTGTGCACTTTGCCAGACCCGGGCAAGTCACGAGTCTGGTACAAAGAATGCCTCACCGCCACAGAAATACAGCTTAACGGTCTAAGTAGATTAAATTCCAGATGTTGCTTTAATGAACCTCTCTGAGGTTGCTATCTCAATATGACCTGTTAATAATTAACTAAACTGTATTAGCCTTGTTTTACTAGAAACTCTACACATAATACGACGCAAACTCGGCCATATGAACCGGGAAGTTGGCCAATATGAAAAAACAAGGCAATATGAATAAACTCTGCCAATACAAGCTTAAGTAACGTCATTCACGTTAAGTAACGTCATTCACGTTAAGTGACGTCATTAACGCTCACTTACCAATTTATAAATTAATGTAATTAACGCTATTATAAATAAACGCAAATCATGTCAAAATAATGTTATTAAAATAAAATTCTACTGTAGTGGACATTAATTAATAAAATTGTCATTAATTAAGTTTTCATATTGTTCTCGAGTTATTGGTCTCGGACTGTCATATTGGCCCTTAGACCAATAACTGGGCCAATATGGAAACACTTAATTAATAACATTATGTGTTGGCTGGCTGTAAAACCCATTTCATTTCATTGAATAAACATAACACGACAGTAATATGTATGAAAGAAAATACAAAAAAAAAATGTTACAAAATGCAAGAATGCATAATCATTCCACGTTTTTCCAAGTTTTTCATTATAAAGGTTTTTGACTACATCCCTTTAAGTGTTTTCTGTGAGGCAAGTCTTGAAGTTGAATATTTGTCTTTAGAATTTGTATTTTCCATATTATCATTGCGTCGTCTGGATCTTTCTATTCATCTTCAGGATCAACAATGGTGTTAATTTTTTGAATCGTTTCAGAAACTTATTTACTTATTAAACTACTTTTTGTTGCATTTCAGCATTGCCAAGGAGCACTGTGAGGTGAACAACAACAAGGGAGCCGTGACCGTGAAGCCTAACCCTGCCGCCAAGCAGATCATGGTGAATGGTGAGAAGATTACCAGCGAGACCAAGCTCCGTCACAATGACAGGTATAGATACTTCTGTTGTGGTTTTTGACTCAGTTATAGTCATCTATATTGGGGCTTCTTGTCTC
>JAWPHD010004147.1:0-195730 GCA_037043455.1 Cyrtodaria siliqua | reverse complement strand
TTTATTCATTCATTGTAAAATATGAACCCTGTATAATTCCGCTACCAATACCATACAATGTACAGTCCGTTCTAAAATCACGTATTAGGAGAGAGAAGTGTTGCATAACCAACGGGTGCTTGTTTAGAAGAGTTATTGCCCTTGTATATAATTTGGAGACATGCGCAGCCAGGACAAGACACTGATTTCACTAAGTTTCTGTATGGTTTACTAATTATTATGTATCACGAAGTTTCTGTATGGTTTACTAATTATTATGTATCACGAAGTTTCTGTATGGTTTACTAATTATTATGTATATATATTGAACTTTCCTTATACTTTGCATTAAGTTAATCGTGCACTACTGTATGTTGTGAATTTGTATGGCGAAATAGTACTTTGCCTTAGCCTCGACCGTCGGATTGGGACGTAAACCAGACGGTCTTCCGTTTTATTTCCGTGCACGTTAAGGAAGCATGGGGATTTATTCTGAGAGAATGGCATGTTCCGGGATGACTTAGTATCCTTCCCCGCTTTCTGGGGCGGCTCTTAAACGGCATATACTGTTGCTGATGCACCGTGAATCAACAATTAATTAGACGTGGGGAGTCCGTGGCCGAGTGGTTAGGGTCTCTGACTTTAAATCATTTGCCCTTCACCCCTGTATGTTCGATCCCTCAGGGGTCAAGAAGTCGTTGCTGGGAAGCTATCCAGCTAGCTTGCGAAACGTCGGTGGTTCTACCCAGGTGCCAGCCCGTGCACGAAACTTGCCCGGAGGGGCACCTGGGGTATTCCTCCACCAGTGGAAGCTGGAAAGTCGCCATTTGGCGCGACTATAAAATTCAATTCAATTCAATTAAAAATTACAGTGTTCCAATATCATAAAGACCCTTCTTGCCTCTCACCGCTTCTGGTTCGAATCGCATTGCGTGCCAGACTCGTGAGAAAGTGTCGATTCTTACATATGATGGGAGGTATAAAGTACTGATTCTATACCCAGAAAAACTTGGGTCTGATCTGCCTCAACATGTTTTAACCCCGTGTATGTGTGTGTGTGTATATTCGCGTTTATTTATACTCGCTGTATTGCACTGGGACTTTTAGCGAATGGACCTCGGTTTAAGGTCTCATCCGAAGGACTGGTAACGTAGAACGTACTTTTATTTCGATGATTAACCCAATTTCGGTCATGGCTGGGATTGAACGCACGATCCCTGGGTAACTAAGCCGCGATGCTACCCATTACATCATGGCGATACCGCCTAACCCCTATTTAGCTTCCTTATTTCGTGTGGAATAGTATATTATGGTACCTGCACTCTGGCTTCCGTCAGTTCGATCCTGAGGGCTAACTCTTCTCTGAAAAAATAAATAATTAAATAAGCCATTGTACAATTTATTATAAAAGCCCGTTCCTTTGTAGGCAGGGTTTTGATACTTAAACATAATTATAGCATATTTGACTATATAGGTACTAACGATGAACTCATTTAAGCTATCGCCTCTATATTAAAGTGGGAATTACCATGTCAAAAAAGGTAACTAATGAAAAATATCGCCTCCGTGGTCATAAGTATCGCCTCCGTGGCCATAAGTATCGCCTCAGTGGTCATAAGTATCGCCTCCGTGGCCATAAGTATCGCCTCAGTGGTCATAAGTATCACCTCAGTGGTCATAAGTATCGCTTCCGTGGCCATAAGTATCGCCTCCGTGGCAATAAAAATCGCCTCCGTGGCCATAAGAATCGCCTCCGTGGCCATAAGTATCGCCTCAGTGGTCATAAGTATCGCTTCCGTGGACATAAGTATCGCCTCAGTGGCCATAAGTATCGCCTCCGTGGCAATAAAAATCGCCTCCGTGGCCATAAGAATCGCCTCCGTGACCATAAGTATCGCCTCAGTGGCCATAAGTATCGCCTCCGTGGCAATAAAAATCGCCCCCGTGGCCATAAGAATCGCCTCCGTGGCCATAAGTATCGCCTCAGTGGCCATAAGTATCGCCTCCGTGGCAATAAAAATCGCCTCCGTGGCCATAAGTATCGCCTCAGTGGTCATAAGTATCACCTCAGTGGTGGCAATAAAAATCGCCTCCGTGGCCATAAGTATCGCCTCAGTGGTCATAAGTATCGCTTCCGTGGCCATAAGTATCGCCTCAGTGGTCATAAGTATCACCTCAGTGGTCATAAGTATCGCCTCCGTGACCATAAGTATTGCCTCAGTGGTCATAAGTATCGCTTCTGTGGCCATAAGTATCGCCTCAGTGGCCATAAGTATCGCCTCCGTGGCAATAAAAATCGCCTCCGTGGCCATAAGTATCGCCTCCGTGGCCATAAGTATCGCCACAGTGGTCATAAGTATCGCCTCAGTGGTCATAAGTATCGCCTCCGTGGCCATAAGTATCCCCTCAGTGGTCATAAGTATCGCCTCAGTGGCCATAAGTATCGCCTCCGTGGCCATAAAAATCGCCTCCGTGGCCATAAGAATCGCCTCAGTGGTCATAAGTATCGATTCCGTGGCCATAAGTATCGCTTGTAGCCATAAAAATCGCCTCCGTGGCCATAAGTATCGCCTCAGTGGTCATAAGTATCGCCTCCGTGGCCATAAGTATCGCCTCCGTGGCCATAAGTATCGCCTCAGGGGTCATAAGTATCGCCTCCGTGGCCATAAGTATCGCCTCCGTGGCCATAAGTATCGCCTCCGTGGTCATAAGTATTGCCTCCGTGGCCGCGATAGTAAGACGTTGCGCTGCATCTTTCTCGCCCATCTCACCGCTAGAAGTGATAAAGTGTTGATTCTTACGGATGCCGCGGGGTAAACAGTTCTGGTTTAACCAGGAAAAATGGGGTGGTTGCTTCTACCATAACACACCGACCGTCATATATGGCCTTACATGTGCTAATGTACCTTGTAAACACATCTGGGTAGTGCGTTTTCTGGAAGGCTCTCTCAAGTTCCTCCAACTGATAGCTGGTAAATGTGGTTCTGTAACGCCGCTGTTTGCGCTTTCTGTATTCATCATCGGCAGGATCTCCTTCGTAATCAGACAGAGTGGGGAAATCGTCATATCTAGATGAACACACACAAACAGCATATAGAATAAACACATCAACTAGTAGGTGTAACATATGCATGAAGAAATGGCAAATATGTTCAGATACCACTATTGATTTGGGGCTTCCGGTTGGTTCGGGCATATAGTCAGGTTGTAAGGTAGATTCTGATTGGATTAAATTACCCAAATCCCTATAAAACGTCAACATATTATAAAACATGTTCATTAATGATATTTTGACTGAAATTTGCATTTTTGTATACAATTGTACTGAGGGTATATTTGCAAAATTAACATTTATTTACTGCCATTCTTGGGGAGGCCACCTTCAGTGAAATATTAGAGGCTGAAAGCATCAGATTACCCTCAATTTGCTGGTCATTTTTGAGTGTCTCTAAGACAGTTCTTTAAAAAATTTAGTTTTGTTCCATCCCTTCGGATACAGGAATAGAGGTTTTAGGCCAACAGGCTATAATGGAGGCCTATGGGAAATGCAATAGTTATATATGACCATATACGAGCACATAAACAATTAATTCTGGTCAAAAGTAGTATCTCGACAGATGTATTAGCAGGGCATAAGTAAATGAGCCGGAGCAGTAACAACATATCAGCAGCACTATATTACAAACACAGATCAGATAGAAGTGGTAACAGTAGCATTAACAACAGAAACAAGAAGTAGGTCATGCACGTGTATTATTAAAAACTCTAGGAAGAGGAAGGGGAGGAAGGGGATGAGGAGGAGGAGGAAGAAGAATAGCAGCAGCAGCAGAAGTAGTAATAGTAGTGGTGGTAGTGGTAGTAGAAATCGTAGAAGTAGTAAGTAGTAGTAGTAGTAGTACTGAACTGAACTGAATGTTGTTTAACGGCTCATCAACACAGTGTAGGTTATTTAGAGCCGCCCCAGTGAGAGGGGAAGGATACATAGGAATCCGGGAACCTGCCCTACTCTTATTAGCGAATAGATTCCTATGGTTATTTAACGTGCTCGGGGGATAGACCGATACACGGGACCGCCCGGTTTACGTCCCTATCCGACGGATGAGAAGTGTCTTGCCCAAGAACACACCGACGGAACTCAGTGGCACCATGTAGGATTGAACCCGGGGCCTCCGGTTACAAATCCGCCGCGCTACCGACTGTGCCACGCCAGCCCAGTAGTAGTAGTAGTAGCAGTAGTAGTAGTAGAAGAACTAGAAGCAGTAGTAGTAGTAACAGTAGCAGTAGTAGATAGTATTAGTAGTAATTTTAGTAGCAATAGCAGTAGCAGTAGCAGTAGTAGTAATAGTAGTAGTAGTAGTAGTAGTTAATGGTGCTGTTGTTGTGTAATAGTAGTAGTAGACGTAGTATTAGTATTAGTAGTAGTAGTACTAGCAGCAGCAGCAGTAGTAGTAGTAGTAGTAGTAGTAGTAGTAGTAGTAGTAATAATAATAGTAGCAGTAGTAATAGTAGCAGTAGCAGCACAAGCTGTACTTAATGCAGCAGCAGCAGCAGCAGCAGCAGCAGCAGCAGCAGCAGCAGCAGCAGCAGCAGCAGCAGCAGCAGCAGCAGCAGCAGCAGCAGCAGCAGCAGCAGCAGCAGCAGCAGCAGCAGCAGCAGCAGCAGCAGAAGAAGAAGAAGAAGAAGAAGAAGAAGAAGAAGAAGAAGAAGAAGAAGAAGAAGAAGAAGAAGAAGAAGAAGAAGAAGAAGAAGAAGAAGAAGAAGAAGAAGAAGAAGAAGAAGAAGAAGAAGAAGAAGAAGAAGAAGAAGAAGAAGCAGCAGCAGCAGCAGCAGCAGCAGCAGCAGCAGCAGCAGCAGCAGCAGAAGAAGAAGAAGAAGAAGAAGAAGAAGAAGCAGAAGCAGTAGTAGTTGTAAAAGAAGAAGAAGAAGAAGAAGAAGAAGAAGAAGAAGAAGAAGAAGAAGCAGTAGTAGTTGTAAAAGAAGAAGAAGAAGAAGAAGAAGAAGAAGAAGAAGAAGAAGAAGAAGAAGAAGAAGAAGAAGAAGAAGAAGAAGAAGAAGAAGAAGAAGAAGAAGAAGAAGAAGAAGAAGAAGAAGAAGAAGAAGAAGAAGAAGCAGCAGCAGCAGCAGCAGCAGTAGTAGTAGTAGTAGTAGTAGTAGTTACTTTGTTGTATAAGTGCAAAAATATATTCAACCTGTTTCTCATAGTATCTTCCATGTTATCCCGTGCATCGACTGGTAAAACACGTGCAGAGTCTGTCCTTTTGCTATCATCACCCATGAGAGTATGTCTTTTTCCCGACTCCATCTTACTTTTGTCCTGTTCATATTTTGTATTAGTTATGTCCTCGTAATTGCCGAATATGTGATTGTCAGAGTTGTTGATTTTATTAAGCATGTATCCTGAACAAGTGCTTTGTTGTTGTTGTTGTTGTTGTTGTTGTTTAAATTCATTTCTATGAATTTGTGACTGTTTTCGATAGTCATCTTCCTTTGGCGTATTGTCAATGTTCTTTTGTATGTTTGTTTTGTATGTTTGATATTTGTGCTGACTCAACATAAGACCTGTGAAACGACGGTATTTTCAGACTTGATGCTGTATCCTTTGAACTGATCTTCAGTTTGTTTTCATTCTTAGAACCGTGTTTTCTTGTTATTATGTGTTCTTTGTCATCTGTTGAGCAGGTATCTGCATGCGCTTTCTTCCGCTGAAACACTTTTTCATTTGAATCTGGAAAAAAAGCAAATTAAAAATTTATTTTCACTTGATCAAAATGTCTCCATTTATTTTTATTTTTTAGCCTTACTTATGGTTTTAATTAGCTTTGGATGTGCTTTATACTGTATCATGCAGTATCGAATTTATGTCTTAGGTTTTAAGGTAGGATTTTTCACAACTTAACTCTCTCTTCAAAACTAATCATAAATGTCAGCGTACAGTTTCACCCTCATCCAACTAGAAATGTTCTATTATTAGTATCACATTTGGCTCTTGAGTGTCTATTCAAAGTGGTCAGTCCCTGCATCACTGCCAAACGATACGCTGTGTTTTTGTTGTTTTTTAAACAGCCCTGTATTTTAGTGTTTATTTGTTTCGTATTTGTTCTTTTCGCGTCTGTACCCCCGAGTCCGTATTCATAAAGCTTCCTAGCGATTTCTTCTGTTAAGTCAACTTTTTTAAACATCATTTTCTATCGATTTAAAAAGTTTTTTCTTAATGTTGCTAACAAGGTTATGGATAAAACCTACAGCTATATATTTATGTTAAAATAGATGCTACGTAGTGTCCGTGAGAGGTTAATAAGGATATTGTAATATTTTCTACGTAAGTTGCTTTATGAATACGGACCGAGGCTGGTGAAGGCGCAAGCCGAAAACTTGTTTTATAAACTATAGCACTTCAAAATGTTTATAAATATATATTAATGTTATGTTAGGTTATATAAGTACTGAATGAAAAAAAAGACAAAATATAACATAAAACATGTTTAGAGAATTAAATATTGTCTATGCCGACCATATTTTTTTCAGCATATAACAGTAACCACACATATACTTTTATTTGGCTTTACTGGATAATCAGATAATTTGAATAAAAAGTATACATACAATAGCCCGGTTTTGGAACGATCTCTCGTTCATATCTGCATTGAAAATGGTCGCAAGTCATACATGTTTTTTATGGCATAATTAAATTCAATATTTTAAAATTAATTTTATTTACATTTCTAATTAACACCAAGACGTGGAGTGGTGTTCTGACTATTTCTATTTACTTTTATGATCTTAATATTGAGTTTTCAGTCAATAAAACTGCACGGCGTTAATTAAATTACGGGTTACAATTGTGTTCTGTATTGACATTCAACATTTTGCTCCATGGCCGTTGCAAAAAAGAAAAGCAAACAGCTCTGTTACAATGGAATATGCGAGTAAATTAAATCGTAAACATTTGCAATTATAAATAATTGATGAAACGGGATTACAAACGATAATTGACAAGTGATAGTACTTAAAAACCAATCAACATTTTATGTATTGCCGTTTCAGAGTTTATAAGGGGCATGGAACATAAGCTCAGTAAAGAGCCCTTCATCATCATCGTCATCATCATCGTCATCATCATCATTATAAATAATAATAACAATAATAATAATAATAATAATAATATCATCATCATCATCATCATCGATCATCATCATCATGATCAACAGATGTGATGATGCTGATGATGATGATGATGATGATGATGATATTATTATTATTATTATTATTATTATTATTATTATTATTATCTTTATTACTTGAGGATAAAATATTTGGATTTTAGCCAGTCTGACATATGGTCCTCAAACAAAAACATATATATTTACAATATGTATACATGTACACATCTGGTGAAACAATGTTATATATGGCATAAAACATGCCTAGAATCATTATATTATATTAAAAGAACAATGACAATGATTTCTAAGATGAATACAAAGATGAGCTTTACAATATGATTACTGACAAAATGTACTTATATTTGTCTGTGGTTAGACAACATACAACCTAATCCACCACAAGACAATATAAGTTTTAGGTAAATGTATAATTTGAACAGCTCATATTTCTCCCATGGTTAGACAACATACTTAGCTAGAACGCCATGAGACAATATAAGATACAATTTTACAATTTCATGAGATCTTTTAGAAAGCGTCTGAATTGGTGTAGTGATGACGATCGTCTAATTTCGACGACAATTGAAATTTCTTGCCTCAACATTTGTTAATTATCTTGATTTGTTCTCGGATGTAAGACTATCATTAAAAGGTCATAAACTAACGAGAATAATGGACCCTTCGGCCATGTGGGACACCTTAGATGGCATTATTGCGAACGGCAGAGAAAACTTCCATTAGCGTCATTAAGAAAAACAATAGAAGAAAATTGAATCGGAATTTGGACAAATTAACGTTCTATTACACGATCAATTATTCATATTGTATTACTGAAGGAATGGCAAATTAAGAATAACATATTATAACAAGCAGGTGCTCTTTCGCCAAATGGTGAAAAGTCAACTGGATATAGCAAAATTCATTCAAAAGTTCCTTTCAAGAAGCGTGACCGTGGCCGGATGGTCAGAACGCTGCGTTTGAAATAAACCGTCTCGACTCTCACCGCTGCGGGTTCGAATTCCACTGGGAGCTCAACTTGTAAGTGAGGAAGTGTCGATTCTTATGATAGCGGGAGGTATACTGTACTGGTCCTACCGAGGAAAAAAGGAAAAAGTGCATGTCCCCCCCCCCACCCCCCCTTCCCACAACGAAAAAATAGACCGTAATATATAGCCTAAAATGTGCTGAAAAAGACGTAAAACACCATTCAACTAACCATCAACAAAACGATTGTTCATAGCTTATATATTCAATTATACAAATAGTTTTCTGACAATAATATCTAGGCGGAAAGATATTTAATAAAATATGTATTCCTATAATTAATACGGGGTGAATTTTGCACAAGTAAAACGTCCATGGGTGGGGGCTGAATGTCGTAATAATTTACGTACTGACGTATCCATTTGTAAGGAGTTAAAGGGAATAGAGAACCAGTGTCAGTCCAACGAATTGATTTTTAATGCCGTTCAGACCTACATTAGTGAGACCAAACGTTTCAAAAACTAAACACTCTAACAAATTATTTTCAAATGTAAATACTGTCCTGACTCACTGTATTGGCAACTTGTGCACTACCTCATCTTCTTCCTTCATAACTTGCATACAGCTTACTCCTTTCCTCTTCTTACTCCTTTTCTCTCCAATCGTAATTATCTTTCAAAACAACGAACAAAACCTATATCAGCAAATATATATTTATTTGTAGTTTGTTTATAATTCTTTGTAAAAGCTAATATGTAACTATTTAGCCATGTACATTTCTGTAACACATTGTATTGGGAAGGGCCGTAACTAATGTTGATAGAACTTGTGGCCCGACCCATTTGCTTATTTATATGGCAATAAAATATGTTTAAATCAGTGTCAGTCCATGCACAAACGAAAACCATCAAAATTGTGTTTCAGTTTCAGTCATATGATGCGTGTACTTGTAATAAATTGAGCCGCATGTTACTTTGAGTTAAATGCTGTTGATGAATAGGGCTGGAAAACTCGACGACTTCATGGGTTTTGTTGTTTAATCATACGTATTAATTAATAAAGGAGTTTATATTGCTCACAGTTGTAAATAGATCATATTTTGAGCATAATGTATTTTTTATTGTAATAATGATTTGAGTCTTAAAGAGACACTGTCCGTAAGTAAGCAGATATTGAAATGTATACATGAAAACATGAGCATAGACCCTTAGCAGTCTGTAGTAATACATTCGTGAGTTTGAAAAAAACACAACTTTATCATTTGTAAATAAAGTGGGATCCACCATATTTACCTTTCTGCGATCACGTGACTTCCAGCTCACGCTCACTATTATTACCGCGAGTGTGGGCTGCCAGTTCAAACGCCCGAAGCGGTTTCTCTTTTTTTTTGTACCGCGATTGAATTTCGTCAAACAATCCTGCTTTTAATTAGTAAATATTCAATAGTGTTTGGTGTGTAATGTTTGCGAACAAAATTAGTGTGTGTTTTATAAGCTAAAAAGTTACGGACATTGTCCCTTTAAAACATCATTGAATTAGTATTATTAATGTTTACAACACAAACTAGCCGAGTCATTGAGTTTTCAAGACCGAAATATTTCATTAACATAATCAACCATACATTATGACGATTGTCGTTTGCCACCCATACTTCTTTCAGATCGCATCCAGTCCATTTTAACCATTTCTTATGATCAAATTGTTTAAAGTATATACAAAACATGAATTATAACCATTCAAAAGCATTCGGACGCTTTCAATGTTTTATGTACAACTATAAATGTAAAGCATCAATGTAAAACTATACATGTTGCACGTTTGACTATATAAATGTATAAATGTTACGCGTGCATTTAAATAATTATTGTAAAAGATTATTGTAAAAGTATAAACGCTACGTGTAAATGTTTGCATGCAAAGGTAGGCTATAAACCTTGCGATCAAAAGTGTAAAACATTACGTGGTCCCGCTTTTAAAAATTCCATATTTCGACAATAAAACACGTTTAAAAACATTTTTTACTGAAAAAAATGCGATAACCTGTTTAAGATTACGTATTAAATGTTTTAATTTTACAATATGCAAATTTTTTAAGCCGAAATTAAGGTTTCATTTCATATCACCGGACAGGTGGCAGAAAACAGATCGTGTCTCCAACGAAAGATGGAATATGTACAACAGAATTTGCAGCAACTCTGCAAATCTGCATGTGATAAGGTTCTATGCCAATTATACATATGCTTTTATTTCGATGTCAGTAAATGGAGCGAGGGTGGACCTGGAATGTTCATTCAATTCATCTCACTACCAACCACAGTGTCGAACGTTGATTTCTGGCATCCTATACTTAAAGTCTACGGGCATTCATGTATGTGTTTGTTCCATGGGGGTTAATTAAAAGAACACACACATTTAATTACAGAACGTTCCTTATAAATGTACTCGTTGAAAATCTACCGGAAATCGAATGATCATTTTAATGCGGTCACATGTTCAGCATTATTCCCAGCAAATATACACAGTAGCGTTTTATCTCGCCGCTTTATTCAATATGAATTAAATTTTATTAAGAATCAATACTAATTGGCACTGAGTTGAAAGGATCAATTAACGACGATGACCCATTCGGCTTTTATATTATCCACAGCCATTAGATAGTGTTTCCGATTAATTAAAAACTGTAGATATACAATAAATCGTAAATGCGTCTGCTTAAAAATAATGACACTGCTATTTAAAATTGATGGAAGCACATTGTTTAGTAAAAAAAAAATAACCACCATCTGTTTACTACCAATTACCTATTCTAATCATTTATATTTTCCCCATTAAAGTAGCTATCCCGCCAACAACAATCACATTTTACAAAATATGAACAACATTTCTACAGCTATTGACGACGAGGTATATATATATAACTGACATATTTTGTGAATCCTTTATTATAAAGACACAATATAAAGACTTTATCCAGCTAGACCCCAAAACTTGATCGTGGAATTAAGAGTTACCAACTCATATTTCATTTTACGGGTATTTTAAGAACCCGTTAATAAATCTTTACTTTTTATCGGCACATATGCATTTTTATCTGACCTGAACACCTTGATGAACGGTTTTGTAGTGTTGCTTTTCCGTTATTTGGCGGGATAGCTACTTTATTTAAAAAAAACATAAAAACTGAGGTATTGCGTATATGCATAAATCCAGCGAATCGACTCCCTGTGATGTTTTGTTTACTATCTGCATGGACAGGGTTCAAGTGTTTAAGGTTATTTATTTGTAAATAGTTTCACCTACATGTTCTACCAGTGGATAACACGGTGGACTTGAAACCTGGGAACCCGGGTTCAAGCCTCACCGGCGCCACTGAGTTTCTTCGGCGCGTTCTTTGGCAAGACACTCTCCCTAAGCCCCGTCCGTCGGATAGGATAGGACGGTCCCGTGTTTCGAAGCCTATTCTCCGGGTACGTTAAAGAACCAAAGGAAATTAGGAATAGAGTAGAGCTGGTTCCCAGATGCCTATGTATTCTTCCACTCGCTATGGGGGCGTCTCTAAATAACCTAAAATGTGTTGCTGAGCCTTTAAACAACTCATTGCGAGATCGCTCAGAGGACAGATTATCGGAACCAATCAGATTGCAGATCGTGGCATTTGTTATATACTATTTAATACCGCAACACACCAAAAGGCGCAATCGATTAGAGCGTCGTCTACTATGTGTCTACTGGGTTTGAGCTTAACATTTTTTAAACCATACAATGTTAACTGAATTAGGGTTTTAAGGCGCACCAATACATGAAAGGTTATATGGCGCCTAAAAGGAATGAACATGCCAGGCTCATTCTCCATGTACATCGAGATAAAATATAGAGAACGGGCTTAGAACCTTCTTACCCTGAACTGCAGAGTTGCTGCAAGTTCTATTGTAGACACTCCATTAACGCTGGAGCCTCTGCCACTGCTCTAGTGATGAGCGAGATGGCACCTGAAACAATGCAGTGGTCATGATGAAGACCTTTTATGAGCATGAACAAAAAATGATAAAATGAACATGAATTCTACCCCTTTGCCTTCCCCTCCAACAGGATATGCAGTGGCCCTATTCTTTGCCCCGTAACCGAACGGGGACAACCGAGAACCACACGGGGCCATACAATGTTAACATATTTCAAAAAATATTATGCGAAACTACAACGGAATAAATCTGACTGGTTCCGACAATTTGGCATTTGAGTACTCTGTTTCTGTTCATGTTCGTCATTTCTCGCTTTATACAGCATGACTTATTTTATGACTGTGTGTGTCGACGAGTAGATAACCTAGTACGCGTCGATGTGACGTAAAATTCATTATTTTTTAAATGTTTTGATATAATCACAATACAGTAATAGTTAAAAAAAAATAGTATAGGACCATCTTAACAAACGTTATAAATGGGCATACACCTATCACGGTAACTTAGTAATAATAAAAACCTTGTCTAGCGACATGCTGAAAATGGTGTGTGTTTTTTTCCAAAATGAGCGTTCTAGAGAAAATGATGGATGAAACAAACAACATTGAGACGAAAACCACTGACAATACCGACATGAGAGCTAATTATTATTTCTACTCAACAATATATGCAAATATATAAGAAAGGTTAAAGTAAAATGTCTGACCCGATATAGTTTATATATTTATATTTCCCAGTATGTAAAATACTGGCAATTAAGGGGATACATCAGATGTTTCTAAAATTTAAAAAATGTTCGAATTCATGAAAATTAGGTCATGTCATACTTTCACGCAAGTAACATGTCCAGGTATAAAATATGCATTCACCATATATTTCCAATGTAGTGTTAAATGAATGTAGTCTTGATCATCTTCGACGCTTGATTGTAAATACAAACGTCTTGATCATTTGTGCAGAAACAAATTGAAACCGGAAACACGCGTCTGTAATTATTATTTTTTATTATAGAATTTTTGACCATCCACATTTAGTTCGTCGATATAATGATGAATTTTCCCTCTTTGTTTGTTTAGCAATTAAGTGTCTTTCTGTCGTTCTGCATATCAGTAAATGCAGAAGGTGCATCTGTATCTGCCAATCAGAAACGATACCAGAATATCGGCAGACTTCGATTTTTTTTTTAGAAAAACTCTTCTAGACGTTTGTCTTGAAAACAAGCAAGCGTCGCAGATGATCTAGACTAAAACGAATGCTTAAATTAACCCTGGTGCGTAACCTAGGATACGTATCATCAAGTCAATGTGCGACATGAATTTCGATTTAAATAATAGGTCATGTTTACCGTCATTCATTATGTCCAGGCCCTTTTATTGAAACTGTTAGTATTTGTCAGTTTTATTTCAGACCTTAGACCCCATGAAGAGCCTAATGTACCTCCTTTATCCCTTAACCTGCTACATATATATAATTAAGACTATTCCATTTATGTTACAAAGGGGTGTTTTGTGGGAAATGACTGATCAGCAGCCGAACATTGTAAACCCTGATCAGCCTGCGAGTTACTCGCAGGCTGATATGGGTTTACAATGGACGCATAGGCTATTTCGTGCTTAGCGGGTTAAGGGTTAAATATGTTTAAAGGTACATTGTAACTGAAACAGGTTGCCGAGGGTATGATATATGGTCCTATCTAAGCGCCTTCGTGGCTGGGATAGTAAATACACTGCGTCTACGTTTTCCCCATTCACCGCTGCGGGTTCGAATCCCACAGGGAGATCAACAGGATTACAGTACTGGTTCTACCCAGGAAAAAAGGAGGTGGTCTGCCTCTACCACAAAAAAACTCCCCGTCAAATATCACCTATTATATGCTAAAATTGACGCAAAACACCATTCAGATCAAATCTATTTATTCGACGCCTGTAGAAATGTTTGAACATGTTGACCATTTCCGAAGAATTTACAAACACAAATATTACTGCCAACATCTGACATGATGTGTTAAATTGGCACACGACAATTTGTTATCAAGCACTAAAATCGCCACCTCGATTAATTAATCAAGTTTATTTGACTTAAAAGGGACACACGGCAATCTTGATGTTTTAAAAACTCGCGGCGTCCCGTAAAATTTTCTACATCAATTGCATTTGTTCAGTCATTAATATTAATATTAACAATAGCATAAAACAAATTGTTTATGGATATTACTAATTACTAAAAATTAGAATTATACCGAGATTTTAAAACAGATTTCAAGTTTGAAACATATTTAAATTTCCTTACAATACGAAAATTCAGGCATGCACTATCATCTTTTTGAACTTCCTCGCATGACCTCGAAATAGAAAAAGGGAGATACAGAGGTATTCCTTGGAATGAAAGGGTATGCAAACAGTGCCGAAACACCGTAGAAAATGAATATCACTTTATATTTGACAAACTGTATGATGATTTAAGACTGAAATACTTTCCAATACAATTTACACATAATTATACTCTGTACACATTTAAAACATTGTTTTCAAATGAAAATCCATTAATTATAAAACATTTAGCCATGTTTATATTTCATGCTTTTCACAAAAGAACATGTTTTTTAGAGTCTTTGTGAATATATAGTTTTTTCGCGTTGATTGCCTCAAATATTGGTGGTTTTGTATATTAAATATATTGTATATATGTTGGGTGCACCGGTTACATATGTGTGTGTTTGTATATAAAATGCATTGTGTTATGGGCCGGAGGCCAAAATCGCAATAAAGAAATTGAATTGTTGGTTACATTTCACCAATAATATATTCAAACCTAAGAAAAGTTGAGAACTTTCAATTGTATTTAAATATACGCAAGCAGATTTAAAGTAAAAATGATACTGGATTAATAAATCGAGAGGCTAATTTTACTGCTCGATAAAGACTTCAAGATTGCCATGTGTCCCTTTAACTTGGATATGCATGTATTTAATTAAAGACTAATACATTTTTTGGGAGTTTTCAAGTTTTGCGTTTTCTTCATTATTCTAACATATGTTTAAATGTATTACTGGTGCACGGTGTCGTCAAGTACTCTCAACTTGTAATACTATGCAAAAACAATTCACTTTTAACAATCCAAATAGTAATTTGCACATATGCAAGTTATGAAGAAAAACTAACGGGATACCGCGAGTGATTGCCGTGTCCCTTTAAAGATACGCAGACATTTTAAATGCAGTCGAATCTTACTAATATTGTATATACCAGATGTATACCAAAGAAATATTTCACTAAGTTTACTTTGTATAAATAGATACATTAATTACAGTTTTAGCCTCACATTTGCAAATGTTGTCGTCTCTCATAGTTCTGTTAGGAATCTAAGTTTTAATGTTTATTCTTAGGCCTAAACCTACATTTACATGTGTTTATAGAACAAACCTTCAGGTGTTTCGTGTCCCACTGTGGCAATCCCTTGACCAATCAACGTGGCAATATCGTAGCATCCTCTCTTGGTGCTGGCCATTCTTAATGTATCTACGTGTGTTCTATTATTACTCCAAATTCTCGTTTTTAAAAACCTACTTTAAAGAAATAAACACCAGAATTCCTTTCCTGTCCGTTTTATTATAAATTTAAATTGTTCATTTTTTTATTTATTAAAACGGCTTTAGAAGAATCTCTAATTGCGCAGCCTCGTACTACATACATATTTCTTATTTAATTGGTATATCCTTTTCAAAAATAAATGTTGCATCTAACCTGTCATTCTCCAGAACAAAATGAAAATTTACTGGTAATCGCCGCTATATACCTAATTGATCAATCCACTTTTGATAATGTGCAGCTAATTGGTCCGTTTTAATATGTATCGCTAATTAAAATTGATCACTTAGGAAATCGAATCAACTGCAGGGACTGGATTTTCCATACATTTCCAGGTAACGTTTCGCTACTTTTCTTTGATTGACGGATTTCGTTGCTAAAGTAGTTATAATCCAATACTATTAACGTCACAAGCTGTCAATTTCATTTACTAAGTCACGTGCCCGCGTGTTTTATCGCGGAGTGTGGCGCGCGCTTACAAGACCTGGAATTACAACCAATTAAAATGAAGTTGCGCAGATTCTGAGCTGTTGTTAGATGTTACGATTGATTATCACCACGCCTTATATGTAACAACGTAAAACTCATTATTTTATTATAAGGTAAAATCTGTTAATAAGCAAATGCACGAAAGGGATGTATTGTTTTTTAAAGGGACTCACGGCAATTCTATTTTTTTTCCTTTTTTTAAACTCGCGACGTTCCGTTAGTTCTTCTACTTAAGGTGTCATTAATTTTAAATTAATAAAGCAAATTGTTTTTGCATAATATTATTTGCTCCATGCTGATTATATTGCCAATAATATATACTCAGTGGCAAAAGAACGTGTACAATGAGTTTTGTTTAGATTTAATTGTATCCATTTGTTTTAGAATTAAATTGACAAATTCCAAAATGAATATGCCATGTTTGGTACCAACGTTTTTATCATTCCATTGCCAATATGATGTTGTCGTTTTTCAATAGGTTGAATCATTAAGGGACTGTCGCTTGATAAAGAGGATAGGGTGTAAAGTAAAATTTTCAAGTGTACACTTTCTTTTGCAATGGAGTATATTTTAATCATATGGTAGAATAACGATGGCAAAGTGAAAACCTTAAATTTTACTTAATTTTTATGCAGGCAAAGTCAATTAATACATCGAGACACACATATTAATGCTTGATAAAAATAAAATTACATATATACATACATCACAGTATCCCAGTGAGGGTGACAGTGGATATTGTCTACCTGAGGAAAATAATGTCAACCGAGGCGAAGACGAGGTTGACATTATTTTTCCGAAGGTTGACAATATCCACTGTCACCCTCACTGGGATGCAATATTTATTTTATTATAGCGAACAAATGTTTTGATTGAAATTTAAATAAACGAGGGAAAAAAATCGCAATGATTTTTTTTAAATTCATATTTGTATACCAGTTTTGATTTAAAGTAACAAATTTGCTCGCCACATTTTCTTATTGTCGTTTGGTAAACCAAGCGTCTGACGATTGACATAACTTCAACTGTATTTAATAAGCGTCCACCGATTTCCAATTGCCAAAGCGTGTCGTTATTAAGTCCAGACTCTATTGTACCCATCAGGCGCATTGAGTTTGTTGGCGGAGGGTACACCTTAGAAATACACACACACACGCGTGTCGTTATTGGAAAAAACCAAAACCTATTTTTATACTTCCCGACTTCCCGTGACGTCACAATCGTGTAACAGTAAAAAATGTTTACCAGTGAACAGTTAAAATTGCTACAAGCTAAGGGTATGGGCAATTTATACAGGAGTGTAAACGTCAGGTATAATAATACAATTTCAATGTTTTATATCCAGCCGTATATACGACCTTTGAGACACTGCGATGGAACAGCAAATATGTACACATACGTTTCACTTTGAGAATGACCATACATAATTAGGTATACAATAAATAATTACTTACAATTAATAAGTCTAAATAAGTAACTATATATACAAATGTGAATCACATTCACTAAGTGAAAAGTTATGAATACATTATTTTGAAGATGATTATTGATATAATCACTGACACACGTCATGAATGGAATGGAATGGTGTTTTACGGCACGTCGACACACACAGAGGTCATATTGTGCGCAAATGAAAAAGTCAGTTATTTAAAATAAATGTAAAATATGAACAAAATGTACAATGGGTGTTAATTAAACGAGAGCGTCCATGTTTCATCGATCATTAATTTAAAACATTTTAATACAATACAAAGAGAGGAAACCTATATAATCACTTACTGCACATATGTTTTGTTTAAAAAGAAATAAAACAAAAGTTTATCAGTTATACATCACACTTTATAATTATAAACTTGATAATATAGTTGATGATACTTACTCCCTGCCCCTGCTAAGATATATACGAGCCGGGATATATCAGTTATACTTAGTCATGCGACTACATCCTACGACTACATCATCCGACTACATACACAGCAGCCCTGTTAGATAGTGGTCAGAGATTTAGTCACAAACTGTTAAATCTCGGTTTGGCCACAAGCTTTACAGGGAGATAATCGTGTCTGTCTTCTTTTTATTTTATTGAGTAGGTATCTATTTGTGTTATCTCCCGTTAGCCGAAACGCGTGTTGTCGGGGTGACCCCACTGCATGATCTAATACTGTGCAATCTCCACGCAGAGGTATCGTTCCTTGCACTCACATATATCTCTGCTAACTACTAAATTACAAGATTTTGGTAAAACCTGTTGGAATATGTTTGCCTGAAACTTATTTATTTCTTGTGTAAATATAATTTTCAGAATATCTGCAAATTAGATGTTGTAAGATCTGAAATAATGCATGAAAACAATTTAGTTTTATTCCGGACTATTTTACTATATTATACCTCATTTGCATATTCCACTCTTTGTTTAATGTGACGTCATCCGGTCCATAAAGTTGCATATTGACCGGGCGCCCGGTCCGATAGCTATATTAACGGACGTGTGAAAAAAACGACGTCAAAATAAATCATAAAACGTATTGATTTAATTTGTTGGTCAGATTCGGTATAATATAACAAATAATGTATGGTGCTTCTGTCCATATGAAGTTTATGGACTGGGCAGTCAGACCTAGAACGTTATATGGACCTCAGCTTCGCTTCGGTCCATATAACATTCTAGGTCTGACTGCCCAGTCCATAAACTTGCATATGGACCTCAGCACCATACATTATCTGTTAAATAAAAACAATACGTACATAGGTCTCCTCAATCGAAACGCATATGTAAACATTTCAAACCGAAGCTCGATAGCAGAAAATTAATAAAAACATTTAACTCACAGATTTATTTTTTTTGAAAATATTGAGATCTATATTTTATTTTAGCGGATCACGCAAAAGGATTTATTATAAACATCGTCATAACTTTTTTGAATAATCACGTGATCTAACCGTTCGCCCTACTTTCTTTGACGTTGACAGAGTCAGAAATGACTCTGGTAGAGATTGAATATTGTGTACACTTACTCCGTTAAATGATTCTTTAACGGCCGTAAATATATTATTATTTTATGTTCAGCACAGAAAAAATAAAGTATAATTCAATTATTTTAGATTTTTTGAAAAGTACAAGATATCTTTTGAAAACATTTGAAATTACCATCGGCGTCTTCTATTGACCAAGTCCGCGTTGACAGGTATTGTATGAAAATCGATAATAATGTTCAAGTACCTTCAATTCAATAAATATTATAGATTACAGGATATCTTTGTAATTCGCTGTTATTCGCAGAATATTTCGTTCCATGGGAAATTCAATCCATTAAATAAGTCAACATTTTTAAATTGTCTTAAATTGATTCCCAGACGCTTAAAACTATTTAAATCAGAAAATCGAATCGTGTAAAAGTTCGTCCAAATACGTGATTTCCGGTTATGCCCCTTAACCGGAGGTTTCCTTCCTTAATCACCGGTAACCCTAGCACGTAAATGTGAACTAAGGTGTTTGGACATGGGACCCTTTGTTCCTACAAAGAAACTACCTTTATAGGGAAGTTTGCAATATTTACATTGTCTATGAAGGGGGTTATTTAAATTACAAATCTTATTTGAGACTGAGTCTATTAAAGCATTAGAGCATTAATTTCTTATTGTGAGCGTTAAATGGGTTTATTGACAAAAGAAAGAACTATAGGCCATTTTCTCTATCTAGCTTAAAGAGTTGTTTGATTTGTTGGTTGGTTGGTTGGTTGGTTGGTTGGTTGGTTGGTTGGCTGGTTTGCTGGTTGGTTGGTTGAATAGGGTTTTACGTCATTTTCAGCACATTTATGACGGTTGCTTTTGTTGTCGTAGAGGCAGACCACCCCATTTCCCCTGTACTGTATACCTCCCGCCATCCGTAAGAATAGAGAACCAGTATTGTATACCTCCCACCATCCGTAAGAATAGAGAACCAGTACTGTATACCTCCCGCCATCCGTAAGAGTAGAGAACCAGTACTGTATACCTCCCGCCATCCGTAAGAATCGCTGAAAGGGACATACGGCAATCCTGAGGTGAGCCGAATACATATACGCACATAGAAACAAAGCAAAGCTCTAAATGCATGTTATCTTACCTCACTATTCCATACGTTTAATGGTATACAGCTCGCTTTACCGTGTGTGGTAGTTTGTAAAAATGCAAATCTCGTTTTTAAATAGTTTGTATTTCTTCGTAAACTACTCCATGACGATCGTTTTGAGAAAAAACATAATTTAAATAGCAGAATAATGTCTAGTCTTAAGGTAAAATCACCTCAGCCATTATTATTGACGAGTTGTGCATTAAAAGAATCAGTCAAATTTATTTGAATAATTATTTTGAAAAGAGAAAAACATTGAAGATAGAAACTATACTGAGTTTAACATTTACTAAAACAGCATGAATAGATTATTGTTTTCAAATTAAACTTTTCTACATACATACAGATTGTCGTGTGTGTCTTTGCAATTGATTTTAAGTACTTATCTGTCAATTCTTATATTACGGATGGCGAGAGGTACACAGTACTGCGGAAAATGGGGTGTTCTGCCTCTAAAACCAAAAGAATCGACCATCACATATGGCCTAGCATATGCTAAAAATGACGTAAAACAAACAAACAAGCAATTTAAAAGTATTATAGCTGTAACCTTTATTTAATAAAAAATAAATATATGTTGTGGTGACCCCACCACATAATCGGTCGGTAAACATGGCAGAATTGACAAAACACGCTAAAAAATAGCAGTGTTTTAAAGGTGGTGAAAGAACATTTTGATTTTTAAACAAATCTAGAAACAGTATGTTCCAAACAATTAAGATGTGGTATAACAAAAATAAGATTATCCGCTCATTGTTTACGAATAGAAACAGGGAGATACTCTAGAGGGAGAACAAAGAGAAACGAAAGAGTGTGCGAAATTTGTAACAGTAACGATATTGAAGACGAGTACCATTTTCAAGTATTTTGATCTGTACTACTTACTCTAACATTGGAAACAAATATATTCCTAAATATTACACAAATAGACCAAGCATGTTTAAACATTAGAAACAAATATATTCCTAAATATTACACAAAAAGACCAAGCATGTTTAAATTTGTGGAATTGTTGCAGTCATTAAACAAATATATTATTCTTAGTTTAAGTAAATTTATTTCCGATGCGCTTGTATTAAGGCTTTCAACATCCAATTTAACAGACTAAAAATAACTAGATATCTTATTTCAGAACATCCTCGTCTATCATTGACATACCATAATATGTGTATTTTTTTGTTTAAATATGTATGAAGCAAAGAAAAACGTAATGATTATTTTGTTGTATATGCAATGTTAAAATCTGTCACGTGTGTGTATATTTTAATTGTCCTATATTTGTCAATAAAAGTATCTATCTTTAATAACAAATATAACGGTTGTCAATACGATTTGTGGTGCCTGTGTTTGCTTTATTTATACTAAATGTTACATGTAGGTTGAGAATATACATTGGCAACATGAACAATATCTGAGATTGAAATGCTAATGTTAAACAAATTAACTATTTCATAGAAAAAATATAATTATGCATTATGTGATTATATGTGTTATTCCTGGTCCGATCTGAACTATTGCCTGTATATGACTAAGTCTACTACAACTGAACAGCTGATCTAGCCGGGATCATGTGTAATATGTAGTGTGACTACGAAAAACTGATCTAGCCGGGCTCATGTCTATGTAGCCATGTGACTACAAACAACTGATATATTCGGGCTCTTTATATGTAGTGTGACTACAAACAACTGATCTAGCCGGGCTCATGTCTATGTAGCCATGTGACTACAAACAACTGATCTAGCCGGGCTCTTTATATGTAGTATGACTACGAACAACTCATCTAGCTGGGCTCTTTAAATGTAGCAATGTGACTACAAACAACAGATCTAGCTGGGCTCTTTATATATAGTGAGACTTTAAACAAAAGATCTAGCCGGGCTCTTTATATGACGTGTGTCTACGAACAACTGATCTAGACGGGCTCTTTATATGTAGTGTGACTTTAAACAACTGATGTAGCCGGGCTCTTTATATGTAGCCGCATGCCGACAAACAACATATCTAGATGGGCTCTTTATATGTAGTGTGACTACGAACAACTGATCTAACCGGGCTCATATATGTAGACATGTGACTACAAACAACTGATCTAGCCGGGCTCTTTATATGTAGTGTGACTACGAACAACTGATCTAGCCGGGCTCTTTATATGTAGTGTGACTACGAACAACATATCTAGCCGGGCTCTTTATATGTAGTGTGACTACAAACAACTGATCTAGACGGGCTCTTTATATGTAGTCGTATGACTACAAACAACGTATCTAGTCAGGATCATTTATATGTACTAGTATGACTACGAACAACTTATCTAACAGGGCTCATGCATATGTAGTCGTGTGTATAATTTATTACAATTCAAAGAAGAAAAAGAAAAAGAAGAAGTAGAAAAACAACAATGACATCAATAACAACTAGGAGAACAAGAAAAATGAAAAAGACGAAGAAGAGACAGGAGAAGAAGTAGAAGAAGAAGAAGAGACAGAAGAAGCAGAGACAGAAGCAGAGAAAGAAGAAGAAGAAGAAAAGAAGAAGAAGAAGAAGAAGAAGAAGAAGAAGAAGAAGAAGAAGAAGAAGAAGAAGAAGAAGAGACACAAGATAAAAATGTCGAAAGTAAACACACCATTATTGAAGTGTTATTGAAGTGGTCATGTGTGACATAAACTTCCCCGGTCATATGTTGTGGTATATGCTAAATATAACACATTGCTTAAGATATAACTGTGTACTTAACCTCACATGATAAACATGGGATTTTTCAAATTGGGAAATAATTCACAGATAACGAAACATACGATACTGTGCAGTCGAGTTGTTTATCATCTAAACTTTTTGTTGGATAATATTAACTGCTAACATTAACATTAAGAAAACATTAATATTGCTAACATTAATATTAAGAAAATGGCGGAAAGAATTGTGAAAAACATCACCGAGGACTATCTGACGTGCTCCATATGTTGGAATATATATAGCGATCCGAAAATGCTACCATGTAGTCACACATTTTGTTCGAGATGTCTTGAAGATTATATTAACAGCAAGCCGAAATCAAAAGATGACATTGACTGCCCAATATGTCGGCACCCGCTCGAAGTCTGCACCAAGTCAAATCCTAACGAGTGGATTAACTCGCTTGCTTCTGATCGAGTTTCACTTTCGATTCTTAAAGCGATCGGACTAAACGGGGAACCAGCTTTACAAACAGAGTCGCAAGACGGTAATGACAATGCTGCGCCCAAAGAAGAAACGGGAAATATTGACAATAGTCAGTACGTTTGTGCACGTCATCCGGATAAAAAGCTGGACGTGTATTGTTCAAAACACGATGTAGTTATTTGCTCGGAGTGCGCGTGGCGCGACCACAGAGAGTTGCAATGTGAGTGCTCGTCGGCCAGGGAGGTTATCGAAAAGAGATTCAATGCCATAAAGTGTCTGGTTGCCCAACAGGCTATGGATGCGTCGAAATTGCTCGATTCGGACGATGGAAATTCTAAAACTGCAAAAAGCGTGTGTGACGACTTCCAAAGATCTATCACAGAAGTAGAAGAAAGTTTCGCTGAAGTTTACACATTATTCAAAAGTAGAATCACTAACCTTAGACACAAGACAAGTGAAACCATTGAGAAAGATTTGTCAATATCAGAGATCAAACGATTGCAGGAAACGATTACAGAGAAACTCAATTTCATTGAAGACTTGACCGAAAACAACAAGAATCCGAATGAAAGCATGAGAGAAATATCCAGTCTGTGTTCATCGTCATCAGAACTACAAGTTAACATTCACGAACTCTCGGAAAAAATCAAATCCGGATCATTGATGAAATTCACAGAAGGAGATCTGAACGTTCTCGACGCATTTGTTTCTTCAACAAAGCAAAACTTACCGGAAGAATGCATGCCGTTCGATGAGATATACAAAGACGAACCAAATGATAAGGAATACGTTATGGTTACCAGAAGTGGCAAATTTACAGATTTTGAAGAGCGTGTTGAACAAAGCATTGAACATTACAACCAATTCACGTTCAGCGCGAAGCGACCAGATGAGGCGCAGTGCATGCTATCGAGTGTCGCTTTGATAGGAACAACAGCGGTCGTCGTAGTTGATCAAATGAACAAGAAGTTGAAGAAGTTTAAAATACCAGAAGGTCAGTTCCTTAATGAACTGTCTGTACAGTTTGAACCGCACCAGGTCGCTACATTACGTGATTCGAGCAATGTCGTTGTCAGCGTCTGGGAGACACCGAAGATAATAATAGTATCGACAGATCCATTTCTAGAAATTCTCAAAACCATTGAGACTGACATTGAGTATATCGGCGTTACGTCGCATGTGACCGACTGTGTCGCTCTTGCGAGTATTCAATGCAGACGAGTGGATATTTTGAACGTGACTCATCCAATGCAGCCATTGGCGAAAGGTGAAACCATCTATCAATCGTCGAGACGGCGTTCGTTTCCGGATAGATTGACCGCAACTGCGACCGGAAATATTATTATTCGAAATCGACAGCGTAAAGAAATAGTGTGTTTTAACAAACATAATGTTTTGCTGTGGTCGCGTCGCTTGAAGTTCGCCGTGGCAGATGTTGCGTGTTTCCGTGGTCGCGTTTTCGCGTCGCTGCGTGAGAAGCATGAGATTGTTAGCTTTCGTGAGGACGGACAAGGCGTGTTGCAGTATTTAAAACCGAAGAGCAAATTTAGGCATCCATGGGGTATTTCGGGATTCAAAGACTGCCTCGCAGTGACGGAAGATTCGCCTTCAGATGTCGTGCACGTGCTTGTATTTAATGACAATTAGAGGAAATTACGAACATAACTTACAGTTCAGTTAAATTGAATTGTGTTTTACGGCGCACCAACGCTTGAAAAGTTACATGGCGCCAAACAGGAATGAACATGCCAGTCTCAGCTTGCATATATATAGAGATAAATATGGTTACTGTGTAAAGAACCTTCTAACCTGCAGGACTGTTGCAAATTCTGCAGTAGTGTTCACACCTTCCCACGTTTACACACCGAGGGTCTTAATGAGCAGGACAAAATATCAAAAAATGACAAAACGAACATGGAGAGGCAGTCCTACCCCTCTGCCTCTAGCGGGACTTGCAGCGGCCATAATCTTTACCCGGTAACCACACCGGACATTACAGCTGGCGAATTCTATACTCAGTTGCAAAAGAAAATGGACACTGAATTTTGTTTAGATTTAATTGTATAAAGTTCTTTTAGAATTAAATTGACAAATTCCAAAATGAATATGCCATGTTTGGTACCAATGTTTTTATCATTCCATTGCCAATATCGTGTTGTCATTTGTTTTTCATGAGGTCGAAACATTAAGTGACAGACGCTTGATAAAGAGGATAGGGTGTTAAGGATTTTTTTCAAAGTGTCCAGTTTCTTTTGCAAATGAGTATAGTTGTTTTTCTGTTTCGATGCATTAAAGTTCTCCGGCAATGTTTTGTTTCATAAACATGCTTATGTTTATTTGAATCGAAATCAATACACAACAATATATATTTACAATTCACACTTTGAAATATCTGTGAAAAGCGAGAATAAGATTTTATTTGATGACGTAGAAAACTTTGAACAGGTAAATTAATCCACGGGTAAATGTATTTATCAATTATCATGATTATCTGGCAATAGTTGTGCAGCTGTACATTTCAGATTTACCTCATTTCCCCGTGCAGTCACGCAGTGTAAAAGTAGTATCTCCGTCATGCAAATAATACCTATTTTTATATACAACTAAGGAGCGGTTTTAAATATACGTTTCTCTCCGAGACTATCAAGAAATGTTCATAATTTTGATGTTTAAGAGTTAAATTTGTTAATTGATAACACATCAAAAAGGGTGGTTAATGACGCCATGGACGTCACGTTAATGTACGTTTTCTGACGTAATGTGACGTTATAAGTTATGTAATAAATAAAATCTCACATTCGTTCTCATTCATTATTGAATTTATTAAACTCGTTAGCAAAAATGATATAATGCTTGGCTCTTATGCTATAATGCTTGACAAGAGCCTCGCACTATATCATTTTTGCAAACTCGTTTAATAAATTCAATAATGAATGAGTACTCATGCAAGATCCTCTATTTATATAACGAATTGATAAGAGACAATGCCGTTGACGGAAACTATTGTAAGGGGCGTTACAATTACTGAAACCACAACACTGCCTCGATGAGAATGTGTTATATGTAACCGTGGCATACTCCTTTAATTCACCGTTTGATGATTCTTTGAACGATTGTTTATTCTTCCGGTGTGTCCAAATTGGACTGCTTTATTTAATAGCACAAAACGTTCTTCATTAACGTGTACATGTAAATATAAGAAATGCAAACTAGATGAGTAGTTTTTGTTGTCTTTGTTTCCGTTGCATATTACATGCGCACATGCACTAAACTAGGCCACATGTAATAATATATTCTGTTATTGTTAATGAAATAGTTTGGTCAATAGAACTCGAAGATTCGGCTTGTTTTTGGTTAATATCTCATTACTCTTAGTTTATATGATGGTTCAAGGCTATAATATGTGTTTGTTTTGTACTCTAACTAGACTAGCAAAATGAACCCCATATGAATTAATATTGATGATTTCACAACTAGAATACACTCGAGTTGTCGTGCTTTCTGGTCCAAGCATTTTCATAAATAGTAATTCAACTTAATATGTGGCTTATTTTATGGCATATGCACATTACATATGAAACTGAAGCACATTATGAGGGTCTCCTCCTATATTTGTATTGGAACCAATTACTCTCCCAGATCACCTCCAGTCCCTTTACGGTCAACTTGACATAGGGAGCAATATCCTTTGCTAGCCTGATAACAATGCTATTCGTTTTGTACGACTACACGGCACCAATCACAGACCTGAACAACAAGAATATTGTTTGAACTGACTGAAGCTCGCCGAAGAGGATGCTTTTGCGTAAATGATATCAGCGGATACAAGCAAGGTTTTACGTTATCCACAAGCAAGGTTTTACGCAAACGTAAAATAGCATTATATCTGGGTAGGAACTGTGAACAAAGTTTAACATAATAACAGATAAAGTCACGTGTGTTAAAACAATATTGAAAACAAAAATGTTGTCACGGAGTCATAAACATGCCACGACCGTTTTTTTCTTACCAGACACATTCTTCCCGATTTTTTACCATCAGTTCTTCCTACCAAACATTTTGAATCAAGGTGGGCGACCTCGCTTCTCTCTGTTCAAACCTTGACATGCCTTACATATTGATTACACGTGTAACACGACATGCTAGAAGTATAAATCAGCACAGAAATACAAGTGTTCAGATGTAAGGGATGCGTGTGCGTTAGTGTGTGCATTACAACACAGATACACCTTTTACTGCTACGATGTGTAATTATAAGATTGCGTTATCAAAGTGAAAAACTCAAAGAAACTGTTCATTGCTACCTTACCATGTGCAATTATGAAAACCATAAGAGTCGCTGCGAATAAAGTTAAAGACAAATACACGTATGTAGGTATGTATGAGTAATTTTCTTAGACAAAGGTAGAAAGGAATAGAATACTGTTTCTTATCAATTAAAAGAAATATAGCAATCCGTTAAATTCCAGAGGATAGTCGTTAAATTAAAATAAATGTGTACAAACAGGGGTAATGTTGTATATTCGCAAGATTAGAGGTATATTTCTTTGCATTTCCTCTTAGTGCCGTTTATCAGTGTCAATTTTCATTCCAGTCCCGTAAGTAGTTTTCAAGTCATGCTCCGGACAAGATCATAAGTATAAAATTAACAAGGGCAGTAACTCTTAATTTGAATCAAGACGGAGTTTTTGTTTTCGCTCTCTACACTTCTTCTCATTGCATGCCCTGTATCATTGTGTGAAGGTTCATTCTATACTCATTAGTACTTTTCCCACTATGCTCCGACCCCCCCCCCCCCTCCCACGCCCCACAACCCCCCCCCCCCCACCCCCTCCCCACCCATCATGTTTTAGGTATGAAACCACTAATTATTTTCCCCATAGACACCATTGTTCAAAGGTCACATATTAATGA
The DNA here is from genome assembly GCA_037043455.1 of Cyrtodaria siliqua. Taxonomy (NCBI): domain Eukaryota; kingdom Metazoa; phylum Mollusca; class Bivalvia; order Adapedonta; family Hiatellidae; genus Cyrtodaria; species Cyrtodaria siliqua. Next base: position 167,379 of record JAWPHD010004147.1, on the reverse strand, counting down.
TTTGCTGGCGGCTTCAACTCAAGTATGGATAATGCAGCAGTGTAATTTTCAATTAAAACACTAATTTTCCACTTAAAAAATCACCAGAAAAGGAGGGGTCACAAGACATGTACTCTCGTTCTTGATTTTTTACCAAACACGTCAAAAGTACAGCTGTTTTCATTGATAGTTGCTCACAAAATGTAAGAATGGAGTCGAAATTTCGAAAAGGTTTATCAATGATCCAGTAAAGCCTATTAATACGCTTATTATACATACAACCACAAAATCGAATAGAAATGGGCAGTTTTCCCCTGCTTATGAGGCCAATTTCCATAAAATAAAAAAAGGAGGGATTAATTTTAGTTATACGAACTACATTCGAAACGTTACATAGGGAAACTATCATATCTGGAAAGAGATATAAATCTGTGATATGTTTTGACATTGATGAGACGTTAACAGTCCTCTTAAGGATAGGTGTGTTTTAAGTCAATAGCTAGAGAAATCGCTGCCCTGTACCACGTGAAACTGAGATAAAGTTCAGAGTTTCGTATCTATGTCTAACTAGGCATGTGCTCAAATCATTAAAGTTTCAGTACGTGCAATTTAGATAAAGTTCACAGTTACCTGTATATTTGTTACTAGGTATGTGCTCATATATATATAGTACGGTGTTCCGTTAGGGCCATCGTACCATCGCGTATCGAACTTTACAATACGGTACGATGGTCCATCGCGTCATCGCCATCGTACCATCGTACCATCGCGTTTAAAGTCGATGCACGATTATACGATGTCGATTGTACAATGGTACGATGGCGATCGACCATCGTATCATCGCCATCGTACCATCGCTTCATCGTACCATCGTCATCGTGCCATCGCCATCGTACTATCGCGCATCGACTTGTAAAGGTCGATACGCGATGGTACGATGGCCCTTACGGAACACCGTAATATAGGACTTCAATACGGTACAAGAGTAAATATATCACCACTGCTGTGTGCATATATTTAACAGTGTACACTGGGAATAAATGAAAACAAACTTCAGAGTCAATTTTCAGCTGAGAACAAATTTATTATCACTCTTAAACGATGGAAAATGACAGCAGATGTAGTTAACAATAATCATAAAGATCCTCAAATAAATAGGGCATGATAAACCTATCATATGAACATGTGACTGTATTTATGTATACATTACATTCTTACATACACCTATTACATGACGTCATCCTATTGCATACCACATGTGATCTTCACATATGAACTACACAGAAATGTATACATGTGTAAAAAAGGTTCATTTAGATTTACCAAAGTGTTCTTTAGTCTTACATCTGAGGGAATTTCGCAGTCCAGTCAACAGAACAGAATATTACATTACGTGGTACGGCCTTAATTCCATTAAGCGATGGGAAAACATATATTCTTTATACTGAAAAAAATGTGATAAACCTTTTAAAATTACCTTATTAAATGTTCTAATTTTACAATATCACACTTTTTTAAGCCGAAATTAATGTTTATTTCATACCCGTATTCATACCCGTATACTCATGTTGCTGAATTTTCTGATAAAACTGAAACATTGAAAGACAACCAACCTATTCTTTAAAGTATTCATCATTGCGAAGTTGCCTCCCTTTGATTATATGGTTTCAGGCTTGCGGTTTATTTGAACCGCCTTATTACGGTGTCCTGTTAGGGCCATCTTTCCATCCACACATACAACTACATCAGCATGACAGCAACATGTTCAAACCATAAATCGGTCAATGTGAATGACCTTGAACACATTTTTCGTACTTCGTTAATTTAGTCAATTTCTCTCACAAACACAGAAATACAGCTTTCAAACACACTAACATCTACATGACAGCAACCTACAACCACATTTTGCAATATCACCCTCGCGTCAGATAGTAATAAATTACACAATGCTGTCTATGGGGATTTAGCATTAACGTTTTATGTGAGGTACTCAACACAACAAGCACGATTTTACGCAAGCGTAAAATAGCTGTCGAGAGAAAATAGCATTATATCTGGGTAGGAACTGGGAACAAAGTTAAACATAAAAACAGATCAAGTCACATGTGTTACAACAATATTAACAAAAACACAATAATAAAGAAATGTCACGAAGACGTAAACATGCCACGACCGTTTTTTCTTACCAGACATTTTCTTCCTAATTGTAACCAACAGTTCTTCCTACCAAACATTTTGAATCAAGGTGGACGATCTCGCTTCGTTCTGGTCAAATCGTGTTACATATTGATTACATATTCACCTTTGTCGCACGGCATGCTAGAAGTACACATCAGCACAGAATTACAATTGTTCACATGTAAGGGATGCGTGTGCGTTAGCGTGCATTACAACACAGTTAAATTGTTCACTGCTACCATGTGTAATTATAAGATTGCGTTATCAAAGTGATAATCTCAAAGAAACTGTTCATTGCTAAATTACCAGGCGCAATTATGAAAACCATATAACCGGGTACCAATACACTAGTACCTAGCAGTAGGTTGACATAAACAATCAATCGGATTCCGGTTAAAGAAGACGGTGCTGGGCTTGCATGATCCTTGACCATAGTTGTATGTGATACCCTTTTATTGTGTTGCCTGCGTAGCATGGCAAACACTTAGGGGTCATTTCCCCGACGTCTGTCGGCCGTGGTCCGTCACACTTTAACCTGCAATCTTACCTTGGCCATAACTTGAAAAGTATTTGCCATATGTTCATAAAACTTGCTGAAATAAGCACACGGCAGGCGAAACAAGTGTTCGGCAGAACACCCTTCAAGTTAATATAAGGCATCATGATTGTGCGAATCCAGTAGTTGAGTTAGGTATTGAGTGTGTGATGAAATCCTGAGCGACAAGCTATAGGGGGTTCGGTGGCATGTTTTGTTCCTTAAAAAAAGCTTGGTTTCCTACCAGGCATCTGGTGGATTCTGTTGCATTTTCAGAATAGTTTAGTCTTTAATTCCAATAATCAATTGTACTCCCACATAACATCCAAAAATAAATGGTTAAAAGCATTCTTCACGTTTTTATTTATTTGTTTTTATTTATTTATTTCGGGCGTGTGGGTGGGGGAGTGGAAACGGGTCTTGATCCGCCATTGGTTTTATTACCGTTGTCGCAGCTATTAAATAAGTATTCACGTAACATAATGCATTTTCCTTTTAGGTAACTAAGGTGGTGGGGGGTGGGGATATCATTTAAAACAGGATAGAGTTTGGGGATAACATATAACAATTAATTTAAAACAGATAACAGTATATCAAATTAAATAACAGATCAGTTTAGATCATCTGCGACGCTTGTTTATTTTCACAATAAATGTCTAGGACAGAACTCTAACAAAAATGATGCGGCAGCCATTTTACCTAGATTCTGGTATCGTTTCCAATTGATTGATACAGACGCACATTCTATCGAAGATAAAAGACGGCAGAAAGACACTAAATTAATAAATAAAACAAAGATGGCAACTTCATTATATCGACGAACTAAATATGGGTGGTCAATAGTGTAATAAAAACAATTACAGACACGTGTTTCCGGTTTCATTTTGTTCCTGCACTAAGGGTCAAGACGTTTGTATGTACAATCAAGCGTCGAAGAAGATCAAGACTAATAACTGGTAACAATCCCATCCATGACATGTTTACCTCACGGGTCGGGGGTGTGGGGGTGCGGGTGATGGTGGTTGGTGGGAGTAATAGTAAATCAAATCAAATAAAAGGTAACAGAGACGTAACCTATTAATTTACTTCAGGTAACAATCCTAAATATGATATCAATAGATTGCTTCATTGCGCCAGCCTGACTGCGCATGTCCGAGTTCACTCAAACAAGCCTTAGATGTGGAGCAGTCTATTGAATCAGCTGCATGTGTATGTGGAGTTATCAGTTTAAGCTAAGGTAATTAAAATCGACAAATCTACATTTAGATTACATAATTCATTTATTCTATTTCAATTTAAAAAATATATATATTAATACATAACACAAAGAATGACATTTAACCTAAAATTCTACATCTTTTCATGAAGACAGCCATTGAGGAATGATGGAATATCAAATTTAAAGAAATTGACAAAACAGTGTCAACAAACGTGTTAACCCTTTCTCGAGAAGTGGACAATTCTTTGGCGGGAAAACTTACAAACCCGAAACAAACGTCTATCCGTGTAGAAGCGGAACAAGCGCCACTCGGTATATAATCATAACTCTGATCAGACTGGTTGTTGTACCTGATTGATGCGTAGAAGCAGCGAGCATCGTCATTTCATTTTACAAAATCGGAATAAAGCTTCCGTTGTTTCATTACGTTGTTTATTTTACCGTGATTCTAATGCCATCTTTGTGGCCCATGATTGGAAAATAAAGTTACTCTATTCTATTCGTTGGTCAGATAACCAGACTAAACGGAAACAAGCGTCTACCTATCTAGAAGAAGCGGTTACTTCCGCTTATCCAGGTTCTATCCAGGTTAACTTTCGCTGACAAAACCGAAATGAGTATACAGGCTAGCAACCGGAGGTGCAAGTCAAAAAAGCACCATCTTTCGCAAGATATGTACAGAAAAGTGACAATGGCAACATGCATAAATGTTACTTGATCAAAATAATTTGCTATCAATATATCACCGATCAAGTATCATTGGCTTCATAATAAAATGAAAATAACTAAAATTAGCGCTGACGTTAAATAGATTTTTCATTTATAGTGGAGTGCGTGGTCCAGTGGTAGAGCGCCGAACTCCTGGTCGATAGGTCGTGGGTTCAATCCTCCGTCCCACCACGTCATGTATCCTTAAGCAAGATAATTAATCAACATTGCTTAGTACTGGTTCTACCAATAAAGCCATCGAGAGTGATTAATCTAAGTTGCAAGAACTTGTTTCGCAATAGATGTAAAATAAATATGTTTAAACATAGATTTTTCATTATAGTATATTGACATACATTCAAGTAAGATTAAAATGCAGGCATACAAATCGATAGGTAGACATTGAGTCGCGTAGCCGACGCAACAATTTGATATTTTGGGGTTTTGTCTGAAAATACAAGCCGGAGTTTATTATTATTACAATTATTATTGAACTTTTTGCAGGATGAGATGGACATTGATACTGCATCAATGTGCATTGATACAGTGCAACGGCTAGGAGCAAGAACAATGTCTAGGTATGGTGCCTCTTCTTCAGATCCTTACCTCGCAGGGGACATCAACAAGCTGGAAAAAGTACAGAGAAGAGGAGCTAGGTTTGCCCTTAACAACTATTGGGACAAAACACCAGGCTGTGTGACAAGAATGGTAAGGGACCTTGGCTGGCAGACATTAGAAGAGAGAAGATGCAAACAGAGGTTAACAATGCTCTTCAAAATACAGCATGGACTTAGATATGGCACCAGGAGATATACTGCGCTTCAACGACCGCAGAACCAGGGGAGGCCAGCGATTATACCAACCAGCAGCCCCTCAGAATGTCTACAAGTACTCCTTCTACCCTCGTACCACACGCGAATGGAATGTTCTGCCAACTGCAATCACCGATATCAGTTCATTAGAAGACTTCAAGGCTGCTCTTGACACCACCACTGCAGCCTTATTTTTTCGAGCGTAGTATCATCAGCGCCATGTACATAGTTTTAATTGTAAAATACAATCGTTTTTAACATTTTGGAGGATGATCGCTGTCTCATCACCTCAGTAAGGTCAACATTACAGTCTAAGAAGACTCATGACGTTTTATTGGAAGAAGAAGAAGAAGAAGAAGAAGATGTCAAGAGGCCTATTATTGTCAGGTTCAGGGAATACGTTGACACAGAAATTATTCTTGAGCGAGCTTATACGGTACATTTTTCAGAGTGGATCGTGATTATTCCTGGGAAATAATGGAAGCTCGTAAAAGACTTCACCATTGCAAAGAGGCTAACGAAGCGCGTATGTCCAGGGCCAAATTACAAATTAAATTCCCTGCAAAGCTGTGTGTGGATGGGAGAGTGGTTCGAGATGAATTTCCTGATTGGTTAGCTGTTAGAAGAATTGAAGGTTTTGATCCAGCATCTCGAAACATTAAAAATATATGGGTGAATAAGAGCAATGTGTACAATTAAATCATGGACACCAACAATGATGAAGATGGAGACCGCTTTGCATCATCACCGACTCACTGCACCCCCCCCCCCACCCCCACCCCCATCCCCCTCCCCACCCCATCTGTAAATGAGAAAAATATGCACCATAATGGAAACGCTCCCGTGTTTATTCCACAGGTAGGCGACCATAACAATCAGGCACGTGACAATAACAAACAGAGCATGCGGACACAAACAAGTGACACACAGGTTAAACAGATAATAAATAACAGTATAATAAACTTACCCAATTAAGCGGGTCCGTGCCAAATACAAACATTAAATCCAAGAAACACAAATAAATTAAAGTCATTATATCCTGAAAATGCACATACATCCATAAACAACACAGCCACAGTCACAGGTGAAGACACAAGTGAAAAACGTCCGCTTCGTGACAGACCAAGGTCCGTGTCAATCGTGCGCCGCGTGTTGGATAATAACCCAAATACCAGGTCACGGCCTATTGTTCGCAAGGGTAGACCCGTGTCACAAAAAAGAGCAACTCGAAGTCATCATGTTCGAGTGTAGGCAATAGTAACGCGAGTGCAAAGTTAACGCAAAAAAACGCGTAAAACAAAAGAAGATGAGTCATCAAACATGGATCATACGGCACAGCGCAGCGAGACAGCAATATCTGTTGAAGATGCAGATAATGACGTTAGTGATGATTCGAGCAGCGCAGATGAGAACATTACACAAAGTGACATGCAGCAAGACGAATGGGAGAGTTCGATCAGATTCACATTGTTAAACATTCAGGTTTTTTTAACAAACTGCAGTCTCCCGAATTGATAGATGATATATTCAATAATAATGAAATAATGTTACTGGCCGAGACATAGACAAATGAACTGTCAGATATTAAGGTTGAGGGGTTTGAACCGTTTGTTTGGAATAGAACTCTTAAAAAATGCAAGACCAAGCGAGACTCTGGGGGATTGATAATTTATATTAAAAATAATTTAGTAAATAGTAAAAATTATAAATGACAGTGTAATCTGGGTTTAGCTCGGGGTGAAATGTGTCACCTAGAGGGTGATATTTATTTATGTTTATGTTATAACATACCGATGGGAAGTAGTAGAATAATCTTTGAAGACCAAAATGTTTTTGAAATTATTTTAGAAGATATTATTAACTTTGAAAATGCTGCACAAAATAAATGTAACTTTTTAGTATGCGGTGATATGAATGCCAGAACCGCAACACGCAGTAATTTTGTTGAGAATGATAATGTGTATATGTTAGATATTTTGCCTAATGATTATATCATTGATGAACCCATTGAGAGGTTTTCCGAAGATAATGTCTGTAATGAAGCAGGTTTACTCTTATTAGATCTTTGCATTAAAACTGGCTTAAAAATTATGATCGGTAGAGTAGGGATTGACAAAAATATAGGAAAATATACATGTATTAAGAACAGAGAAAGCAGTCTTGTTGATTATATTTTATGCAGGCCTGATATGCTAGACATTTTTAAAAATGTTATGTTGGAGAACCTAGTATTTTATCCGATCACTGCGCTGTTAGCTTCTCGATAGACTCTAATTTACACTTTAAAACAGACAGCAATAATACAGCTGAAAACACAAGCAGTTAAGTACTATTACAAATGGGATAATGAGAAAAAGTCGATATATGAAGAAACTTTTATACAAGATGCAGTACAGAACCAGTTACGTATCATTATAGAAGAACTTTCCACGACCAATGATGAAAATGACTTAAACAAAAATACTGATTCGTTTTATAAAATAGTTAAAAATGTGTGTGCGTCCCGTTATTTAAGAAAGACATTGGTAAGTCATTAAATAGCGATAAAATAAACACAATAAAGCATGAATGGTTTGGCGAAACATGTGACGTGTATCGCAATGAGTTTTATAAATATTTAAATATGTATAGATTGAATAAGAATGATGAAAATAGAGCTAATATGGCCCACGCCAGATCAGAATACACAAGTATATAAGACATGCACGATTTTTATATGATAAGTCTAATACTGTTAAGTTAGAAAATGCACGTGTACAAAATGCCAAAGAATATTGGAAGTTATTAAAAGGGGCCAGTCATGCACGTATATTTTCTAACATATCTGTTGACAAATTTGCACAATACTTTAAAGCTGTCAACAACCCAAATGATGTGTTCTTTCATCCAGATGAAGACGTTTTGTTTTTCAATGAAAGGTACCTAAACGGCGAACTGCAAGTGATGTTCGAAGAATTAAATATTGAAATAAGTAACACGGAAATTATAAATGCATGTAAACAATTAAAGTTGGGGAAAAGTAGTGGACCGGATAAAATGCTTAATGATTTTTTTCGCTATGGAATAAACAGTGTAATAGAATATTTGTATAAATTGTTTAACATGGTTTTTAATGTAGGATACTTTCCAGAGAATGGTCAAACGGATTTATTATCCCGTTACATAAGAAAGGCAGCATTAATGAAGTTGAAAATTACAGAGGAATTACACCTCTAAGTACATTTGGAAAACTTTTTTCTAGGATATTAAACAACAGACTTAACGAATGGGTTGAAAAATACCATGTGTACATGGAAGCGCAGGCTGGCTTTAGGAAAAACATAGTAGTAGTGATAATATTTTTGTATTGCACGGTTTAATAAAACATGTAGTTAATGAAGGTAAACGCCTTTATGTTGCTTTTGTAGATTTTTCGAAAACCTTTGATTATGTTGTGAGAGATATTTTATGGAATACACTTATTAATTATGGCGTAAGACGCAAAATGCTTGATATTATCAAATCTATGTATGAGACGGTTAAGTCAACAGTGAAATATAACAATAATATTAGTGAGGAAATTTAATGTTATCTGGGCGTTTGTCAAGGCGTATTTGTTGTCGCCGTTTATATTTGCAATGTATTTAAATGATATAGAAGATGTATTTAGACAAAATGAATTTGAAGGGTTGGAAGTTGATATGCTTAAAATATTTTTATTGTTATATGCAGATGATATTGTTATTTTTTCAAATGATGAGAAAGGTCTGCAGAAAGGTTTAGATATTTTATTCGATTATTGTCAAAGATGGAAGTTAACTGTTAACACTAACAAAACGAAAGTCATGGTATTTAGAAAAGGGGGTCCTTTACCAAAAAACGTGTTTTTTTTACATACTTCGGGAAAAGGGTTGATATAGTCAGCACATTTACGTATTTAGGTATGGTATTTTCGCCAGGAGTTGTTTTTTTCAAATGCTTTAGCCACCTTAACAGGCCAAGCTAGTAAAGCAAATTTCTTAAATTTTACCGAAGTGGTTCCAAAACACATTCTTTAACTGCTTGACAAACGTATTAAGCCAAGTTGAAGCTATGGATGCGAAGTTTGGGGTTATCTTAACACAAATATTATTGAAAGGGTACATCTTAGCTTTTGTAAAGTCTTACTTGGTGTTAAAAAGTCAATACAAAATGATTTAGTATATGGAGAACTACGTAGAACATCCTTACGACACTATATACTCGTAGCTATTATGAATAGTGGTTTAAAGTAATAAATTCTAATAATCGCAAATATATTAGGGCTGTTTACCAAATGATGTTAAAAGATATAGAATTAAAACCAAATAAACAAAATTGGGCATTTTCTGTTAAAACAGTATTGGAAAGTTTAGGTTGTTACCATGTCTAGTACTTTCAAGGTGTAGGTCATATAGATATATTTTCATGTGAGTTTAAACAAAGACTATTTGACAACTTTGTTCAAAACTGGAGTGCAAGATTAGACTTCTTTCAGAGCAAATACATATTCACTTTTCTGTACTTTCTCATACAAGCCTTAAACTATTTATCTGAAATAACGATTACACCCAAGGACGTTTTAGACATTCTCAGAAAACTAGACGTGTCAAAAGCTTATGGGCCTGATTTAATCAGCCCCAGACTACTCAAAGAAGGCTCTATCGAACTCTCAGTCTCGCTCTTGAAGTATTTTAATATGTCATTGCAGAACTCTTACTACCCATTCCCATGGAAACATGCAAATGTAACTCCTATATTCAAAACATCCGACCCCTCTAACCCAAGTAACTATCGACCTATTTCACTATTAAGCTGTATAAGTAAAACTATGGGTAGATGTGTGTTCAAGTATTTATTTAACTTTTTATCCAGACACGGCATACTAACCTCTGCCAAATCAGGATTTATTCCAGGTGATTCTACTATAAACCAACTTACATATCTCTACAACGCAATCTGTAAAGCTCTAGACGAAGGAAAAGAAATCCGAGTAGTATTTTGCGACATATCCAGAGCCTTCGATCGGGTTTGGCATGAAGGCCTACTATTCAAACTTAAAGCAATCGGCGTAACTGGAAAATTTCTTGATTGGTTCTCTTCATACTTATCTAACAGACAGCAACGCGTCGTTCTTAACAATGTAACATCAGATTGGAAGAAAACCACAGCCGGTGTTCCGCAAGGGTCTATTTAGGTCCGATACTCTTCTTGATTTACATCAACGATATTGTTACTGAAATCGACTCTAACATAAGGCTATTTGCTGATGACACAAGTTTACACTTGATTGTTGATAACCCTACTGTAGTAGCGAACATCTTAAACGATGACCTAGATAAAATCAATTCCTGGTCCAAGCAATGGTTGGTGGATTTTAACCCTTCCAAAACAAAATCTCTTACAATTTCTAGGAAAATGTTCCGTCCAGCACATCCTACTCTACTCATGAACAATGTTAATATACAGGATGTCAAACAACATAAACACTTAGGCGTAACAATATCCAACGACGGCAAATGGCAAGATCATATTGCATCTATCACAAACCGAACGTGGCAACGTATTGGTATTCTTCGAAGCCTGAAATTCATTCTTCATCGCAAAACATTAGAACACATATACATTTCCTTCATAAGACCGTTATTAGAAAATGGTGATGTTGTCTCGTGCAACTGTACTCAAGAACAACGTAATTCCATTGAAGCCATTCAAATCGAACAGCACGAATCGTTACTGGCGCGACAAAACTGTGTAGTATTGCTAACTTGTATGACGAAACAAAATGGGAACACCGGTTGGGACACACCGGTGTTGATTGTATGCGCATGTATTTACATGAGTTTTTCTTGTTCTCTTTTTCTAACCATTTATTTTCACCTCGTTTTCCTCGTAACAACTTTCTTAAAATAGCAGAATATGTAGCTCCTTAACGTTCTCATTTTTGTGCTCAGCTATACGTACTCAGCTACCATTCTGATTCCTTATCCTTGATTATTTATTCTGCTTTATTTTCTTACTTTTCATGATTAAAATATATGTGTTACTTAGCCATATAAAAATGTGACTTCTCTGAAAGGAGATGAATTTATATAAGCTTTGATAAGCTTGTTTTCAGATCCTTACTATTATAATGTGTATATAATATATGTGAACATTATGAAATAAATATTGTTTAAACCAAGCTTTATCTTGAGATATTAAATATAAGAAAATTTCGCACGGCATTAACAAGGTTAAGGGTAGCTTCCCATAGATTACAGATAGAGACAGGTCGCTGGAATAGACCTCAGAGTATTCCTATTAATAAAAGAAAATGCATTGTATGTAATGTACTGGAAGACGAGTTCCATTTTGTTTTAGAATGTACTATATACAAAGAATTAAGAATTAGGTACATACACAAGTATTACAGAAACAAACCTTATATACCAAAATTCATAGAACTTATGTCATCAAATAACGACAATACAGTAAGAAATCTAGCAACATATGGTTATCAATTGTTTTAAAATACGAAATGAAATAAATTGTGTGCATGCATAATTACATACTCTCCCATATACCAATGATTTGCCTTTGTCATGTTATTCATTGTATTTACGCAAATACATATATACGCCACTGTTAATAATATTGTAATGCAATTACACGAATTGTTTAATTATAATATATGTATACAGTTGTTTTACATTCTATAAGTCAATTTAAAAAGATGACTGCTATTGACATTAATGTGATATATGCATTGTTATACTGTAGACTTATGGACTTAAAGGTTTTCTGTATTGAATAAACATATATACACACATATATATTAAGACATTAATACATGGGTGGTGCGTTATTGTCCGTCATATCGGCCCGAGACCCCAATATCGGCCCTGAGGGCCAATATTGGTCGAGGGCCTATATGACGGACAATAACGCATCACCCGTTTTAATCTGTTTATCATATATATACGCATTTTCATTGGGATTTTATATAAAAAAAATATCAAAGGATATTTTAAACTGTTAGAGTTACCGAATTAATTTATAAAATAAAAATAACAAAAATGAATGAACGATAACAACAGGACAGTTTCTTGCTGTTTCAGATTTCTTTTGGCTGTCAGTACGTCCCTTGAATGCTGCTCAAGACTCCTATCTAGAGGAATAGGATCGTCATACCTTTTCTCGATTAAGTACCAGCTGATGATTTTATCGAGTCTGGTTAGTATTCAGTTTTGTCATACTATAGATTCTACTCAGAATAAAACTTCCAATCCAGACCGTCCAACTCCTTGAACTTGAAGCCAATTTCTTCAGTTCTCTGGACGTTCGAGCGAAATCACTCCGTGAAAAAATGTAAGACCAAATTCAGTCTGTTTTTCTGTAGATCTAGTTACATTCCACGTTTTGTTGACAAACTCTCCTATGTCAGTTTCATTTACTTCATGATGCCTTCCCTCAATAATGTGTCCATCTAAGTAAATTAAGCAGTTAGCCACTGACGCTAACTTCCTCTCGCCGGCTTCCATTTCAACGCTTACTTAATATGAATGACGTCTGTTACGTTAGTTGACGTTAAATTTATGGTTTAAATAAAAAGGTCAAAACAAAAAACAATCGCCAATAACCGTAACGGTCAGGTGAGGGTTATTGGCCCGGTCAGGTCAGGTGACCGGGCCAATAACGGTCAGGTGACCGGGCCTATGTGGATATGCATTTTCACATGACCTACATTTGGCGTATCGGACCGCATTTATGATACGGTTCAATTCTTGAGAGCTTATTGTAGGGTAATTTTGTGCATATTGCGGTACAAAAATGCGTTTATATATGATAAAAAGAGATATAAATTAGTAAAATAGATAATTTTATCCGGTCTTACAAATGTATAAAATAAATTTAAATGCCTATTTACATACGGTTATAAACTATAATACATTGAAAGAGTATATTGTGCTCTATAGGGGAATTGTATGATTGTGTGGAAATTAAAATACATATATGGATAACACATTTTAAAAAAGCATGACACCAGATTCAACTAGAAATATACCAGGACATTATGTAAATATACATTATTTGGCTGTTTACTGAATTTAATTTGTTTGAAATCTTTCTATCGTGAAATTTTAGCTGACTGCAATTTGTATACACCAAATGTGAAATGATCGATAAACAAAATTCCTTAAAATGGTTCACACTTTGGTCTTATTTATATTTGCTTTGCTCTTTTAAAAAGAACTAATGACTCGAATCGATTGAAATACGCAAACGCACTTTTTAAATGGATGACTTTTAAATCAGCATTGATAATTTCATTTCGTATAAAATGTATGTTTAAGTGTCGCGTTGTTAAATAAATAAATATATATGTACAAGTTGTCACTACTGAGGAAATTCTGAGAGATTTAACGTGTATTTTGGATATAATATTTAGAAAAGTTAAGATATATATTAATTTAAAGCAGCTGCATTACGTGTTACTACAAAACGATCAGTGGAAATAAATGATGTGTCCAGAATATATATATAGCATGATAAGTATGGATTTCAGTTAACTGTGTAAAGTTTGAAAAACGAACGCATTACTAACGCTTGAACGCTGCAACATGCTATGAAAGTTATGAAACACTGAAAAGTGAAATTTCGACTATGACGTATTCATTATATGACCGTCCGAGCCATGGTGGTGGAAAGTCCAATGACATGCGGGGCATTGGTGACTACGACGACTACGGAGGGTCGGATTATGACGCCAGAAAAATTGCCGAGGACAAATTTAACAGGAGTCCAGAAAAATACAGCAGTAACAGAAGCTATACAAGTCCTACACATGCAGGAAGGAGACACGAACGAGTGACAGTGGTCGTGGAACACTGGTAAGGCATTGTACCCGAAATATGTTTTGTTCGCAAGTTCAGATACTTTTGGCTTTTCAGACAAAATCCAATGTTAACCTAAAGTTGTATATCAGTAAAATATACTTTTAGTGGTAAATAAAAAATACTTTACTTTTCAAAATCGGTTGAGAAATAAATTCACTCCGAAACAACAAATATCGTCTATTTATTTGCATATAAAAAATCGTCATTATTACAACACTGCTCAAAATTATACACAATATTTTATCCCAGGTATGGTTGCATTGGGCAGGGCGTATGTGATGACATCAAAATGGCCATAGAGGATAATTTTAGTGACGTCAAATTTATAGAGGTCACGGGAAGAATGGGTAATTCGACTCCAACATATTGTATTAACTAGATATACCTACTTATCGCACTTAGATGCAGTCAAACGTAATACATATTAGACAAATAAGTAATTTTATTACTTTTCTATGGGTGAAATCAGGGCCGTAGCCAGAGCCTTTTGGAGAATACGCCCTGGGTGAGGGTGCGGGAGTGGGTTGGGAACATTTTGAAATTTGAGTGCAAATTCGGAGGTTTGTGGCTTCATTTGAGCGATATTTTGGAGGCTCTCGCCTCCATTCAGTAAGTGTGTTTTTAAAAATAGTGCCTCTCCCTCTACCCCTCTTCACTTTTTATTGTTGATTTTAAAAAATAAGCACCTTTATTTTTTCACATTTGATTTTCTAGAGTACGCCCGGGCGTACAGGAGTATGCCTGGCTACGCCCCTGGAAATATTTGGGATATCTCATTGAAACAATATTTATAATCGCTAAATATTAATAACTAACTCCGAACACGAAAAAGACTAACTGTAGTGTGACGCTGAGTTATGACGTCAATAAAGTAATTGCTGACGTCGACGTCATCCGCCGACGATAACCTTCAATAAAGCAAATAATATCGTTTAAAATAATACATCAACTGATTTTTAAAAAATGTAATAAATAGATAATTTAACAGCTGGGTTCGAGTATATGGACATCCTTCACTCGATGCTAGGCGTGTTTTGTTGTTTCACTCACTCCCATCCGCTCGTTCGTGGAAAGAACCACACGTCTACCATCTCGTGAATCATATCCCTATAATCGATCCCAGCAGTTAAATAACCTCTCTATGAAACGTGTCTGGTTACTTGACATACATGTGTAACGTGTTTGATGACAAGTATGTATAACTTCATAACTTGTTTACATAAAATTATATAGCGTGTTTGGTTAATTGCCATAAGTGTGCATATGCGCAACATGTCTTATTATTTGACATACATGAATAAAGGGTTTGATGATTTTACATAGTGCGCGTTTCTTATAACATCATATTTTGTTATAATAGTTTTTTTATTTACACTTTATTCAGATTCCTTTGAAGTGTTTATCAATGGCAAACTGTTGTACTCACGGATCAGCCAAGGAGGCTATCCATATGAGGACGAGGTGAGGACTGTTTTATTTCTCCCTGATTTATAAACACGTGTTATTGGTTACATATACGTTTCCTTTAGGGTGTTTTATCGTGTTTAACGGCTCCGCTAACGTGACGCCTTTAAACACAATTTGCGATCATTAAACTACCGATATATCGTCGCAAAAGTCAAAAATTCAATACTGGTTAACCCGTTTCAAACGCCTTTCATTGTTTTTTCGACAGCAAATTAAATTTCAATACATTAGTAGCATGGTCACTGAAATTCCTTTTGTATTTGCACAGATATAAACCGTTTAATTGAAAATAACACCTGTCAGAATAAATGGTGTATTCTCTAACTACCAGTTATTGGAAGTTAGACTATGGCGGACATGCTACAAAATGTTGGCTACGCCTATCTCGATGTTTAAATCAACCAACTCGATGGGACCATACTCTATCTATTACCCTATAATACTCATAATGCTTGTATACATATGTCGTCATCAAAAACATTCAATCGTATCATAAATGCATACTTCTGAGTTGTAAATCATCTCCATATATGTTTTTTATATTATTTTAAGGTATTAGAAGCTGTCCACAGAGCAAAAAGAGGAAAAGAAATTTATGAGTTGGACAGGGGCCAGTCAAGGATGTGTACAATATTGTGATATGAATATGTATAGGCTAGTTGGACTTACAAGAAGTTACCACTACGAACGTTCAACATATATTCTCTCCAAACATGTCAACAGGACCAACAGTGCAAAACCGAATTCTGTATCAATATAAACGAAAACGAAAACAAAGAGGGAAAAAGAAATTTATGAGTTGAACAGGGCGAATCAATGGTTTGCAAAATATTGTGATAGAAATAGTATAGCCTACTTGGACTTACCAGAAGTTATCACTAGGAACGTGCAACATAATTATAGTCTCCCCAAATATGTCAAAAGGACAAACTGTGCAAAATTGAAACATTGTATAAATATAAACAAAATCAACGAAATAAACATGGACTAAAAAGAAATTGGTTGTATACCAGTATAATAGACAATTCATTGTGTTTCCGGTGAAACTGTTATTTAAAATTGTTTCAAATTTTAGCGTACACTTATATACACTTCTATGCGTGACTTGATTTAATTTACACACATAACATACATACTGTGGTGATTGTCCGACAGTGAAATATAGAACCTGTATCATCCAGCTATCTCCGTTTTATGCCACAGAACTAGGGGGTTGGTGGTCGGACAGTCATTCCCTGTGAATTATACAACCACCATTCACGACAGGCGGGAATTAGACTGAATTGAAAATGAATTGCTCATAAAGACACCATATGTTATTTAAAGCCGCCCATGTCCTACTCTTACTAACGAACTGATATAGATATAGTTTACGTCCATCTGATGTAAAGTTATGTAAACGGTGTTGCCTACCAATGAAAACTTACCAATGATATATAACGGCTATGCGTAATTAATTCATGATGCCGTTTATTTACGTATGTTTGGTATGTGTTTTATTTAAAGATAATGCTCATGGCGATGTTCAATACAAGGATCAGTGTTACAGAAACGATGTACACCTATAGGTGGATAAGGATCACATCTTGCAACTTTGGAACACACATATATTGTGCATCCCAGGGTCGACCTGAGGTTAACGAAATGCGTTCGACTGTGTGTTCTAATGATGCTCAATCGAATCAAGTTTCCAAAACAATTAAAGAACTATATGTTGTAATAATCCTAGTGTAACTATCTTAAAGGTGAATGGCCACCCTTTTTGTAATATTATTAATTAACAAATTTAACTCTTAAACATCATATGAACATTTCTTGATAGTCCCGGACTGAAACATATATTTAATTCCGCTGCTAAGTTGTATGTAAAAATAAATAGTATTTGCATGCCGTAGATACTACTTTTACCACTGCGTGACTGCACGGGGAAATGAGGCAAAGCTGCACAACTATTGCCAGATAATTGATAAACACATTTACCTGTGAATTAATTTATCTGTTCTTCTACGTCATCAAATAAAATCTTATTCTCACTTTTCACAGATATTGCAATGTGTGAATTGTAAATGTCTATTGTTGTGTATTGTTTTCGATTTAAATAAACATAAACATGTTCATGAAACAAAACATGGCCGGGGAACTTTAAAGTACATCACACGAAGATCACTACCTTTCTGTATGATTGAAAATAAAGTATAAAGCACCATCTTAAATTCTTTCCAATCGTTTTTAATATATAAGAAGCAAGCAAGCTATCAATGCAAGATTGCCAATCTGATATGTCTGAAGTGTTCGTTTAGTTTGGAGTTTTCATAATACAAATACTTAAAGATGCTCTACCTATATCTTTTTGTCCACCAATTGATATAAACTTTACATAATTGTAAAGAGGACTATAAAAAGGTAAACGGCAATAATTTCTCCCCATGTAATATGCATTTTGCTAGGGAAAAACAGGATAGAAAAGATCGAATTTTTTAAATTGTATTCGTAATTGTTTTAGACAAGCCGATTACGGAGATTTTCCGATCTTATTCGTTTACAATCGGAACTGCCTCGTCGGATTGGCGACGAGTTCCGATCGATTCGTTTACCATCGGAACTGCCCCGAGTAGTTTGTTTTCGTTCAACTGAATGGCATTGCGCATGTCCGATAAAATCGTAAAAACTCGTAGTTCTCCGGCAGGAATAAACGGCTGAGCAGCATTTTATTCAAGATATTGTTTTGATCATAATTAATAATTTACAGAACTGGAATACGAACCTTGTTGCTTCTTAGAATACTAATAAAATAGCTTTGCATACATATAAATGCAATAATATTGAGTATTTAATATTTTACATTAAAAATCGCGGAGATATAGGTAGTGCCTCTTTAGTATGTGTATGGCAAATACGAACTATTTGGGTATCCTGTTTCTGATTTGTATGCTACAGTTGTAATATAAAAACTAGTTTGTGTACATATTTAATGTAAGTATGAGACCTTTTGTGTTTTGTATATATAAACGTTATTTATTTATAAAATGCCTCGAGTAAGTGAATGTATAAATAATCTAAGTAGGGCTTAGTACAAATATTAAAATGTATTCTCGTATATCATATATGAGGCCTATATAGGGGGGTAAAAATATTTGCCTCGTATGGCATATAGAAAAATATGTTTGTCTATATGGACATTTTGGTTTGTCTCTAAGGAAACAAATAGGTAAATTAAAAAAACGCATATGCAATATGGAAAATAATAGTTTGTCTATATATGGCATATGGAAAACATAAGCTCACAAGGCATATACGGAAAAACTAACAGAGGCTCATATATAACTGCACGAAATAATGTGTATTATCGTGTAGTGCAATGGTTTGCTCTTGGGTTTGTGGGTAAGGATTGCAATGCAGTATTGGTTATATTCGCAACAACACCCAATCAATTCGTACTGTTCATACTGTTGTCGAAGCCACCCTTAAACCAATACAAATATGAAACTTATTTTGTTATATTTTTTGGTGTCGGTTGGGGTGTACTAAGTGAATGGTTATCCAATTTAAAACTGTTATTATTAGTAGTAGTAGTAGTATTATTAGTATTATATATCAAAAGCAACTTCCACACGTGAAATTATATCTCAACAGATTTTGAAAAGTAAGATGTCTTTATTTACCACTAAAATATCTGTTTGCCTGATATACAACTTATTAAGGTTTAAGTATAAACAAATAATTTGGAAAATCAAAGTGGAAATAACATTTGCTTTTTAGTATTGGTGTTGAGATATAACAATTTCACGTGTGGAAGTTGCTTTTGATAGGACACTTTCAATGAAAAATTATGATGCCTCAAAAACTATATGGAAAATTAATTTTCAGAATGCTAATCCACAAATGGTTATAATGTGTGGGACAAACGTAAATTAAGACATTCTAAGAGTTGGAAGGCCAACTGAAGATATTCGAGATATTTGAGATTTCTTAATTTTCTGCTGTCCCAGAAACAAGGAATTTACATGGGAAAGTCTCATCAAAACACGTTTGACAACAAACACATTATTTTTTCATAACCGATTTTCAAAAAACTAAGGTATGTTTATTTACCACTGAAAGTTCCAGTCCAATGATATATAATGTATGTAGGTTATTGTTAATGCTGAAAACCCCTCGGCTGAAACAAGCGCTCCGTCCAATCGGAGGTATCTAGAGTATCACTTCTGTTAACTGTTGCTTGGGAAACACATTTGTAGTCCTGATTTGTCGTAGCCTTACAAGGAATCAAAGTAGGATTCATTTAAGCTGTTTATCTGAAATCTGTTAGAATCAGTGTTTGCAAGCAATATGTTTCAAAAAGTGTTTGAACTATGTTTGTAATCTGTTTGAAATAGTGTGTGAAATAGTGTTTGACCTATGGTTGAATAGTGTTTAGCTAAAACTTATTTATTTTACACCGATCGAACTTATTTTAACCACTCTCCATGTTACATGGGTATAAACAGTACTAAGCAAATGCAGATAGTGTCTTGCTTAGAGACACAACATATATGGTCATAGCGGGGATCGAACTCACGACCCTTTGAGCCTATAGTGTTTGCAATTTGTTTTGAAAAGTGTTTGAAGTATGTTTGATATAGTGTTTGAACCATTTACTAAGATGAAATTGCATATTTAACCTTAATAATATATTTGGTCTAGCACTTAACAAGGTTGTTGAATGGGACACATAACCATCATTATTACACCATATTTGTTTGCATAGGTATTTCTTTCCTTTCCTAAAGAAATCGTATGTATACATGTATATATTGCAGATTTGTGATTAGAAATTCGTTTTGTAGTAATTCAATTTCATGAATAAGGCATTACGCATTGCAATCGCCTATCTGAATAGTATTATGATTACAAATGATGATTTATCTGGTGATAAGTACACATATTTATTGTACGTTTGTATTATGCCATAGACCTAATAACATATTAGGTGTTTAATATTAGGTATGTGATTTGATTTTGAATACGTATACATGGTACACGTATTGTGTTGAGTATGTCAGCTAAGTGATCTAGCATGTATGTAACATCTGACACAGTAAAATAAAATTGTAGAATTTCTTTTTCTTTTTCTTGTTGTTTATTTTAACAGAATAAACCAAAATTGATTGATTTTAATTAAAATGTAGTCTCTTGCTAGTCATGTTTTCGTCGTTGTTATCTGAAAACATGGTCAAATTGCTCCTTCGGGTTTTGATCAGCATACATATTGTGACATTATATAAGTGAAGACATGTATGTTCTTCCATTGATTCAATTGTCATTACAAGACCACCCATAGTTCCGCTAACCTGTTACTATTTTAGCGTGTAATATACACGTTCTTTCACTGTTGCGGGTTTAGAGTCCCACTGGGAGCTCGATTTGTCAAGTGAGAAAGTGTCGATTTTTACGGATAGCGGGATGTATACGGTACTTGCTCTACCCAGGAAAAATGGGTTGGTCCGCCTCTACCATAAAACAAAACGACCGTCAAAAACATAGTCTAACATGTGATAAAAATGACGTAAAATACAATTAAAAACAACACGAACGGGAGAAATGATAACTGTGCATGTACATGATCAGTACTCGAGTGTTTTACTGTGGATTATTTGTGTGTGTATCAATCTTGTTAACATTAAAGTCCCTGTCCAGCAACAGGCACATTTTACAACATATGTACTCCGTTTATAACCCTACTGATGACAAGGTATGTAGTATAACTAACATATTTTGAGAATCTAAACGCTATAGAGACAATATAAACGGCTTACGAGACCAAACCCGCAACATGGAGCATGAGTTGCCAACTCATAATTCATTTATTCAATCACGGGTATTTTAAGAACCCATCAATAAACTTATACATTTAATCGGCACATATGCGTTATCATATGACCTGAACACCTGGACAAAGTTTTAATAAGCGGTGTTGTAGTGTAATTGTATCGTTACTTGGCGGGTTAGTTTATTTAATTCTGGATTCTTGATTAGGTTTATACGTGCTTCAATGGATCTAATAGGTGCTTCAATGGATCTAATACATGCGTAGGTTCGTTCATAAATATACGTATCGGTCTTATCAAAAGTCCATACGTGTATAACATGCACCAGAATAGCACTGGCCTGGCTCATATACCAATGAAAACATAGACGTAATAAACCAGTTCTTAGATCTGTGATGAAAACTATCAGGTCCCTATCAGGCGCTGGCTCATACAGCAATGAAAACATAGACGTAATAAACCACTTCTTAGATCTGTGATGAAAACTGTCAGTCGCTGCATGGCTCATACATACATCAATGAAAACATAGGCGTAATAAATCACTTCTTCTTAGGTATGTGATGAAAACTATCAGGCGCTGCATGGCGCATATATACATCAATGAAAACATAGACGCAATAAACCACTTCTTAGATCTGTGATGAAAACTATCAGGCGCTGTATGGCGCAAACATACAGCAATGAAAACATAGACGTTATAAACCACTTCTTAGATCTGTGATGAAAACTGTCAGTCGCTGCATGGCCCATACATACATCAATGAAAACATAGGCGTAGTAAACCACTTCTTAGATATATGATGAAAACTATCAGGCGCTGCATGGCGCATATATACATCAATGAAAACATAGGCGTAATAAACCACTTCTTTGATCTGTGTGATGAAAACTATCAGGCGTTGGCTCATACATCAATGAAAATATAGAAGCAATAAACCACTTCTTAGATCTGTGATGAAAACTATCAGGCGCTGCATGGCGCAAACATACATCAATGAAAACATAGGCGTAATAAACCACTTCTTTGATCTGTGTGATGAAAACTATCAGGCGTTGGCTCATACATCAATGAAAACATAGACGTTATGAACCACTTCTTAGATCTGTGATGAAAACTATCAGGCGCTGTCTCATACATCAATGAAAACATAGACGTAATAAACCACTTCTTAGATCTGTGATGAAAACTGTCAGTCGCTGCATGGCTCATACATACATCAATGAAAACATAGGCGTAATAAATCACTTCTTCTTAGGTATGTGATGAAAACTATCAGGCGCTGCATGGCGCAAACATACAACAATGAAAACATAGGCGTAATAAACCACTTCTTAGATATGTGATGAAAACTATCAGGCGCTGCATGGCGCATATATACATCAATGAAAACATAGACGCAATAAACCACTTCTTAGATCTGTGATGAAAACTATCAGGCGCTGCATGGCGCAAACATACAGCAATGAAAACACAGGCGTAATAAACCACTTCTTAAATCTGTGATGAAAACTATCAGGCGCTGGCTCATACATCAATGAAAACATAGACGTAACAAACTACTTCTTAGATCTGTGATGAAAACTATCAGGCGCTGCATGGCGCAAACATACAGCAATGAAAACATAGACGTTATAAACCACTTCTTAGATCTGTGATGAAAATTATTCTTGTGTGCATCATTTCTTCTCCGCCAGAATTCCTTACCCAGTGAAACAAAATAACTCCCGGGAATGGATCATTTGTACCTCAGTGACTTTCAGTGCACACACTATTCTCCATGACAATTGAAAATGAAACTGACCCAAACTGTGGAATATTTCTGTTTAGAGTTTTCCCTATATATCTATATAATAATTTGACCGTTGGATTTGAGCTGTTTAGACCACATGGACATTTACTAATTGACCTATCCGTATTAATAAGATACTTCGTGCTCAGATGATACGCCATTGGCCCGTTAATATCAAAGATAAGATTGCTTGTGTTATACAATATATAACTATACTCATTTCAATACGTTGTCGTGGTGCCATTTTGACCCCAGGGACGGACTTCAGGACAAGAGTCTACAGTCCATCCTATAAAATACTTCATGCTAAAGATAAATGTCATTGGACCGGAAGTTTCTGAGAATACTTATGTTAATGTCTTCATACCACTATACAGACTCTTACACGGCCCAATACGGTACTATGTATTTGAACAAACGATGTAAATAATGATCATGCTTGACAGTTTTTTATTCACCTTTTTTGGGGAAGAAAATGTGGAACGTTTGCGGTATTTTTTTAATAAACAGAATATTTTGGTTTGCGGATCTATATAAGTTGAACACCCCCTCCCCCCACCCCACCCCACACACTGAACTTGTGGACGGATACTGTAACACATGCCTATTTGAACCTTCGCCTCAGCTGACCTAAAACAACTTTAAATTTCTGTTTCACTCTTGATTAAACATATTTTTTTAACAACATCTTAATATATGTACATAATAGAAGATAAAAAAATAAACGGAAGTAATCTACTTGTGATGTTCTTCTCTGTCTCTGTTTCACTCTTTTGCTTCATACTGGGTGCTCTGATCTAATTAATTTGTTTTAAAACACATATCTATCGGACTAATAATAAAGTAAAGGGGTCGAACACAACAAACAATAGAACGGTAGCATTATTTAAAAGTCGGACACATCCAAATTATTGTCGACACGAATACCAATGGTTTTCTATATTCAGATCAAAGTCAAATTATGGTTGATATATTGAACAAATTCTCCCTGGGAATTGTTTGTGATTTAAGTGTTATGGTATATGTAAATATCAAAACCCTGCTTCACAAGAGGCGTCTTTGATAGAAGTACAATACACTCATTCGAAATTGTAATTAAAACCAGGCGAACACATCACAGTATCAATATACATGTTGATACGTAGCTCTCCCAATGGGTCTCACCATTGAACGATTGAATACAGTTTGAGCAGCCGACAATGGAAGTCAAACTAAATATTGAAAACATGTTTGCATTAATCGTTCAACGTCTTCAAAAACGTGACGATCTCTCTGTCATCGCCTCTAGTTTGTTTCCAACCTTTTCTTACATGGGTATATTTACGTTAGTAAAAGTTAATGAAGCTCGGTATTTCATGGTGACATTTATTTATCAAAACAAAATCAATATTACATTCAAATATATACTGTAAAAGTAAAATTATACATGAATTTATAAAAAAAACCATACTGAATACATTTAAGGATTTAAGAACATTATGATATCAAAAGCAAATATAAAAGTCTATTCAATTCTTGAAGGATGTACTGGGTATAGGAAATTCGTGAAAGGAATTTGAAATAAAACAAAATTAAATACCAGATATTCATATATCGAAACTGTATTAATTGAATGGACTGGAGGATTTGTATTGATAACATATAAGTACAAAATCAAAATGAACAGTCTTTTTTCGTCTGAAAGTGCATCTGACATAATACAAAAATGTAACACAGACAATATATATTGTATGGTTTTAGTTTAAAATATCTAAACATATTATAAAGGAAGTAACAAACATAAGGCGGATTAAATACCATAGCTTTGGATTTTAGACAATAATACAATGTCTTACAATAGACAATATCGTGGGGACTCGCGGTATCATTTCACCAAAGAGGACTTACATTCAAGACGGAATTATGACATCTTGAAGGTGGAACATAATGACCGCCTCTCGCCGGGATATGACGACAGAGAACGATATGAGAGAAATTATTACGACGAGGAGGACAATGAACGGTTAGGAAGAGATAGGAAAGTATACAACCAGCCGGAAAGAAGAAAAATTGAGGTTAATGTCAAACATTGGTGAGTGCAGAATTAAATATTTATTTTGCTGCTATAGGCAGCGATCTCTTAAACGAGTTATGTTGTGCTTTTCAACTTGCATGTTTTATATTTTTCGGCGCCCGTCGTTTAAAGGCCAGGGTTGAGTATAAAAAAACCAAAATGGCTCCAGAGTAACTTTTCTGATCATTTTATGCATTATGCTGCTCAGAGAGGTTTAATCACAAATTTCTAAACAATAAAGCATTTTTAAAACGATAAAATTTGGCATGCAATTACATTAAACATTACTCTATACAGGTATATCAACATAATTATATAATGTATTTATATTCCATACTTTCTAGAACAAAACTTTTATTCCTAACTGTCAAATTTTGAATTTGGTGCATCTATTAATAGTTCTACCTGTAAAACTAAGATCAGTGATTGGTCAGAGTGCTGATACCTTTATCTTAAAGCAGACGAAATACTAACTGGCTACAGTGTATATATACTGACGGTGGACTCTACCGAACGCTGGGTAAGCTTTGCACGAGGTATGTCTGTGTAAGCCTATCAAAACACGAGTTGAATTCGATACAGAAATTATTAAAGCCTACAGTGTTTATTAAACTGAATGCTGATTGGCTACATTTGTCTGACAAGGCCAAAGGAAACTAGTAGATTTGTTTATAGAGTGTATTTGTAGATGAAGAAAGGAATAGAAATGCTGAAATTGCAAATAAATTATTCTGATTTCTTGCAAAGTGCGTTAATTGTACATGGCAACTGGTAATGAAACCCTATTAAAAACTACGTATCGCCTTGATTTCCTAGTCACGTGATTTTTCAAGGTGCCCGGATCTTCTTCTCTGAAACCACAAGGGCTAAAGCTTTGATATTTTGCGTGTAGCATCATATAGTGGTCCTTTACCAAGTTGTACAAATGGTGACCCTGGGGTCAGAATAAGCCCCTCACCGGGGGTCAAAGGTTTTACATAGAAATATTAGGAAATACATTTAAAAATCTTCTTTTTTGAAACCACCAGGTTAGAGCTTTGATATTTTGCATGTAGCATCATCTAACAGAGTACACTTTGCCAGTAGATCGATTCAGGCCCTCTAGGTGGGCCTCTTGTTGGCCCTTGGAATATTTTAACAATTGGCCTTCCGTAATGGAAGGCACTAACTTGTTTTGTTCAAATTCCCCACACTGGCACTGCCGTGTCAACTTTTATAGAAAACGTTATATTTCTCTACTCTCTACCTTACATTTCGCTATTAAAATTATTTCACTTCATCATCATCAATCGCTTATACATTGTGCTTCCCCAATCGCGCCAATTATCTTTTTTAAAGAATTTCTTGTTTAAATAGTATTTAGGTAACACTGCTCCTGGAAGATATGAACAAATGGATGTGATCATATATGAGTCATATATCAAGTTGTGTGTGTATTGTTTCAATTCTGAACTTACATTATGTTACGAATGTATTTTATGTTTTATGTTAATACAGACGTCTTACTAAATTCTGAAAGAAGTGGTAACGTTTAACTATCTTGTCGTGCTCTTAACGGGTTATATACTCTTGTTGCCGTTACTTTTGCCAAGTCACTGAGTACTTGCTTTGTGGCTTTCTAGGCTTTTGTTTTTTAAATGCATATATGCGTACTTATCATTGTTGTGTACATACGTATAAAGTCTATTACTGCTGCCTAGTTTATCAGAGGATATCGAGGGTTCAGTGCAAAACTACTGTATCTCCTTCTTTATTCAAATGTAGTTACAATAGTTTTGCACTGACCCTTCGATATGGTCTGGCGGGCATTTCGTTATTTACACGGTCGTATTTAATTGGGACAACACTTGTCTAAGAGTGAGGTTCGGCGCAACATAGAACCAGGTTGAACGCCCCACCCCCACCCCACCCACCCCACCCCCCTCCCCAGCGGACCTGATGCCACTGACCGTGACAAGGCTGTACACCTGTTGTCAACCCACGCGGACCTGATGCCACTGCCCGTAACAAGGCTGTACACTTGTTGTCAACCCACGCGTTAAGTTCGTGGTGTCGCATACTTTGCTTTAATGTTTCCTTGTTCTTGTTGTTTGTTTTGTACACGTGTTTTGATTGGCTGTGTTCTATGACTGCTACATTTCCTGTTCGTCTTTTATAACTATTTTTCTGTGTTGATTAAAAGAAGAAAAGCAACACAAGTTAGCAATGCAAAATATGGCTCAACATTGTTATCGTAATTTGCTGCTTTTAGTTATTTCGGTTTCTCATTTATTTGGTCCCAGTTCAATACACCTCTATGTAAAAGCAGGACATACCACAGCCTTTTAAACAACTATGATAATGGTCCACACCAGCAGATGATAAATTAAAAAACCCAAACAATCTAGCTAAATCGTGTAAGGCATGGTGATGCTCTTCTAGATAATTTATTACAGGTTTGGGTGAATAGGGCAGGATGTTTGTGGTGATCTTCTAGATGAGTTATATATTATATGTCTGGGTGAATATCGCATGGTGTTTGTGTTGATCTTCTAGATGATTTATTACATGTCTGGGTGAATAGCGCAGGGTGTTTGTGATGAGCCTCCGGAAGGTTTATTACAGGTCTGAGTGAAAAGGGCAGGGTGTTTGTGGTGATCTTCTAGATGATTTATTACATGTCTGTGTGAATAGTGCAGGGTGTTTGTGATGATCCTCATGAGGATTTATTGCAGGTCTGGGTGAATGGGGCAGGGTGTTTGTGGTGATTTTCTAGATGATTTATTACGGGTCTGGGGGAATATCACAGGTTGTTTGTGATGATCCTCAAGAGGATTTATTACAGGTCTGGGTGAATAGCGCAGGGTGTTTGTGATGACCATCTAAATGATTTATTACAGGACTGTGTGAATAGCGCAGAGTGTTTGTGATGAGCCTCAGGAGGATTTATTACAGGTCTGGGTGAATAGGGCAGGTTGTCTGTGATGACCATCTAAATGATTTATACAGGACTGTGTGAATAGCGCAGGGTGTCTGTGATGAGCCTCAGGAGGATTTATTACAGGTCTGGGTGAATAGGGCAGGTTGTCTGTGATGACCTTCTAGATGATTTATTACAGGTCTGTGTAAATTGCGTAAGGTGTTTTTAACGAGGTTCTAGAATATCTATTGCAGTTCTGAATGAATAGTGCAGGGTGTATGTGATGATCTCCTAGATGATTTATTACAGGTCTATGTGAATTTGGTAAGGTGTTTTTAACGAGGTTCTAGATTATTTATTGCAGGTCTGGATGAATAGGGCAGGTTGTCTGTGATGACCTTCTAGATGATTTATTACAGGTCTGTGTAAATTGCGTAAGGTGTTTTTAACGAGGTTCTAGATTATTTATTGCAGTTCTGGATGAATAATGCAGGGTGTATGTGATCTCCTAGATGATTTATTACAGGTCTATGTGGATTTGGTAAGGTGTTTTTAACGAGGTTCTAGATTATTTATTGCAGGTCTGGATGAATAGGGCAGGTTGTCTGTGATGACCTTCTAGATGATTTATTACAGGTCTGTGTAAATTGCGTAAGGTGTTTTTAACGAGGTTCTAGATTATTTATTGCAGTTCTGGATGAATAATGCAGGGTGTATGTGATGATCTCCTAGATGATTTATTACAGGTCTATGTGAATTTGGTAAGGTGTTTTTAACGAGGTTCTAGATTATTTATTGCAGGTCTGAATGAATAATGCAGGTTGTCTGTGATGGCCTTCTAGATGATTTATTACAGGTCTGTGTAAATTGCGTAAGGTGTTTTTAACGAGGTTCTAGATTATTTATTGCAGTTCTGGATGAATAATGCAGGGTGTATGTGATGATCTCCTAGATGATTTATTACAGGTCTATGTGAATTTGGTAAGGTGTTTTTAACGATGTTCTAGATTATTTATTGCAGGTCTGGATGAATAGGGCAGGTTGTCTGTGATGACCTTCTAGATGATTTATTACAGGTCTGTGTAAATTGCGTAAGGTGTTTTTAACGAGGTTCTAGATTATTTATTGCAGTTCTGGATGAATAATGCAGGGTGTATGTGATGATCTCCTAGATGATTTATTACAGGTCTATGTGAATTTGGTAAGGTGTTTTTAACGAGGTTCTAGATTATTTATTGCAGGTCTGGATGAATAGCGCATGGTGTATGTGATGATATTCTATATGATTCATTACAAGTCGGAATGAATAGGGCAGAGTGTTTGTGACGAGGCTCTAGATTATTTATTGCAGGTCTGGATGAATATCGCAGGGTGTATGTGATGATATTCTATATGATTTATTACAGGTCAGGGTGAATAGGGCAGGGTGTTTGTGACGAGCTTCGTCTGGCGATAGAGGATAACTACGACGATGTAACATTCACAGAGACGAAAGGACAACTTAGTAAGAAGTTGTTTAGTCCTAATAATAATAATAGTAAAATAATAATAACAGTAATAAATAATAATAATAATAATAATATTTAAATACTACCACTAATAATAATAATTGCTTTATTATCAGAGGAAATCATTATTGGCAGTGTATACCAATCTAACATATGGTCATGTACAAAACATCAAAAGTATCAAAAAGCAAGAGATGTTTGTAAAACATATATGCCACCCGTCAACGACCATGACACAAACATTCCTGCCAAGTTTCGAGTTTGTAGTGTCAGCTGTTCTTGAGTTATCGCGAAGACTTGCAATTTTTAGCAATATTTTACAAGTTTTGTTACCATGGCAACCACATTTCTTACGCGAATTTACCCAAAAGGGGAGGTGCACAACTAGACCATGAAACAAACATTCCTGCCAAGTTTCGAGTTTGTAGTGCCAGCTGTTTTTGAGTTATCGCGAAGACAAGATTTCGGGATGGACCAACCGACCGACCGACTGACAGACCGGCAGACCGACATACGACTAACCGACATTTGCAAAGCAATGTTGTACATTTAACCTATATAATTATATGGCATTACAAGTAAAAGAGTTATAGTTGTCAATCTAAATACTAAAACAACCATCATATGTTTCAGTCTATATTTAATGTGATATGAATATACTCTAAACTATGTCCCATAATCAGCCCGATTTACTTATTATTAAAGAAATAGTTTGGCCTTGAAAATTTTCTTTTTTCCTATAAATCATTATTTCGTATGATGTCGGAAATAAGGCGGGTGTACGCTCTAACCAGCTCTGTAAAATGTCGCGGAGTTATATCTGTTTTGAGAGAAACTTGTACCGAAGGTTGAGGCTGTTTATTTCAATCGGTTGCATAACGTGTCTTGTTAGTGACAATCCTATACTTGGAGCCTATGTGAATGGATTTACATGTATTGTCACTTACAACAGACTCGAACGACCGATCTGCCTAGACTGTAGACAGGATACTTATAAAGCTTGCAGATTTGAAGAATATTATGAAAGGATTACCATTCCAAAATACTACTGGGCCAGCGTTTCAGTTATTAATATTGTTCATAGCTAGCGGTGGAACTGGACACATGACACTCAGATCTGAGCGAACGCAGATGTCTAAACGTATATCAGCCGTAAACGTCTGATGCTCTACCGACTAAGCTGACTGGGCGATGTAATATTTAGTGCAATCCGGTGCGATGATTGTATATATACTGAAAGGAAAAAGAAACGCGACACGGGAATTTCCGGTATATATTGTATATACTGCACACTTAATTCCATATATATTCCAAGGAAATCCCAAGATGCTTTGAAAAATAAAAGTTGTAGTTAGATAGAGAAAGGACACAACTGTGATGTTGTAGACGCTTTAATCACAGTACACGTTGTAACAAGAAATACATAAATTTTGATATTTTTCTTTTGATTTCTATTTCACCGAAGGTGGAGACAGTTTATTTGAATTCGTTGCACGGAATATACATGTATATATGAACGTTGTAATTCTTTTTTACATGAAACTGTCACCTGAAAATGACACGTCATACAACGAATGCAGATAAACAGCCTCAAACTTCGGTATAAGTTTCTCTCAAAATACATAATACTCCGCGACATTTTACAGAGCTGATGAAAGCGCGCGAAAATCGTATTTCCGACATCATACGAATTTTTTTATACAATAAACACTAGCCAAGTCATCGAGTTTTCAAGGCCAAACTATTTCTAAACTAATAAGTAGAGCGTGCTGATTATGGGTCATAGATTAGCGCAATCACATTACATATAAACTGAAACTTGTTATGACGGTTATGATGGTTATATTAGTATTTAGATTGACAAATATAATTATTCCACCTGTAAGGCTATACAATTATACAGGTTAAATATATAACTAAGTAAATCGGGCTGATTATGGGACATAGTTCAATGCAATCTCATTAAATATACACACTGCTGGTAATCAGTGGAGCTACCTCCGTTTGGAGGTACATGCAAAAGTGCTCCTTTGCAACTTCCGAGGTAGTTCCAACGCCAAACATAAAGGTAAACAAGGGTTTTGTGAAAGGTTATCATTATTGTCTACATCCCAAGCAAATCGGTCGTTTGTAAGGAAGATAGATCTAAATCAATTCCGCATAGGCTCCAAGTATAGGACTGTCACCAAACAAAGACACGTTATGAAACGAATTCAGATAAACTGTCTCCACCTTTGGTACAAGTTTCTCACAAAAACACATTTCACCGCACACACCTTATTTCCGACTGTATACTGTAGATGAAATGATTATAGCGATTTATACAATAATTTTTTATGTCACTCTATTTTTATAAAAATGTGTTAAGTCGGAGCATCACATCTATAGGCTCTAAATATAGGAGTGTCACCAAAACAAAGACACGTTATGCAACAAATTCAGATAAACAGCCTCCGCCTTCGGTACAAGTTTCTACACTTCTCAAAACTGCTAACTACACCGCTACGTTTTGGGTTATATATATCGATGGGTTGAATGTTTTTCAATAAAATAAAAAGGAAATACCAATTCAATCATTTTTACATCATTTCATTTTATTTTTTTCATGGGCAATGCTAGAACTAAACCACAATAAGCAATTACAAACGACCCATGTAAACACTAAAGTCACACTTTTCATTTCTTGTTCATAAAAGTGTGACTTTAGTGTTTACATGGGTCGTTTGTAATTGCTTATTGTGGTTTAGTTCTAGCATTGCCCATGAAAAAAATAAAATGAAATGATGTAAAAATGATTGAATTGGTATTTCCTTTTTATTTTATTGAAAAACATTCAACCCATCGATATATATAACACAAAACGTGAGCGGTGTAGTTAGCAGTTTTGAGAAGTGTATATATAACAAACAGCATACTCCGCGACAATTAACAGAGCTGAAGGGTGCGCGCATCAACCTTATATTCGACAACATAAGAAATGATTTACAGTCGTGTTTTCAAGGCCAAACTGTTTCTGCAAATCCGGTCGACTCTGAGACATAGTTTAGTGCAATCCCATTAAATATAGACTGAAACAAACGATGGTTATTTTAGTACTTAGATTGACAGCTATAAATCTTCCACCTGCAAGGCTATACAATGATATAGGTTAATTATATAACTTAAACAATAAATATGTATACACAGAATCACTGCCGGCTTGCACAAAATACTACATCGCCCGGCTAGCTCAGTCGTTAGAGCATCAGACTTTTACGGCTGATATATATACTCAGACATCTGAGGGTCGGGGTTTCAAGTCACCCGTTGGGCGGATACGTTTTAAATCATTGTTGAGACAGAAATGCCATATTTCTTTCACCATTTGCTTCATATCTACAATATATATAAGTACCCTTTCTACTGATTAAGGACATATTTCCTATTATTATATAACCTATAAATAGACGCGTTTTCATTGGCTAAAAAGTAATTTTTTAGAAAAAATATCTAGCGATATTGACCTGTTTTTTTGATATTGACCTGTTTTTTTGATATTGACCTGTTTTATATAATTGTTTTTTTGATATTGACCTGTTTTATATAATTGTAAATTGAGGGTTATATAATAAAACAGTTATGGACTTTTCAGCTGTTATACATGATGTTGATATGCACCAAAAAATCATTATTGACCTCGGCTATCGCCTCGGTCAATAATGATTTTTTTGGTGCATATCACATCATGTATAACAGCTGAAAAGTCCATAATTGTATAATATTACCCAACGCTACTTGGTCATTGAAAAAGCATGGGAATCTTGTTTATTTACTGACTGCATGCTCCATGACCTATCAACTCATGCATATAGAGGTCAGCTTGTAGTTATTTCTTTGTGTTACATTGCTATATTAGATACTTTCTTGGGTAAGAAAAGCTAAAAGCAACTTTGTAATTTAGAAAAGCATATTCATAATTTGGCTAGTTTAAATACAATTAATATACAATGATTTACAGTTACCTATAGAAATCCCCTCCCCCACCCCGCCAAATACAATAGGCTCGAAATGTGTCCTAAAGCAAATCGGTCGCTCCAGTCGATTGTAAGTTAACATACATCTAAATCCATTCACATAGGCTCCAATAATAGGATTGTCCCCCAAAAAAAGACACGTTAAGAAACGAATTCAGATAAATTGCCTGATAAACAGAGCTGATTGGAGCGCGCACCGGTCTTATTTCTGACATCATACGAAATAATAATTTGTAGAATACACATTGGTCGAGTATATTTTTATAATGAAAAGCAAATCGGGTTGATAGGTTAGTCATCGGTTAGTGCGATCTCAATAATATAATCTGAAACATATGATGGTTATTTTAGTATTTTGAGAGACAAATATAATTCTTTCAACTGTAATGCTACACATTTATACATGTTAAATATATAACAAACTATATACAGAATAATAAATGGGTATTTTCATATCACACCCTATATCAGGCCTGAGACGCCGTATCAGCCCGAGAGCTTTAGCTCGAGGGCTGATATGGGTCGAGGGCCTGATATAGGGTGTGATATGAAAATGCACATTTTGTATTCTATTTACCATATAATTCAGCTTTGTCGAAATGTCAGCTTCAGCTCACTCACTCACTACGCTGTTTTCCAGGTGAATTTTTTTTTTGCTTTTTAAAAGATCTAGTCCATTCTGATGTGCGCATGTCTGTCGCATAAGTGGTACACAACATTTATTTTTTTCAGAAACCTTATTGGAACTGAATTCTATTGAATTTGAATTCTAGTCAAGATGAATTGTTATAAATATGAATTGTTTTAAATGGTTATTTCATCCACAGATAATGATTCTATAGCCAATAACCTGCCGTGAAAACAGGATGGAAGTACCTAATGAAACGCAGACGATCGTAATACAATCGTAACTAATCGGTTATTTCCGTATCACTCCGGCAAAAAGGATCGAGATGAACATACGGTTATTTCCGTGATATGACATGTTTCACCCTGTATTTCACACGTGTGATAACGCTTTATTGCCCGGCAACGAAATCCTGATTGATACGACTAGCTATCGTATATTCAAAAACAACATATTTATAGGAAGTATATATGTGAACAATGAACGCCCGGCTTGCACTAAATAATACATGCCCGGCTAGCTCAGTTGGTGGAGCATCAGACTTTTATGGCTGATATCTCTCAGACATCTGAGGGTCGGGGGTTCAAGTCCCCCGTTGGGTGAAAACGTTTTAAATTCAGGCGGAAATGCCGTATTTGTTTCATTATTTTCTTCTTATCTGCCAGCTTTATTAGTTGTCAACAAACTCGGCAAATCGGTCGTTCGAGTCGATTGTAATGGAAGATACATCTAAATCAATTCACATAGGCTGCAAGTATAGGATTGTCACCAAAAAAAGACACAATATGCAACGAATTCATATAATCAGCCTCCAGCATCGTTTCAAGTTACTCTCAAAAACATATATACATATGTTTGTATTAATTCGCGACAGTTAACAGTGACGATGAGAACGTACACCCGTCTTATTTCTGACATTATACGGATTAATTATTTATAAAATAAAAACTAGCCGAGTCGTCGAGTTTTCAAGGCCAATCTATTTCTATAATAATAAGTAAATCGGGCTGATTGTGGGACATAGGTCAGTGCAATTTCAATAATTATAAACTGAAACAGATAATGGTTATTTTGGTATTTAGAATGACAACCATATTTCTTCCACTTCTAAGGCAATACAATTATATAGGTTAAATAAACTACAAATATGTATACAATAACAGCCCGGCTAGCTCAGTCGGTAGAGCATAAGACTTTTACGGCTGATATATACTCAGATATCTGAGGGTTGTGGGTTGAAGTCCACCGTCGGGCGGAT
This sequence comes from Cyrtodaria siliqua, assembly GCA_037043455.1. NCBI lineage: Eukaryota > Metazoa > Mollusca > Bivalvia > Adapedonta > Hiatellidae > Cyrtodaria > Cyrtodaria siliqua. The sequence goes on along the minus strand of JAWPHD010004147.1, from coordinate 131,648 downwards.
ACTTGTTAAATCATTGTTGAGACGGACATGCCATATTTGTTTAATTATTTTCATCATATCCACAAGCGTTATAAGTATCCTACAATCTAGGTAAACCGGTAGTCCGAGTCGATTGTAAGGGAAGACATCCACTCACATAGGCTCCAAGTATAGGATAGGCACCAATAAAAGACAAGTTATGAAACGAATTAAGATAAACTGCCTCTACCTTCGGTACACGTTTGTCGCAAAACATATCATTCCGCGTCAGTAAATAGAGAGCCGATTAGAGCGCGCACCCACCTTATTTTCGACATCAGATGAAATGATTTTAACTATTTATAAAAAAAACACTAGCCGAATCTTCGAGTTTTCAGTGCAAATCTATTTCTACAACAACACGTAAATCGGACTGATTATGGGGTTCATTTTTAGTGCAAATGCACATTAAATATAATCGGAAACATACTACGATGGTTATATTCGTATACAACTTTAAACCTTCCAACTTTAAGGCTATCGATACAACATAAAGCAACGTCTCCGTGGCCGAGGAGTTAAAGAAGTTGCGTTGCAAACCTTCGCCTCTCACCGCTGCGGGTTCGAATCCCACTGGAAGCTCGACTTCGTTATTTACACTGTCCTGATTTAATGGGATGACCGTAGGGAAAGTGTAGGGTTGGTGCACCCTAGAACCGATTTAAACCCCCAGTGGCCTTTTTGCCACTGACCGTTCCAAGGCGGTAGCCCTATTGTCAGCCCTTTTGTGTTTATGATGTCGTTTGCATTTTTTATTAGTTTTGCCTTCTCGTTTGTCTGTTTGCATGTTTGTTTTTGTGTTTTGTGGTTGACTGTCGTCCTTGAATGCCGCTTTCCCTGTCCGATATTTTTATCTTCTTGTAAGTGAGGAAGTGTCGATTCTTACGGATGGCGGGAGGTTTACAGTACTGGTTCTACCCAGGAAAAGTGGGTGGTCTGCCTCCACACAAAAATCGACTGTCATATATAACCTTACATATGTTGAAAATGACGTAAAACACTATACAAACAAAGCATAATTAAATATATACAATGATCGTCCGGCTTGCATGTAATACTGCATCGCCCGGCTAGCTCAGTCGGTAGAGCATCAGACTTTTATGGCTGACATATACTCAGATATCTGAGGGTCGGGGGTTCAAGTCCCCCGTTGGGCGGATACTTTTTAAAACAAAATATTGTTGAGACGAAAATAACATATTTAAATCATCATTTTCTTCATATCTGCAAGCTTTATAAGTACTACCTTTATACGATTATATACTGTATAGTTTACAGACTAGGCGAATCGTTCGTTTGAGTGGATTGTAATGGAAGATATATCTAAATCCATTCACACAGGACTGTTACCAAAAAAAGACACTTTATTCAACAAATTCACTCCCACCTTCAGTACAAGTTTGTCACAAAACACATATTACTCCACGTTGTTTAACAGAGCTGATGAGAGCACGCAACCGCTTATTTCCGACATCAGTTGAAACGAAGTTAATGATTTATAAACACTAGCCGAGTCGTCAAATTTTCAAGGCCAAACTATTTTTTTATAATAATAAGTCAATAGGGCTAATTATTGGGCAAAGTTTAATTCAGTCTCATTAAATACAAACAGAAACATATGACGGATATTTTAATATTCTTCCACCTGTAAGGCTATACAATTATATAGGTTAAATATATAACATATAAACTATAAATATATATATACAATCATCGCCCGGCTTGCAGTAAATACTACATCGGCGGGCTAGCTCAGTCGGTAGAGCATCATACTTTTACGGCTGATATATACTCCGACATCTGAGGGTCGGGGGTTCAAGTCCCCCGTTGGGCGGATACTTTTTAAAACATTGTTGCGAAGGAAATAACATATTTGTTTCATCCTTTTCTTCATATCTACAAGCTGTAAAAGTATCCTGTCTACAGACTAGGCGAGTCGGTCGTGAAGATACATCTAAATCCATTCACACAGGCTCCAAGTATAGGATTGTGACCCCAAAAAGACACGTTATTCAACGAATTCAGATAAACTGCCGCCACCTTCACTACAAGTTTGTCACAACACACATATTTCTCCGCGTTATTTTACAGAGCTGATGAGAGCACGCAGCCGCCTTTATTTCCGACATCGGATGAAAGGCTTATAATGATTTATAGAATAAACACTAGCCGATTCTTCGAATTTTCAATGCAAATCTATTTCTATAACAATATGTAAAGTCGGAGCATCAGACTTACATAGGCTCTTAGTATAGGATTGTCACCAAAAAAAAAGAGAAACGTTCAGCAACGAATTTCGATAAACAGCCTCCACCTTAAGATTCTCTCAAAACAGCATAGTACTCGGCGACAGTTAACAGAGAGGAGGGGAGCGCGCACCGACCTTATTTCCGACACCATACGAAACAATGATTTATAGAATAAACACTAGCCGAGTCGTTGAGTTTGCAAGGCCAAACTGTTTCTGAAAATCCGGTCGATCATGGGACATTGTTTAGTTCAATCCCATTAAATATAGACTGAAACATATGTGGATATTTTAGTATTTAGATTGACATCTATAATTCTTTCACTTCTAGGCTATACAATTATAAAGTTTAAATATATAACATAAACTATACATATGTATACAATGATCGCCGGCTTGCACTAAATATTACATCGCCCGGCTAGCTCAGTCGGTAGAGCATCAGACTTTTACGGCTGATATATATTCAGACATCTTAGGGTCAAGTCCCCCTTTGGGCGGATACTTTTTAAACATTGTTGCGACGGAAATAACATATTTGTTTCATCCTTTTCTTCTTATCTACAAGCTTTATAAGTATCCTGTCCACAGACTAGGCGAACTGGTCGTGAAGATACATCTAAATCCATTCACACAGGCTCCAAGTATAGGATTGTCACCCCAAAAAGACACGTTATTCAACGAATTTAGAACTGCCTCCACCTTCGGTACAAAGTTGTCACAAAACACATATTACTCCGAGACATTTTACAGAGCTGATGAGAGCGCGCACTCGTCTCATTTCCGACATCAGATGACATTTTTTAATGATTTATATAGTTAATTATACCATTAATACTAGCCAAATATTAGAGTTTTTTAATGCCATTTTATTTTTATAAAATATGCAAACTAGACTGGTCGCGGGACATAGTTTGGTGCAGATGGCATTCAATATAAGCTGAAACATAGTACGATGGTTATATTCGTATTGACAACAATAACTCTTCCAATTTTAAGGTTTTAAGGTTATATATTTATATAGGTTAAATATATAGCATAAACTATAAATATTTAAATAATTCTCGCTCGGCTTGAGCCAAAAATACATCGCCCGGCTAGCTCAGTCGGTAGAGCATCATACTTTTACTGCTGATATATACTCAGACATCTGAGGGTCGGGGGTTCAAGTTGGCCGGATACCTTTTTAAATCATTGTTGAGACGGACATATTTGTTTCATCCTTTTCTTCATATCTGCAAGATTGATAAGTACCCTATCTACAAATTAGGCAAATCGGTCGTTCGAGCAGATTGTAACTAAAGAAACATCTAAATCCATTCACATGGGCTCCAAGTACAGGATTGTCACCAACAAAGACATGTTATGATAAACTACCTCCAGTTTCGGTACACGTGTGTTACAAAACACAAATTTCTCCGCGACAATTTACAGGGCTGATGAGACAATGCAACCGCCTGATTTTCGACAGATGAAATTATTTTAATTATTTACAGAATGAATAAACACTAACCGAGACATCGAGTTTTCAATGCCAAACTATTTTTTATAATAATAAGTAAATCGGGATAAGTATGGGGGAAAGCTTAGTTCAGTCTCATTACATACAAACTGAAACATATGAATGATGGATATTTTAGTATCTATAATTCATCCACATATAAGGCTATACAATTATATAGGTTAAATATATAACATAAACTATACATATGATCAACCGGCTTGCACATAATATTATATCGCCCGGCTAGCTCAGTCGGTAGAGCATCAGACTTTTATGGCTGATATATACTCAGACATCTGAGGGTCGGGGGTTTAAGTCCCCCGTTGGGCGGATACTTTTTTAAATCATTGTTGAGACGGACATATTTGTTTCATCCTTTTCTTCATATCTGCCAGATTTATAAGTACCCTGTCTACAGACGAGGCAAATCTGTCGCTCGAGTCGATTGTAAGGTAATACACATGTAAGCTCAAAGTATAGGATTGTCACCAAACAGAAAAGACACGTTATTCAACGAATTCAGATAAACTGCCTCCACCTTCAGTACAAGTTTGTCACAAAACACATATTACTCAGAGACATTTTAGAGAGCTGATGAGAGCACGCAACCGCTTATTTCCGACATCATATGAAATGCTTTTAATGATTTATAGAATAAACACTAGCCGATTCTTCGAATTTTTCAATGCAAATCTATTTCTATAACAATATGTAAAGTCGGAGCATCAGACTTACATAGGCTCTAAGTATAGGATTGTAACCAAAAAAAAAAAAGAAACGTTCTGCAACGAATTTCGATAAACAGCCTCCACCTTCGGTACAGTTTCTCTCAAAACACCATATTACTCGGCGACATTTAACAGAGCTGAGGGGAGCGCGCACCGACCTTATTTCAGACACCATACGAAACAATGATTTATAGAATAAACACTAGCCTAGTCGTTGAGTTTTCAAGGCCAAACTGTTTCTGAAAATCCGGTAGATTATGGGACATTGTTTAGTTCAATCCCATTAAATATAGACTGAAACATATGATGGATATTTTAGTATTTAGATTGACATCTATAATTCTCCCCTGTAAGGCTATACAAGTATATAGGTTAAATATAACATAAACTATACAATGACCGCCCGGCTTGCACTAAATACTACATCGCCCGGCTGGCTCAGTCGGTAGAGCATCAGACTTTTACGGCTGATATATACTCAGACATCTAAGGGTCGGGGGTTCAAGTTGGGCGGATACCTTTTTAAAACAAAATTGTTGCGACGAAAATAACATATTTCTTTCATCCTTTTCTTCATATCCGCAAGCTTTAAGTACTACATTTATAGTCTTTATATACTATTATATTCTTTATAGTCTACATACTAGGCGAATCGTTCGTTTGAGTGGATTGTAAATGAAGATACATTTAAATCCATTCACACAGGCTCCAAATATAGAATTGTCACCAACAAAGACACGTTATGCAACGAATTCATTCCCACTTCAGTACAAGTTCGTCACAAAACACATATTACTCCGCGACATTTTACAGAGCTGATGAGAGCACGCAGCCGCTTATTTCCGACATCAGATGAAATGCTTTTAATGATTTATAGAATAAACACTAGTCAAATATTCGAGTGCTTTTTTAATGTCAAAATATTTCTATAACAATAAGTAATGTCGTAGCATCAGGCTTACATATGCTCTAAGTATAGGTATACATTCAACACGGAATTAATTTAAGTTCACGGTTTTAGATGTTAACAAATATGGGGGAGGGTTTGGGTGGGGGATACATCGATTGTGTATTTGTTGATTATAAAAAAAACCCATCAACTTATTTCAGATTCGTTCGAAGTTTACATCGATGGACGATTGTTATACTCTCGTTTGCGGGACGGAGGCTATCCGTATGAAGATGAGGTGATTATTTGTATGACCTCAGATCATATTTTAGATATCCTTTAGAACAAGACGATAACATCAACTTTATCTGAAATATATTTATACCCGCATTTTTGAAGAAAAAACAATATTTTGTTTTCTTTTTTGATCCATCCGTCACTCCGTCCATTCGTCACAATTAAAAATCTGTCTTGGTAGAAATGTTGATAAGGCAAAAAACACTCTTTTTTATTAAAGATTAGAAACTTGATCTTGGAGTTCAATGTCAGGACTCAGTATTTTGTCAGAAAATTGCTTGTGGACGGAATTCCTTCCGGACCATTCGAGGTAAGAAGCTGAAACTTTACGGGAAGCGTATTGAGGATGAGAGGATGTCATGAAAGGTCTGAAACGTGACATTCATTGTCAAGGCCAAGGTCAGGACTTAATTTCTTGCTTGAAAATGGCGTGTGGACGGAACTCCTTCTAGACCGTTCTATGTAAGAAGCTGCAACTTTATAGAAACGTGTTGAGGATCAGAGGATGTCATCAAATAAAATGTGACCATCCCCATCAAGGTCACAGTCATGACTTAGATTTGTGCCCGACAATTTACTTGTGAACGGAACTCCTTCGAGACTGTTCACGGTAAGAAGCTAAAACTTTGCAAGCTTTTTGAGGATGAGAGGATGTCTTTAAAGGTCTAAAATTTTACCATCACTTCAAGGTCAATGTGAGGACTTAAAGTATCACTGAAGTATCGAAAATGCGGATATTTCGCAATGGCTCCCATCGCCTTGCTCTAATTGTTTAAATGTACTACGCCTTGCACAACAGGTTAGCGAAACTCCACTTTGCGGCGAATCATAATTTCGCCTGTGTTGTACTGTCTGGACCTTTCTTGCCCCGTTGAAAATGACAAGCGTTTACCTGGACATGAACAATTTAAAGCCCATCAAGACCCTGATCTAACGTGGCCTTTTGAGAGCCTGCTTGATCAGTTCCGATTGGCCCGAGATTGCCAGCGTGTAACTGTTGGCCAATGAAAACTGAACGTCACCAGATTGATCTGTCAACATTTGTTCTGCCCTAACTGTTTCTGCTCGGCACCGTGTTATTGCTATAAGATTTATCTAACTTTATTTCTTGTCGCGTAGTGAAAGTAAACATGACTTTTTCGAAAGAATTGGGTAGCGAGGAAAACATTGACATTAAAGTGGGTTGGAGCGGTGTTCCTTGATAGGTAAAATGGTATTCAATGGAATATGACTTTTTTCTCAGTAAAAAAATACCGCAACTGTCACGATTGTCTGTAATAAACTTTCTAGATGATAAAATACACATATTTAGATCTTAAGAACTATGAGTTTTTGCAACATTAATTTAGACAAGCACTGTAGGTAGACGTGTAATATAAACGGGTCCTGATTAAAGTACCCCGGGGAAATGTACCACCACTTTCGGTCACGTGTTTTATTAATCCGAGCCTTCGTTGACCTTACCAGCCCTTTTTACGATTTTGACATTTCATCTGGCTGTTTACATAAAAAGCCACAAAAGCCACACAAAAATGGCGAGGTCATGATGTACACAAACAATACTAGTAAGTCGACTCCTATGTACATTTTATACACCGCGTGTAGGTAGTTATCCACGCATTTTCCCCCAGCCGTGTCAAAATTGATTGACAGTAGCGTCTCACGAGGTGAACCGTCGATCGAGGTCAGTGGGTGCGGAAATGCCTGGACTTCGCTTGTCACAAAATGGAGAAACTCTAACCTGTTGTGCAAGGTGTAGTAAAACCCATATGATCGTTTCTTTGTTAGCAGATCGTAGCTATATAAGGGAAGTAATCCTTCTTATCTGATGCAAAGTGTGTTAGTCTGATGTCTGCACTGTTATAAGACGTTGAACATGTTTAAGGGTATAAATAGATAAGATTAAAATAGTGATGTGTGCATACACACTTGGCACTTTAATTAAACGCCAATACATCATATTCGTATTGAACTTTTTATGATTGCAGAAGTGAGTTTTGAACTTTATATATTACAAGCCGTAAATGAAAGATGTACGAGTTTATAAAGCTCATTGTGAGAAATGTGTGAGAAATGTGCAGAATGTTACCCTACCTCAATGTGTTGACCGTGTACATATGCTGCGCAGTAATACTTGTGTATTTTTTTTCATACAGGTACTGCACGCCATCAGCAAGGTCCGTCGTGGAGGTGAATTCCGGGAGCTGCGCTCAGGTTCCTCGCACATATGTACCCTGTTGTAGAGGAAGTGACGTCACAAACACCCTAATATATATATAAATGTTATTGTCATAATCGTAATCATGAGAGAGAGAGAGAGAGAGAGAGAGAGAGAGATCGGTTGTTTTACATGGCTAATTTGGTGGAACATGTAATTACATGTGTCAGGCACATTATTTGTGTTAATATTTGTAATTCAGAATTTAATATATCATCGGTAAGTGACGAACAAGATTCACGCTAATCGTTTTAATGCACGTATGACGACATGTGCTTAAATCGGATGTACCAGAGGCACGTGTCTGAAAAAAATGAACATGCATAGATAAAACTTTTACTGCGTATCTCCTACATCATTACTGTGTTCTGAGGTTGCATCGTGATTTGTATTAATATTATTAGATGATGTCTTCCGTGTTTATATAAAGAATATTAAAATTTCAAATTGTGTCCATGTGTTCTTTTAAAACCAATAGGCCTACTATGCATTGCTGTTTTAAACTGATACTCTTGTACAATCTCGGTTAATCTGTATTTTCTATTTTGCTCCGAAATAAGGAATAAATCTACGCATGTAATATACATATATTATTACCTATATACTCGTAGATATAAGCCATGGTTTGTAACGTCTTAGAATGTCATAAGTACTTTGGCGAGTGTAAGCCGGTGTAAGGAACGTGAAAATTGCGAGCCTTCTGGCGAGTATTTAGATTTATTACTTTTCGACACGATCTAAATACAACTGAAATATACGTTACTAAATGTTTTAAAAAAAAGTATCATGACAACTGCTATCAATAACATAATTCAACTGAAAAACAAGAGGGAAAAAAATAGCTCACGTCTGCTCCGTTGGCGGATACTTTCTAAATCATTGTTGAGACGGACATGCCATATTTGTTTAATCATTTTCATCATATCTACGAGCAATCTACAGCCCAGGTAAACCGGTAGTTCGAGTCGTAAGGGTAGTCATCCATTCACATAGGCTCCAAGTGTTGGATAGTCACCAATAAAAGACAGGTTATGAAACGAATTAAGATAAACTGCCTCTACCTTCGTTACAAGTTTGTCACAAAGCATAAAAAAAATATCACTCCGCGTCAGTTAACAGAGCCGATTAGAGCGCGCACCAACCATATTTTCGACATCAGATGAAATGATTTTAACTATTTATAAAATAAACACTAGCCGAATCTTCGAGTTTTCAGTGCAAATCTATTTATACAACAACACGTAAATCGGACTGATTATGGGGCTCATTTTAGTGCAAATGCACATTAAATATAATCGGAAACATACTACGATGGTTATATTCGTATACAACTATAAATCTTCCATCTTTAGGACTATACAATTATATAGGTCGATACAACATAAAGCAGCGTCTCCGTGGCCGAGTGGTTAACGAAGTTGCGTTGTAAACCTTCGCCTCTCACCGCTGCGGGTTCGAATCCCACTGGGAGCTCGATTTGTAAGTGAGGAAGTGTCGATTCTTACGGATGGCGGGAGGTTTACATTACTGAGTAAAAGTGGGTGGTCTGTCTCCACAAAAAAATCGACCGTCATATATAACCTTACATATGTTGAAAATGACGTAACACATTATACAAACAAACAAACAAACAAACAAACAAACATAAAGGATAAATAAATATATACAATGATCGTCCGGCTTGCACGAAATACTACATCGCCCGGCTAGCTCAGTCGGTAGAGCATCAGACTTTTATGACTGACATATACTCAGACATCTGAGGGTCGGGGGTTCAAGTCCCCCGTTGTGCGCATACTTTTAAATCATTTTTCAGGCTGAAAGGCCGTATGTTTCATTATTTTCTTCTTATCTGCCAGCTTTATTAGTTGTCAACAAACTCGGCAAATCGGTCGTTCGAGTCGATTGTAATGGAAGATACATCTAAATCAATTCACATAGGCTCCAAGTATAGGATTGTCACCAACAAAGACACTTTATGAAACGAATTCAGATAAACTGCCTCCACCTACGGTACAAATTTCTCACAAAAACACATATTACTCCGCGACATTTTACAGAGCTGATAAGAGCACTCAGTCGCCTTATTTCCGGCATCAGATGAAATGATTTTAATAATTTATAGAATAAACACTAGCCGAGTATTCAAGGCCAATCTATGTTTTATAATAATAGGTAAATCGGGCTAATTATGGGACATAGCTTAGTCAATCTGATTTAATACAAACTGAAATATATGATGGACATTTTAGTATTTAGATTGACATCTATACTCCTCAAAATAAATTAAGGGCCGCACGAATATTTTTCCATATGCTTACCAGTGAAATTGACTTAGACTAACGGTTACACAGAATGTGTAAGAAATGTTGCATTAAACTGGACATTATCAGGTCTTCTGCATTAGATAAAAGAACAAAATGTTGATATTCATTGTTCTGTTAATTAAAAACGGTTCGCGATTTTTGATAATTTCTGAAAATCATTAATTTGAAAGAACAATGCTAAAAGTTTTCATCGATTTATTCATTACCTTTAATCGCTACCACTAGAACTATCAACGCAAAATTTTATTTTTTCCCGAAATTAACTAACCTTTGACAAAAAATTCAATGCATACACCGAACCATTTTTAAAAACGCTGAATTTTTATCCCATCCAAAATGAAGTAAATTTTCGAGACCTAGTTGTATATTTGACACTGCACGCTTATCTGTAGATTAAATCTAAAGAAATGTAGACAGATATTTGTTAAGGAATCAATAGTCATGAAAACAATACGAAATAACATTTTTGAGCGAAAAAAAGAGCATTTTATTGAAACTTCAAAATCTCAATTTTTACAGAAACACGAAACAGTTTCCATTTTTGGAACGCAATGTGTATTTAGACTTGTGCGATAAATGCAAACTTTAATCTTATTGAAATAAAGAAGGGATTGACCTTAACTTATTTTGAGGAGTATATCATTCTTCCACCTGAATTAAGTGTATTTACAATAACAAGTTTTGATGAAACCAATTAATTATGGGCTTCATTAATTCTTCATGGAATAATTGGCGGCCATTTTTCAAAATCTGACATGGGTCCATAGCCAAAATTGTTTAGTAGAGTATTATCTATGTGTCAAGTTTTGTGCTTTTGTCACACAATGCACAATTTTTTATCAATATATGTCACCAATCTGCCCCACTATAGGCTCCAAGTGTAGGATTGTCACCAAAAAAAAAGACACGTTATGAAACGAATTCAGATAAGATGCCTCCACCTTCAGTACACGTTTCTCACAAAACACATATTACTCCGCGACATTTTACGGAGCTGATGAGAGCGTGCTCCCGCCTTATTTTTGACATCAGATGAAATGATTTTCACGATTTATACAATAAACACTAGTCGAATCTTCGAGTGTGTGTGTGTGTGTGTGTGTAGTTCGAAGGTTTATAGACCGTCCGCCAACTAACACGTCGAGGAAGCCCTGACGCGATGGGCACAATAGAGTCTGGTCTTTTCTAGATGTGTATGTAGGTTGATCTGGTGCTGCTGTGTTGCTGTGTAGTCGCTTCTCTTGTAGGTATGTAGGTGGATGTCGCTGTCGCTCTGTGGTTGTCGCTGTGGCGGTGAAGTGGGGGTGGGGGGGGGGGGGGGGGTGTAGGTTGATCTGGTGCTGCTGTGTTGCTGTGTTGCTGTGTAGTCGCTTCTCTTGTAGGTATGAACTGGACGATCCCCTTTAGGGCCACACCCATCACAGTATGACCCCTGCGCCGGACACACCGCCCGATGGCCCTCTTCCGTCTTCTATTGTGTCCCGATTGGTCAATGCGAGTCTATTTATATAAGGACTGATAATGGGGAATAGTTTCGTGCAAATGCACATTAAATACAAGCTGAAATATATTACGATGGTTGTATTCGTATTTAGATTGACAACTATAAATCTCCCACCTGTAAGACTATACAATTAAATAGGTTAATATAAACCATAAACTATCAATATTTATATAATCCGCGCCCGGCTCAAACTGAATACTACATCGCCCGCATAGCTCAGTCGGTAGAGCATCAGACTTTTACGGCTGATATATACTCAGACATCTGAGGGTCGGGGGTTCAAGTCCCCCGTTGGGCGTATACTTTTTAAAACATTGTTGCGACGGAAATAACATATTTGTTTCATCCTTTTCTTCATATCTACAAGCTTTAAAAGTATCTGTCTACAGACTAGGCGAATCGGTCGTGAAGATACATCTAAATCCATTCAAACAGGCTCCACGTATAGGATTGTCACCCCAAAAATACACCTTATTCAACGAATTCAGATAAACTGCCTCCACCTTCGGTACAAGTTTGTCACAAAACACATATACTTGAGACATTTTACAGAACTGATGAGAGCACGCAGCCGCCTTAATTTCCAACATCAGATGAAAGGCTTTTAATGATTTATAGAATAAACAAAAGCCGATTCTTCGAATTTTCAATAAAAATATATTTCTATAACAATATGTTAACTCGGAGCATCAGACTTACATAGGCTCTTAGTATAGGATTGTCACAAAAAAGAAAGAAACGTTCTGCAACGAATTTCGATAAACAGCCCCCACCTTCGGTACATGTTTCTCTCAAAACAGCATAGTACTTGGCGACAGTTAACAGAGAGGAGGGGAGCGCGCACCGACCTTATTTCGACACCAAACTGTTTCTGAAATGGGACATTGTTTAGTTCAATCCCATTTAATATAGACTGAAACATATGATCGACAGTTAACAGAGAGGAGGGGAGCGCGCACCGACCTTTTATCCGACACCATACGAAACAATGATTTATTGAATAAACACTAACCGAGTCGTTGAGTTTTCAAGGCCAAACTGTTTCTGAAAATCCGCCGATTAGGGGACATTGTTTAGTTCAATCCCATTAAATATAGACTGAAACATATGACGGATATTTTAGTATTTAGATTGACATCTATAATTCTTTCATTTCTAAAGCTATACAATTATATAGGTTAAATATATAACATAAACTATACATATGCATGCAATGATCGCCGGCTTGCAGTAAATACTACATCGCCCGGCTAGCATCAGACGTTTACGGCTGATATATACTCAGACATCTGAGGGTTGGGGGTTCAAGTTCCCCGTTGGGCGGATACTTTTAAATCATTGTTGAGACGGACATGCCATCTTTGTTTCATCCTTTTCTTCATATCTACACGCGTCACAAGTACCCTGTCTACATTCTAGGCAAATCGGTCGATCGAGCCGATTGTAACGGAAGAAACATGTAAATCCATTCACATAGGCTCCAAGTATAGGATTGTCACCAAAAAAGACACGTTATGAAACGAATTCAGATAAACTGCCTTCACCCTCTGTACAAGTTTGTCACAAACACATATTACTCCGAGACATTTTACAGAACTGATGAGAGCACGTAGCCGCCTTTATTTCCGACATCAGATGAAATTATTTTAATGATTTATAGAATAAACACTAGCCGATTGTTCGAATTTTCAATGCAAATTTCTATAACAATATGTAAAGTATGAGCATCAGTGAGGTTTCGTGCACCCTAAACCCTGATTTTAATCCCCAGCGGCCTTTTTGCCACTGACTGTTCCAAGGCGGTAGCCCTACTAGCAACCCTTTTTGTGTTTGCCACGTCATATGCCTTTATTATTACTAATGCCATTCTTGTTTGTCTTTATGCGTGTTTTTTTACTGTGTTCTGTGAAAGCTGCATTTCCTCTTACGATTTTTATACTTAATTGTACATAGGCTCTACGTATCGGAATGTCACCAAAAAAAAAGAGAAACATTCTGCAACGAATGTCGATAAACAGCCTCCACCTTCGGTACAAGTTTCTCCCAAAACAGCATATTACTCGGCGACAGTTAGCAGAGAGGAGGGGAGCGCGCACCGACCTTATTTCGACAGCAAACTCTTTCTGAAAATCCGGTCGATTATGGGACATTGTTTAGTTCAATCCCATTAAATACAGACTGAAACATATGATGGATATTTTAGTATTTAGACTGACATCTATAATTCTTTCACTTCTAAGGCTATACAATGATATAACATAAACTATACATATGTATACAATGATCGCCGGCTTGCAGGAAATATTACACCGCCCGGCTAACTCAGTCGGTAGAGCATCATACTTTTATGGCTGATATATACTCAGACATCTGAGGGTCGGGGGTTCAAGTCCCCGTTGGGCGGATAGTTTTTAAAACATTGTTGCGACGGAAATAACATATTTGTTATATCCTTTTCTTCATATCTTCAAGCTTTTAAAAGTATCCTGTCTACAGACTAGGCGGATACATCTAAATCCATTCACACAGGATTCAAGTATAGGATTGTCACACCAAAAAGACACGTTATTCAACGAATTCAGATAAACTGCCTCCACCTTCAGTACAAGTTTGTCACAAAACATATTTCTCCGCGTTATTTTACAGAGTTGATGAGAACACGCAGCCGCTTATTTCCGACATCAGATGAAAGGCTTTTAATGATTTATAAACACTAGCCGATTCTTCGAATTTTCAAAGCCAATCTAATATTTTATAATAATAAGTCAAGAAGGCTAATTATTGGGAAAAGTTTAGCACAGTCTCATTAAATACAAACAGAAACATATGACTGATATTTTAATATGCTTACACCTGTAAGGCTATACAATTATATATAAATATATATACAATCATCGCCCGGCTTGCAGTAAATACCACATCGCCCGGCTAGCTCAGTCGGTAGAGCATCAGACTTTTACGGCTGATATATACTCAGACATCTGAGGGTCGGGGGTTCAAGTCCCCCGTTGGGCGCAACTTTTTAAAACATTGTTGAAACGGAAAAAAACTGGTTTGTTTCGGCTATTTTTTCCATCCTTTTCTTCATATCTGCCATCTTTATAAGTAGCCTGTCTACAGACTAGGCAAATCGGTCGTTCGAGTCGATTGTAAGGGAATACACATATACATCAAATCATATAGGCTCAATGTATAAGTTTGTCACCAAAAAAGACACGTAATGAAACGAATTCAGATCTAGCCGATTCTTCGAATTTTTAATGCAAATCTATTTCTATATCAATATGTAAAGTCGGAGCATCATGCTTACATATGGTCTAAATATAGGTATGCATTCAACACGGAATTAAAGTTCACGGTTTTAGATGTTAACAAATATGGGGGACGGGGAGGGGGTGGGTGGGGATACATTTCTTGATTTAAAAAAAAAACATCAATTTATTTCAGATTCGTTCGAAGTTTACATCGATGGACGATTGTTATACTCTCGTTTGCGGGACGGAGGCTATCCGTATGAAGATGAGGTGATAATTTGTATGACCTCAGATCATATTTTAGATATCCTTTAGAACTCGACGATATCATCATCTTTATCTGAAATAAATATTTATATCCGTATTTTTGAAGAAAAAAACAACAATATTTTGTTTTCTTTTTGATCCGTCCGTCACTCCGTCCGTCACTCCGTCCGTCACTATTAAAAATCTGTCTGGGCAGAAATGTTGATTAGGTAAACAAAAACCCAGTCTTTTTTGTATTAAAGATTAGAAACTTAATCTTGGAGTTCAAGGTCAGGACTCAGTATTTTGTCAGAAAATTGCTTGTGGACGGAATTCCTTCCGGACCATTCTAGGTAAGAAGCTGAAACTATAGGAAGCTTATTGAGAATGAGGACGTCATGAAAGATCTGAAATGTGACCTTCACTGTCAAGCCTTTTTGCTTGAAAATGGCGTGTAGACGGAACCCGTGTAGGTAGTTATCCGCGCATTTTTCCCCAGCCGTGTCAAAATTGATTGACAGTAGCGTCTCACGAGGTGAACCGTCGATCGAGGTCAGTGGGTGCGGAAATGCCTGGACTTCGCTTGTCACAAAATGGGGAAACTCTAACTTGTTGTGCAAGGCGTAGTAAAACCCATATGATTGGTCTTTATTAGCAAATCGTAGCTATATAAGGGAAGTAATCCTTCTTATCTTATGCTAAGTGTGTTAGTCTGATGTATGCACTATTATAATACGTTGAACATGTTTAAGGGTATAAATAGATAAGATTAAAATAGTGATGTGTGCATACACACTTGACACTTTAATTAAACGCCAATACATCATATTCGTATTGAACTTTTTATGATTGCAGAAGTGAGTTTTGAACTTTATGTATTACAAGCCGTAACTGAAAGATGTACGAGTTTATAAAGTTCATTGTGAGAAATGTGTGAGAAATGTGCAGAATGTTACCCTACCTCAATGTGTTGACCGTGTACATATGCTGTGCAGTAATACTTGTGTATTTTTTTTTCATACAGGTACTGCACGCCATCAGCAAGGTCCGTCGTGGAGATGACTTCCGGGAGCTGCGCTCAGGTTCCTCGCACATATGTACCCTGTTGTAGAGGAAGTGACGTCACAAACATCCTGATATATATAAATGTTATTATGTCATCATCGTAATAGAGAGAGAGAGAGAGAGAGAGAGAGAGAGAGAGAAGAGAGAGAGAGAGAGAGATGTTGTTTTAACTATATGAATCTACATGGCTAATTTGGTGGAACATGTAATAACATGTCAGGCACATTTTTTTTGTTAATATCTGTAATTCAGAATTTAATATATCAGCGGTAAGTGATGTAACAAGATTCGCACTAATCGTTTTAATGCACGTATGATGACACGTGCTTAAATCGGATGTACCAGAGGCACGTGTCTGAAAAAAATGAACGTGCATAGATAAAACTTTTACTGCGTATCTCCTGCATCATTACTGTGTTCTGAGGTTGCATCGTGATTTGTATTACTATTATTAGATGATGTCTTCCGTGTTTATATAAAAAATATTAAAATTTCAAATTGTGTCCATGTGTTCTTTTAAAACCAATAGGCCTACTATGCATTGCTGTTTTAAACTGATACTCTTGTACAATCTCGGTTAATCTGTACTTTCTGTTTTGCTCCGAAATAAGGAATAGATCTACGCATGTAATATACATAATTATATTATTACCTATATACTCGTAGATATAAGCCATGGTTTTTAACGTCTTAGAATGTCAGAAGTACTTTGGCGAGTGTAAGCCGGTGTAAGGAAAGTGAAAATTGCGAGCCCTCTGGCGAGTATCTAAATACAACTGAAATATACGTTACTAAACGTGTTAAAAAAAGTATCATGACAACTGTTATCAATAACACAATTCACCTGAAAACAAGAGGGGAAAAAATAGCTCACGTCTGCTCCGTTGGGCGGATACTTTTTAAATCATTGTTGAGACGGACATGCCATATTTGTTTAATCATTTTCATCATATCTACGAGCAATCTACAGCCCAGGTAAACCGGTAGTTCGAGTTGTAAGGGTAGTCATCCATTCACATAGGCTCCAAGTGTTGGATAGTCACCAATAAAAGACAGGTTATGAAACGAATTAAGATAAACTGCCTCTACCTTCGGTACAAGTTTGTCACAAAACATAAAAAAAATATCACTCCGCGTCAGTTAACAGAGCCGATTAGAGCGCGCACCCACCATATTTTCGACATCAGATGAAATGATTTTAACTATTTATTAAATAAACACTAGCCGAATCTTCGAGATTTCAGTGCAAATCTATTTATACAACAACACGTAAATCGGACTGATTATGGGGCTCATTTTAGTGCAAATGCACATTTAATATAATCGGAAACATACTACGTTGGTTATATTCGTATACAACTATAAATCTTCCATCTTTAAGGCTATACAATTATATAGGTCGATACAACATAAAGCAGCGTTTCCGTGGCCGAGGGGTTATCGAAGTTGCGTTGTAAACCTTCGCCTCTCACCGCTGCGGGTTCGAATCCCACCGGGAGGTCGACTTGTAAGTGAGGAAGTGTCGCTTCTTACGGATGGTACATATGTTGAAAATGACGTAAAACACTAGAAAAACAAACAACCATAAAGCATAAATAAATATATACAATGATCGTCCGGCTTGCACGAAATACTACATCGCCCGGCTAGCTCAGTCGGTAGAGCATCAGACTTTTATGGCTGACATATATTCAGACATCTGAGGGTCGGGGGTTCAAGTCCCCCGTTGGGCGGATACTTTTTAAATCATTTTTCAGGATGAAATGCCGTATGTTTCATTATTTTCTTCTTCTCTGCCAGCTTTATTAGTTGTCAACAAACTCGGCAAATCGATCGTTCGAGTCGATTGTAATGGAAGATACATCTAAATCAATTCACATAGGCTCCAAGTATAGGACTGTCACCAACAAAGACACTTTATGAAACGAATTCATATAAACTGCCTCCACCTTCGGTACAAATTTCTCACAAACACACATATTACTCCGCGACATTGAGAGCACTCAGTCGCCTTATTTCCGACATCAGATGAGTCATCGAGTATTTAAGGCCATTCTATTTATTTTATAATAATAAGTAAATCGGGCTAATTATGGGACATAGCTTAGTCAATCTCGTCAAAATAAATTAAGGACCGCACGAATATTTTTCCATAGGCTTACCAGTGAAATTGACTTAGACTAACGGTTACACAGAATATGTAAGAAATGTTGCATTAAACTGGACATTATCAGGTCTTCTGCATTAGATAAAAGAACAAAATGTTGATATTCATTGTTCTGTTAATTAAAAACGGTTCGCGATTTTTGATAATTTCTGAAAATCATTTATTTGTCCCAAAAGAACAATGCTAAAAGTTTTTCATCAATTTATTCATTCCCTTTAATCACTACTAACAGAACTATGAACGCAAAATTTTATTTTTTCCCGAAATTGACTAACCTTTGACAAAAAATTCAATGCATACACCGAACCATTTTTAAAAACGCTGAATGTTTAAATCCAATTCAAAATGAAGTAAATTTTCGAGACCTAGTTGCATATTTGACACTGCACGCTTATCTGTAGATTAAATCTAAAGAAATGTAGACAGGTATTTGTTAAGGAATCAATAGTCATGAAAACAATACGAGATAACATTCTTGAGTGAAAAAAAGCATTTTATTGAAACTTCAAAATCTCAATTTTTACAGAAACACGAAACAGTTTCCATTTTTGGAACGCAATGTGTATTTAGACTTGTGCGATGATGCAAACTTTAATCTTATTGAAATAAAGAAGGGATGGTCCTTAATTTATTTTAAGGAGTATTGAATTGAATTGGGTTTTAAGGCGCACCAACACATGAAAAGGTTATATGGCGCCTAACAGGCATGAACATGCCAGGCTCATCTTCCATGTACATCGAGATAAAATATGAAAAATGGGCCTATAACCTTCTCACCCTGAACTGCAGAGTTGCTGCAAATTCTATCGTAGAAACTCCATTTACGCTGAAGCCACGTTTATTGTTTTTCTGCCACTGCTCTTTTGATGCGAGCGAGATAGCACCTGAAACAATGAAGACCTTTAATGAACATGAACAAAAAATGATAAAATGAACATGACTTTGGGGGAAGTCTACCCCTCTGCCTACCTCTCCAAAGGGATCTGCAGTGGCCCTATCCTTTGCCCCGTCACCAAACGGGGGCCCCCGGGAACCATACGGGGCTATATAATTCTTCCACCTGTAAGGCTATGCAATTATATAGGTATTGTATAGTATACATATTTATAGTTTATGGTATATATTTATATACCATAAACTATAAATATGTGTACAATGATCGCCCGGTTTGCATTACATATATTGCACCAATAATATATTAAAACTTATAATTAAATGCATTGTATTGTATATGCAAGAAGTTTTAAAGTCAAATTGATGTTGAATTAATCAATTTGGATGTTTGATAAATAATTCAAGAGTGTTGTGTGTCCCTTTAATAGTGTTTACCAAGTCACCGGATGTATACTTACGAGTTATTATAAACTAAACGCCGCTAATAAAGATGAGACTGAAACTTATTTACACTTTGCTTAAGGCTAAAGACAACTAAGACAAACTAGAAGAGTTGGCATAGTATGTATACATGTGTAAAACTCTAGGCCCTGAAGTATAGGGGTGTATCTAACAACTATTTATTGAAGTATAGACATACACATAAATATATCAAGGCAACACATCAACATTTTTTGGCGGCCATTTTGAAGAAAAAAATGACCAAAATTATATTGCATATTTTATTGTCTATCAATATCTGGAATTAAGTGTATTTACAATAACAAGTTTTGATGAAACCAATTAATTATGGGCTTCAGTAATTCTTCATGGAATAATTGGCGGCCATTTTTCAAAATCTGACGTGGGTCCATAGCCAAAAAAGTTTAGTAGAGTATTGTCTAGTTGTGTGTCAAGTTTGGTGCTTTTGTCACACAATGCACAATTTGTTATCAATATATGTCACCAATCTGCCCCACCAATCAAGTTTAGGATTGTCACCAAAAAAAAGACACGTTATGAAACGAATTCAGATAAGCTGCCTCCACCTTCGGTACACGTTTCTCACAAAACACATATTACTCCGCGACATTTTACGGAGCTGATGAGAGCGTGCTCCCGCCTTATTTTTGACATCAGATGAAATGATTTTCCCGATTTATACAATAAACACTAGTCGAATCTTCGAGTGGTCAATGCCAGTCTATTTCTATAACAATGTGTAAACAGGACTGATAATGGGGATTAGTTTCGTGCAAATGCACTTTAAATACAAGCTGAAATATATTACGATTATTGTATTCGTATTTAGATTGACAACTATAAACCTTCCACCTGTAAGTTATACAATTATATAGGTTAATATAAACCATAAACTATCAATATTTATATAATCTCGCCCGGCTTGTACAGAATACTACATCGCCCGGCTAGCTCAGTCGGTAGAGCATCAGACTTTTACGGCTGATATATACTCAGACATCTGAGGGTCGGGGGTTCAAGTCCCCCGTTGGGCGTATACTTTTTAAATCTTTGTTCTGAAAAAAGGAAATTCGTTTCTTCATATCTACCGGGCCCGTTTTCATAAAGCAGCTTAAGGGTTCGCCAATGTTCTGAAATGACTTTCCAGTGGGTGGGGTATTAGGTGTTGAAACCTAAATAACTAGACAGTCTTGAACATATGTAACACACCTTTCATATTAAACTTTGAGTATAATTCACTTTAGTCATAAGGAAAAATGTCAATGTGTGGGGACTTAATTAGCGTGAACAAAAACAATAGGGTAAAGGACTTCCCTGCAAACAATACAATTACTGAACAAAATAATTGTTTTATGGCTTAGATTAAATGTATAGACAATGATTAACAATATCTTAGAGTATTAAGTCGAAATTCAAACCAGTTTTGCAGAAAAAAGTAAATAACTTCATTGACACGTTGAAGTTTTCTTCGGCCATATTTTTCATCCATAAAAATATGTTAACAAAAGTGGAACGTGGATTATTGCCTAAATTGGTGTGAGAGTCATCTATGCAGCAACAGAACATATATGTGAATCTTGAATATTACCCTAAGTAGATTGTTAAAACATTGAAGACCAAGCAAATCACCTGTCAGGTAATCATGGATGTCGAGTTAAAGATTTTACGTTTTCTTGTTGTATTTTCAATGCTTCACCTCGCTGAACAAAGTATGACCGATTAACCGATTACGATTTCTACGCCTATCATTTTTTAACGATGCATACTAGGGAAATCCGAATCGAATTTTCGAATTTATAATTACAAATTGTATTTTTCATATTAAACAATATTCTTATCATTTGCGTTATTAATGTTGGAAGAAAACGAAGAAAATGAACCCTTGTCGTCATAAATACTAAAAATAAGAAATAAAAATGGCACTACTTTATGCAATTGTAGGTGTTATAAGGCATTCGTTCGTGAAAACTCGGATAATACCGGCTACGTTCGGAATCATACTTCATAGAAATGATCGAGATGTTGCGAATGAGAAGTTTCCGGAAATTAGAAAGTAACAATATTATTTGCCAAATTAATTGATTTTAGCATGTTTCGAGGCTTATATCTCTCAAGAATAACATATTTAAGAAGAAACAATACGTTTTCTCCACGCACCTGTTATAAACTGTTCAGATCTATCAGAATACAGTCGCAATAGAGGATCGTTCATGAGGTAAACAAATGTTTGTAATACCGTTCATTCAATAATCATTGTGTAGTATTAGTAGTAGTAAATCTCGTGCAAATCGTATAATTTAAAAGTGATTTGCACTACTTTTGGGGATAAACACGGTGCAGAAAATTCAATGATTTGGCATAGATGGTGTTATGAAATTCTGTTTTATTAAGTTGCTGTTATTTAATTCTTCATTTTTATTCTTACATATTGTAAACAACATACTGGACTATGGATGTGTGTATTCACTTTGAATAAAAAAAGAAAAAGAAGTCAATGATTGGATGCACCCGAGGTACTGAAATCAAAAGTACAATATCTTTTTTATGAATTACTTTTATTCAAAACACTAGCTATCAAAATGTTTCCTTATAAATGTGACACACTATGTCAGCATTGACAGTTGCAAGAAAATTGAAGTTTAAGCAAAAATTGACATTGTAATTTTTACCATACTTCACCCACTTTATACTATTGGCGAACCCTTAATTGGAAAATGTTTCTTAAGTTAAAATTTAAGATTTTACATATTTTTTAATATCCTTATTAACCCCTTAGGGTCACTGCAAACTATCTATTTTAAGATAAATATTTAGCTGTATGTTTTATCTATCCATGAACTTATAAGCTATATTACGAAAACGTCTTACATAGACATAAAAGGTGTCTAAAAAATTGATAAAATGTCACTTAAGTTAAGATATTGCTAAGAAGCTTGATGAATACGGAACCAGCTCTATAAATATCCCGTCGACAGACTAAGCGAATCGGTCGTGCGAGTCGATTGTACATCGAATCAATTCGGGGGTTCAAGTCCCTCGTTGGGCGGATACTTTTTAAAACATTGTTGCGACGGTAATAATATATTTGTTTCATCCTTTTCTTCATATCTACAAGCTTTCTTAGTACTACATTTATAGTCTTTATATACTAATATATACTTTATAGTCTACAGACTAAGCGAATCATTCGTTCGAGTGGATTGTAATGGAAGATACATCTAATTCAATTCACACAGGCTCCAAATATAGGACTGTTACCGAAAAAAGACACTTTATTCAACAAATTCACTCCCACCTTCAGTACAAGTTTGTCACAAAACACATATTACTCCACGTTGTTTGACAGAGCTGACGAGAGCACGCAGCCGCTTATTTCCGACATCAGATGAAACGATGTTAATGATTGATAAACACTAGCCGAGTCGTCGAATTTTCAAGGCCGAACTATTTTTTTATAATAATAAATCAAGAGGGCTAATAATAATTTAGTTCAGTCTCATTAAATACAAACAGAAACATATGACGGATATTTTAATATACTTCCACCTGTAAGGCTATACAATTACATAGGTTAAATGTATACCATTTAAACTATAAATATATATATACAATCATCGCCCGGCTTGCACTGAATACTACATCGCCCGGCTAGTTCAGTCGGTAGAGCATCAGACTTTTACGGCTGATAAATACTCAGACATCTGAGGGTCAGGGGTTCAAGTCCCCCGTTGGTCGTATACTTTTTATAACATTGTTGAAACGGTTATAGCTTATTTGTTTCGGTTAGTTGTTTCATCCTTTTTCTTCATATCTGCCAGATGTATAAGTAGCCTGTCTACAGACTAGGCAAATCTATCGTTCGAGTCCATTGTAAGGGAATACACATATAAATCAATTCATATAGCCTGAAGGATTGTCACCCAAAAAAAAAGACACGTTATGAAACGAATTCAGATAAACTGCCTCCAGCTTCGGTACAAGTTTGTCACAAAACTAATATTACTCAGAGACATTTTACAGAGCTGATGAGAGCACGCAACCGCCTTTATTTCCAACATCAGATGAAAGGCTTTTAATTATTTGTAGAATAAACAATAGCCGAATCTTCGAAGTTTCAATGCAAATCTATTTCTATAACAATATGTAAAGTCGGAGCATCAGGCTTACATATGCTCTAAGTATAGGTATACATTCAACACGGAATTAAAGTTCACGGTTTAAGATGTTAACAAATATGGGGGAGGGGGTGGGGGTGGGTGGGGGATACATCGATTGTGTATTTGTTGATTATAAAAAAAACATCAATTTATTTCAGATTCGTTCGAAGTTTACATTGATGGACGATTGTTATACTCTCGTTTGCGGGACGGAGGCTATCCGTATGAAGATGAGGTGATTATTTGTATGACTTCAGATCATATTTTAGATATCCTTTAGAACACGACGATATCATCCACTTTATCTGAAATAAATATTTATATCCGCATTTTTGAAGAATAAAAACAATATTTTGTTTTCTTTTTGATCCGTCCGTCACTCCGTCCTTCCGTCACTATTAAAAATCTGTCTTGGCAGAAATGTTGATTTAATAGGTAAAAACACTCTTTTTCTTTTTTTTATTAAAGATTAGAAACTTGATCTTGGAGTTCAAGGTCAGGACTCAGTATTTTGTCAGAAAATTGCTTGTGGACGGAATTCCTTCCGGACCATTCGAGGTAAGAAGCTGTAACTATGGGTAGCTTATTGCGAATGAGGATGCAATGAAAGATCTGAAATGTGACCTTCACTGTCAAGCCTTTTTGCTTGAAAATGGCGTGTGGACGGAAGCTCTTCCGTACCATTCGAGGTAAGAAACTGAAACTTTATAGAAACGTGTTGAGGATGAGAGGATGTAATTAAATAAAATTTGACCATCCCCATGAAGGTCATGGTCATGACTTAGATGTGTGCCTGACAATTTACTTGTGAACGGAACTCCTTCGAGACTGTTAAAGGTAAGAAGCCGAAGCTTTGCAGGAAGCTTTTTGAAGATGAGAGGATGTCTTTAAAGGTCTAAAATGTGACCACCACTATCAAGGTCAATGTGATGACTTCAGGTATCATTGAAGTATAAAAAATGCGGATAATTGGCGATGGCTCCCATCGCCTTGCTCTAATTTTCAAATGTAAAACCCATAATCAGCATATCGTAGCTATATAAGGGAAGTAATCCTTCTTATCTTATGCATAGTGTGTGTCTATTGTCTGCACATAAATAGATCAGGTTAAAATAGTGGTGTGCATACACACTTGCCACTTTAATTAAACGCCAATACACCATATTCGTATTGAACTGTTTATGACTGCAGAAGTGAGTTTTGAACTTTATATATTACGAGCCGTAACTGAAAGATGTACGAGTTTTTAAAGTTCATTGTGAGAAATGTGTGAGAAATGTGCAGAAGGTTACCCTACCTCAATGTGTTGACCGTGTACATATGCTGCGCAGTAATACTTGTGTATTTTTTTTCATACAGGTACTGCACGCCATCAGCAAGGTCCGTCGCGGAGGTGACATCCGGGAGCTGCGCTCAGGTTCCTCGCACATATGTACCCTGTTGTAGGTAGAGGAAGTGACGTCACAAACACCCTGATATATACGATATAAATGTTATTATGTCATAATCGTAATCATTCAAAGAGAGAGAGAGAGAGAGAGAGAGAGAGAGAGAGAGAGAGAGAGAGATTTAAGTATGTTTAACAATATGCATCTACATGGCTAATTTGGTGGAACATGTAATTACATGTGTCAGGCACATTTTTTTGTTAATATTTGAAATTCAGAATTTAATATATCAGCGGTAAGTGATGTAACAAGATTCGCACTAATCGTTTTAATGCACGTATGACGACATGTGCTTAAATCGGATGTACCAGAGGCACGTGTCAGAAAAAAAATGAACGTGCATAGATAAAACTTTTACTGCGTATCTCCTGCATCATTACTGGTTCTCAGGTTGCATCGTGATTTGTATTAATATTATTAGATGATGTCTTCCGTGTTTATATAAAAAAATATTAAAATTTCAAATTGTGTCCGTGTGTTCTTTTAAAACCAATAGGCCTACTATGCATTGCTGTTTTAAACTGATACTTGTACAATCTCGGTTAATCTGTACTTTCTATTTTGCTCCGAATTAAGGAATAGATCTACGCATGTAATATACATATATTATTACCTATATATTCGTGGTTTGTAACGTCCTTGAATGTCAGCAGTACTTGGCGAGTGTAAGCCATTGTCAGGAAAGTGAAAATTGCGAGCCGTCTGGCGAGTATTTAGATTTGTTACTTTTCGACACGATCTAAATACAACTAAAATATAAGTTACTAAACGTGTTAAAAAAAGTATCATGACATGACATCCGTTGTCAATAACATAATTCACCTAAAAACAAGAGGGAAAAAAATAGCTCACGTCTGCAGTCGGCAAAATACAAATGGATGTCTTTTGTCAAGTCGGTAGAGCATCAGACTTTTACGGCTGATAAATACTCAGACATCTGAGGGTCGGGAGTTCAAGTCCCCCGTTGGGCGTATACTTTTTAAAACATTGTTGAAACGGAAATAGCTTATTTGTTTCGACTGTTTGTTTCATCCTTTTTCTTCATATCTGCCAGATGTATAAGTAGCCTGCCTACAGACTAGGCAAATCTGACGTTCGCGTCGATTGTAAGGAAATACACATATAAACCAATTCATATAGCCTGAAGGATTGTCACCAAAAAAAAAAGACACGTTATGAAACGAATTCAGATAAACTGCCCCCACCTTCGGTACAAAACTAATATTACTCAGAGACATTTTACAGAGCTGATGAAAGAACGCAGCCGCGTTATTTCCGACATCATATGAAATGATTTTAATGATTTTATAGAATAAACACTAGCCGATTCTTCGAATTTTCAATGCAAATCTATTTCTGTAACAATATATAAAGTCGGAGCGTCAGGCTTACATAGGCTCTTAGTACAGGATTGTCAACAACAAAAAAAAGAAACGTTCTGCAACGAATTTCGATAAACAGCCTCCACCTGCGGTACAAGTTTTTCTCTAAACTATCACAGTACTCGGCGACAGTTAACATAGAGGAGGGGAGCGCGCACCGACCTAATTTCCGACACTATACGAAACAATGATTTATAGAATACACACTAGCCGAGTCGTTGAGTTTCCAAGGACAAACAGTTTCTGAAAATCCGGTCGATTATGGGACATTGTTTAGTTCAATCCCATTAAATACAGACTGAAACATATGATGGATATTTTAGTATTTAGACTGACATCTAAAATTCTTTCACTTCTAAGGCTAAACAATTATATAGGTTAATTACATAACATAAACTATACATATGTATAGTATGATCGCCGGCTTGCAATGATTACTACATCGCCCGGCTAGCTCAGTCGGTAGAGCATCAGACTTTTACGGCTGATATATACTCAGACATCTGAGGGTCGGGGGTTCAAGTCCCCCGTTGGGCGGATACTTTTTAAAACATTGTTGCGACGGTAATAATATATTTGTTTCATCCTTTTCTTCATATCTACAAGCTTTCTTAGTACTACATTTATAGTCTTTATATACTAATATATACTTTATAGTCTACAGACTAAGCGAATCATTCGTTCGAGTGGATTGTAATGGGAGATACATCTAATTCAATTCACACAGGCTCCAAATATAGGACTGTTACCGAAAAAAGACACTTTATTCAACAAATTCACTCCCACCTTCAGTACAAGTTTGTCACAAAACACATATTACTCCACGTTGTTTGACAGAGCTGACGAGAGCACGCAGCCGCTTATTTCCGACATCAGATGAAACGATGTTAATGACTGATAAACACTAGCCGAGTCATCGAATTTTCAAGGCCGAACTATTTTTTTATAATAATAAGTCAAGAGGGCTAATTATTGGGCAAAGTTTAGTTCAGTCTCATTAAATACAAACAGAAACATATGACGGATATTTTAATATACTTCCACCTGTAAGGCTATACAATTACATAGGTTAAATATATACCATTTAAACTATAAATATATATATACAATCATCGGCCGCCTTGCACTAAAAACTAGATCGCCCGGCTAGATCAGTCGGTAGAGCATCAGACTTTTACGGCTGATAAATACTCAGACATCTGAGGGTCGGGGGTTCAAGTCCCCCGTTGGGCGTATACTTTTTAAAACATTGTTAAAACATTGTTGAAACGGAAATAGCTTATTTGTTTCGGCTGTTTGTTTCATCCTTTTTCTTCATATCTGCCAGATGTATAAGTAGCCTGCCTACAGACTAGGCAAATCTGTCGTTCGCGTCGATTGGAAGGGAATACACATATAAACCAATTCATATAGCCGGAAGGATTGTCACCAAAAAAAAAAGACACGTTATGAAACGAATTCAGATAAACTGCCCCCACCTTCGGTACAAAACTAATATTACTCAGAGACATTTTACAGAGCTGATGAGAGCACGCAGCCGCTTATTTCTGACATCATACGAAAGGCTTTTAATGATTTTATAGAACAAACACTAGCCGATTCTTCGAATTTTCAATGCAAATCTATTTCTGTAACAATATGTAAAGTCGGAGCATCAGACTTACATAGGCTCTTAGTATAGGATTGTCAACAACAAAAAAAAGAAACGTTCTGCAACGAATTTCGATAAACAGCCTCCACCTGCGGTACAAGTTTTTCTCTAAACTATCACAGTACTCGGCGACAGTTAACATAGAGGAGGGGAGCGCGCACCGACCTTATTTCCGACACCATACGAAACAATGATTTATAGAATACACACTAGCCGAGTCGTTGGGTTTCCAAGGACAAACTGTTTCTGAAAATCCGGTCGATTATGGGACATTGTTTAGTTCAATCCCATTAAATACAGACTGAAACATACGATGGATATTTTAGTATTTAGACTGACATCTATAATTCTTTCACTTCTAAGGCTAAACAATTATATAGGTTAATTACATAACATAAACTATACATATTTATAGAATGATCGCCGGCTTGCAGTGAAAACTACATCGCCCGGCTAGGTCAGTCGGTAGAGCATCAGACTTTTACGGCTGATATATACTCAGACATCTGAGGGTCGGGGGTTCAAGTCCCCCGTTGGGCGGATACTTTTTAAAACATTGTTGCGACGGTAATAATATATTTGTTTCATCCTTTTCTTCATATCTACAAGCTTTCTTAGTACTACATTTATAGTCTTTATATACTAATATATACTTTATAGTCTACAGACTAAGCGAATCATTTGTTAGAGTGGATTGTAATGGAAGATACATCTAATTCAATTCACACAGGCTCCAAATATAGGACTGTTACCGAAAAAAGACACTTTATTCAACAAATTCACTCCCACCTTCAGTACAAGTTTGTCACAAAACACATATTACTCCACGTTGTTTGACAGAGCTGACGAGAGCACTTAGCCGCTTATTTCCGACATCAGATGAAACGATGTTAATAATTGATAAACACTAGCCGAGTCGTCGAATTTTCAAGGCCGAACTATTTTTTTATAATAATAAATCAAGAGGGCTAATTATTGGGCAAAGTTTAGTTCAGTCTCATTAAATACAAACAGAAACATATGACGGATGTTTTAATATACTTCCACCTGTAAGGCTATACAATTACATAGGTTAAATATATACCATTTAAACTATAAATATATATATACAATGATCGCCCGGCTTGCACTTAATACTACATCGCCCGGCTAGCTCAGTCGGTAGAGCATCAGACTTTTACGGCTGATAAATAATCAGACATCTGAGGGTCGGGGGTTCAAGTCCCCCGTTGGGCGTATACTTTTTAAAACATTGTTGAAACGGAAATAGCTTATTTGTTTCGGCTATTTGTTTCATCCTTTTTCTTCATATCCGCCAGAATTACAAGTAGCCTGTCTACAGGCTAGGTAAGTCGATTGTAAGGGAATACACAAATAAATCAATTCATATAGCCTGAAGGATTGTCACCAAAAAAAAAGACACGTTATGAAACGAATTCAGATAAACTGCCTCCACCTTCGGTACAAGTTTGTCACAAAATAAATATTACTCAGAGACAATTTACAGAGCTGATGAGAGCACGCAACCGCGTTATTTCCGACATCAGATGAAATGATTTTAATTATTTATAGAATAAACAATAGCCGAATCTTCGAAGTTTCAATGCAAATCTATTTCTATAACAATATGTAAAGTCGGAGCATCAGGCTTACATATGCTCTAAGTATAGGTATACATTCAACACGGAATTAAAATTCACGGTTTTAGATGTTAACAAATAAGGGGGAGGTGGAAGGGGAGGGTGGGGGATACATCGATTGTGTATTTGTTGATTATAAAAAAACATCAATTTATTTCAGATTCGTTCGAAGTTTACATATATGGACGATTGTTATACTCTCGTTTGCGTGACGGAGGTTATCCGTATGAAGATGAGGTGATTATTTGTATGACTTCAGATCATATTTTAGATATCCTTTAGAACACGACGATATCATCATCTTTATCTGAAATAAATATTTATATCCGCATTTTTGAACTCCTTCTAGACCGTTCTAGGTAAGAAGCTGCAACTTTATAGAAACGTGTTGAGTATGAGAGGATGTCATTAAATAAAATGTGACCATCCCTATCAAGGTCAAGGTCATGACTTAGATTTGTGCCTGACAATTTACTTGTGAACGGAACTCCTTCGAGACTGTTCACGGTAAGAAGCTGAAACTTTGCAAGCTTTTTGAGGATGAGAGGATGTCATTAAAGGTCTAATATTTGACCATCACTATCAGGGTCAATTTGAGGACTTAAAGTATCATTGAAGTATCAAAAGTGCTGATATTTCGCGATGGCTCCCATCGCCTTGCTCTAATTTTTAATGTAACACCCATAATATTTATGATTGTTCCTTTATTAGCAGATCGTAGCTATATAAGGGAGGTAATCCTTCTTATCTTATGCTTAGAGTGTTAGTGTGATGTATGTACAGTTACAACACGTTAAACATGTTTAAGGGTATAAATAGATAAGGTTAAAATAGTGATGTGTGCATACACACTTGACACTTTAATTAAACGCCAATACATCATATTCGTATTGAACTTTTTACGATTGCAGAAGTGAGTTTTGAACTTTACATATTAGCAGCCGTAACTGAAAGATGTACGAGTTTATAAAGTTCATTGTGAGAAATGTGTGAGAAATGTGCAGAATGCTACCCTACCTCAATGTGTTGACCGTGTACATATGCTGCGCAGTAATACTTGGGTATTTTTTTTCATACAGGTACTGCATGCCATCAGCAAGGTCCGTCGCGGAGGTGACTTCCGGGAGCTGCGCTCAGGTTCCTCGCACATATGTACCCTGTTGTAGAGGAAATGACGTCACAAACACCCTGATATATACGATATTTATAAATGTTATTATTTCATAATCGTAGAGAGAGAGAGAGAGAGAGAGAGAGAGAGAGAGAGATGGATGGATGGATGGATGGATCACTTGTTATTTAAACATGTTGTTTTAACAATATGAATATACATACCTCAACAAACATTCAATAACAAATACACTCAAGTGATATGAAAACGCAACACGGGAATTTCCGCTATATATTGTATATACTGCACACTTAATTGCACATAATATTCCAAAGAAATCCCAAGATGTTTTTTTAAAAAAAAGTTGCAGTTAACTAGAGAAAGGACACAACTGTGATGTTGTAGACGTTTTAATCACACTACACTTTGTAACAAGAACTTCATCAATGTTGAAGTTGCTCTTCGAAAAATTGAGCTAGTTCAGTACTGTATTTAACGTAAGTAGTTTCCAAAATTTTGCATCCTAAGTTTGCTCACATGATTGAGCCAAACGCGTACTCTGTGAATAATGAAACATTGCAGGAATACTATTTGCTGTATTATTTGTTGTTTTAGTATTTTTTCCAAAAGGAAAGGTCTTACGTAGCAATGTACCAATCGATTAAAAGCAGCATATAGCGGAAATTCCCGTGTTGCGTTTTCATATCACTTGAGTGTATAACAAAAATGTTCCGCTGTTATAGATCTAACCTGGCTAATTTGTAGGAACATGTAATAACATGTGTCAGGCATATTTTTTTTGTAATTCAGAATTTAATATATCATCGGTAAGTGATGTAACAAGATTCACACTTATCGTTTTAATGCACGTATGACGACACGTGCTTAAATCGGATGTACCAGAGGCACGTGTCTGAAAAAAATGAACGTGCATAGATAAAACTTTTACTGCGTATCTCCTGCATTATTACTGTGTTCTGAGGTTGCATCGTGATTTGTATTAATATTATTAGATGATGTCTTCCGTGTTTGTATAAAAAATATTATAATTTAAAATTGTGTCCATGTGTTCCTTTTAAACCAATAGGCCTACTATGCGTTGCTGTTTTAAGCTGATACTCTTGTGCAATCTCGGTTAATCTGTACTTTCTAGATCTGCTCCGAAATAAGAAGTAGATCTATGCATGTAATATACATATAGTGTTACCTATATACTCGTATATATAAGCCATGGGTTGTAACGTCTTAGAATGTCAGCAGTATTTTGGCGAGTGGAAGGAAAGTGAAAATTGCGAGCCTCTGGCGAGTAGATCTATTTAGATTTATTGCTTTTCGACACGATCTAAAATATAACTGAAATATAAATTACTAAACATGTATCATAACAACTGTTATCAATAACATAATATACCTGGAAAAAAAGAGTGAAAAAATAGCTCACGTCTGCTGCGGTCAAAATACAAATGGATGTTTTTTTGTCAAGGGAAGTAACTTTGGCAAAAAACGTTGCGTAGATCTATATTGATAATAAAAGCGAAATGCTTTCTTTTGATAATGTATTTCATTAATAAATATAAAACATATTGTGTACATATGCATTTTGAATGGTTGATTCATGTCTCTTTAAGTCATCGAAAAATAGCAGGTGTACTCAACTAGCATATTACAGCAGTTAGGCGGAAAACATGAGGATACCAAGAAGTAGCTGTAAACATTCGTTGCATGGTAAATATATTTAGACGTGGTTGGTTTTACGCTGCCGCGTCGCCGTAAAATGAAATTTCAGACCGTAAAACCACTCACATACCGTCCCAAATTGAAAATCTTAGCATGGTTATTTCTTAAATTGTCATAGGAAAAATTATTCCATTATTGTAATAATTAAATGAAACATCTAAAAGATTGATTCGTTTTAGATGCTAATTTCTTAAATCTAATGCACAATTTTAAATTCATTTTTACCCCAATTCCACATTTTTCTGACGTAAATATGCCGCAAACCCTGAAAATCAAATATAACGGGAGATATGTCACTCAGCGTCCACGAACTTTTATGATTTTCGAATTCATAAAATGCAATATGAATCGTTTTAAAATTGCATTTAAAAAAAGATAATCCAGAAACCTTATATTATTTAACATTGAACAGGAAATCATAGTTAAATATTCATAAGGGTATTCGCCTACTTAAGAATACAGGCATACAGGAAACGTGTCCTCGTTCAAATCATGCACGCTTTTATTAAACGTAAAAATTCAGTTTACATATACTGAAGGGAAAAAGAAACGCACCACAGACAATATCACCAATGCTGACAATGTATTATATGTTATATTAAAAGTTTAGTACAGCATATTGTTTGCTCATTTTATGTAGTAAAAGGTTGGAAACATTCAGAAAGACATCATAGTTGTCATGTCTTTTCATTTAAACGTGTTCTGTTAACTTTTTATTTATTTACAGTCCTTAATTAAGTTAGCCTTTCACATACGAATAAGTAATTGCCAATGTAAATCAATATAACCATTTGAGAAGCTGACTTATTTGAGGTCTGTAATTCAGAAGTAAGAAAACGTTTATATGAAAGAAATGTCATCTACGATGTCTATGTAAATGTTTCCAACCTCTTTCTTTATACAATGCTGAAATAGTAGAATGCTCTTAACAAAACTTCTAACTAGACTCCTAACATTTTGATAAATATCTTTTATGTGGGTTTAGGTATTTGCATGGAAATTTGGGAATATAAAGAACAACGAATCCGACAGGATTTTCCGAAATGTCATCCAGATCAGTAAATGATAACAGGTTATGAAATAACAGAATGTAAAGGTACCCGCAAAGTGGAAATTCACAACGTAAATCGACTAACTGTTAATAACGAGTGTGGCCACCTCGCGCTCTTATCACATGTAGGCATCTGTGATGCATTGCATTTACGTAATTCCAAATGAATCTTTGACCAATATTGTTCCATTCCTGAACCAACAATTGTTCTAACTCTCTTAGATTTTGTGGAGGATTAGGCAACCTCCTGACGCGTCTATCCAGCTCGTCCCAAAAATGTTCAATAGGGTTGAGCTCTGAAGATTTGGAAGGCCACTGCAAAACTCGTGTTTTGTGTTGTTGCATGTTGTGTTGTTGCAGATAGTGTACCGTCGCTCTGGCTGTATGGCTTGTTGCCCCATCATGCATTAACATCATGGCCCGATTATTCTTGATATGTGGAATAGGATTTCTTGTTGATATCGTGCGGCAGTAAGGTTACAATGTAGTACAATTGGCACTGTTTTTGTGTGAAGTGAA
The DNA here is from genome assembly GCA_037043455.1 of Cyrtodaria siliqua. Taxonomy (NCBI): domain Eukaryota; kingdom Metazoa; phylum Mollusca; class Bivalvia; order Adapedonta; family Hiatellidae; genus Cyrtodaria; species Cyrtodaria siliqua. The sequence continues at coordinate 97,131 of JAWPHD010004147.1, read as the reverse complement.
ACTCCGCCCATATCATCACTGAACCTCCTCCACGAAATTTGTCACATTCATTTACACAATTGTCAGCAAATCGTTCCCCACGCCGTCTATATACTCCCGATCTTCCGTCGTTGCGGGTAAGATTAAAGCGGCTTTCGTCTGTAAATAAAACGTTTGCCCAGTCTGCTCTAGTGAATCTTAGACGAGTTCGAGCCCACCGTAGACGCTGTTGAAGATGTCTGATATTTAACACAATGCCACGGTACGGTCGTCGAGTTCGGATCCCTGAGACGGTTCCTTATTGTTTGAGCACTAACATTCCGATTATGAGTCCCAACCGTCACATATGCTGTTCTTACCGTCGTCATAAACCGGTCACGAAGATGCTGAATGACGATGTACTTGTAGTGATTCTGCAACCAGCCCGCCTTGTTCACTGCCCGCGTTGTTCACTGGTCATTCGAGCCATTTTTTTAACTTGTGTGTTTTATTGCTATATGAATTGATTGTCTACCGAATGAACCACACAATATCGATTTTCTTGCATAGCACGAAATGCACGTGCATAATATGCTGAATCGTGGACACTATAAAATCGATTTATAAGATGGAACATGTTGATATTATGTGTGTAGAACCAGTACATAGCACATTTTAAAGCAAAAGGTGTAGAAATAAAAAAAAAAAAATCTGAAAAGAGTCTAGTTGGAAGTTTTGTTAAGTATAATACATTGTGGACATAGGTGACTGTTTCCTGTGGTGCTTTTCTTTTTTCCTGTAGTATAATTCAATGCTATTTATAAAGATAGTAGGATTATAAAGACAGTAGGATTAAAGAATACGGTGAGTAAACAATCTCCATTTTCCAAATAATTTGTCTTTAATATGTACACATGAATTGTTGGAAAGGATACCTGTATGTATATATTTGGTAATATTTCTCATTTTCTTGTTTTTTTCTTTCTTCACTGTCCATTATCGTTTGTTATTACATTATATATTATGGGATGAATGCAAAGCTACTGTAAATCATGGATATACAGGTAAATCTATGTGTAAATATACACAATATATATATATATATATTATATACTGGACAAAAAAGGTTTAGCACGACTTTTTAGGGACATAGATTTAAACATATGAACATTGACATAATTGTTTGAAGATATTAGAAATGCTAGGTAAGGATATGATTTTCAATTTGATTTTGTTATTTTATTATTTTCTAAGCGATGTATCAGAATTACCTCCCATATATTAAAAACAAGGTATTACATTATACACATGTATTGCTTTCAACCTTAATGTTTGGCATTGAACGAATTGCCCATTCAGTCATTGCTTAAAAAACCCTGAAATGTTTTCACAGACGATTGCTATTTTCAAACAAAAATAGTCCTCATTTCGTAATTTTAAAATTACCTCCCTTTTCATTAAATTAGAACGACTTAGATAACCTATAAAAAAATATGTACCCATCATATTTGCTTTACTTTTATCACCGACTTTGTTTACAATTGACTTCGTAGCATTATTATTGGTCATATCTGTGTCACTGTATCCAGTCCAGCATTTTATGCCAGAATTTTGAGTTTTCTCCAGTTTTCAAGAATCTGATTAACACCCTACACTTAAATTATAATAACTTTCACAGTAAGGGGTCATCATCAATGAGGGACTAGCTCTGACAAAAAGGAGTATTAGATTGCACTGAGATTACACGCATGGGTCAGTTTTATTAACAAAGTATTGCTTTACAGTTTTATTACGGTTATTTCATTTTTATTCTAGTAAAAGTAACATGCATGCTGAACTATTACTTATATAATTATCTTTGTATTGTTTAATTGAAGTTTAGAAGAAAAACACATATACATGTACACAGTATAGGAACTGTGCACATACCTGGTTAGTATATATATTATAGGAACTGTGCACATACCTGGTTATTATTATGTATGTGAACAGGGGAGGACCATAATGTTGTATAACATAGTGTATCATATACAGACATATACCCTTTCATTTGAAACCTTGTTTAATTCATAAGAGGGACAAAAACTAACAGAAATATAGGTAGGCTAGTTTGTTCTGTAATATTACTACATTGAATATTTAATACATCAGCAGTGATAGAGTATGCACTCATTGAGTTAAGGTTGATTTAAACATCGAGATGGGCGTACTTCTTACTTCACTATGTTACCATACTCTAACTTCCGATAACTGGTAGACAGAGTGCACCAGTCCTTCTGAAAATTACCTTTACTGCCTCGCAGATAATCAGAAAAAAATGGCAGATTTTGTTGGAAAAAAAGAGACATTTCGAAGAGAAACAGTATTTCCTATGAACAACTTCTTTTTCAAAACTTCTGCATTGTTAGTAAATATCATGTAATTTAGATAATGAAATACAAAACATATGTCACCATATTTAATTTTTAGAAAAAGGGAGTTAACACTTAACTTTTCTTAAAATGTATGGGTTTTGGAGCAAATAAACACATACCTTTTTCTTTAACTGTCAAGTTCTATATTCCGTCTTTTTATTTAAATGGATTCCATATGTGTACAAATAGTGTACAGCCATCAATTTAGTAGTATTTCATATTTTTTTAGTTATTTTTTTACATTTTAGACATACATTTAGGCCTTAAGAATGAAAAAGCTATAGCGGCTAAACCAATAAATCTCTCCATTGTCTGTATCAAAATACTGAAACTATACTTGATTTTAGTGTATCAACAAATAATTTCATTATCAGTTAATAAGGTTCATTATAATGAAATTCTTTAATGAAGAACGTTTGAAAAAGTATGTTATTTGTTTACATAGTCGCTCTTCGGTATACGCGAAAAAGGTGTACATAACAGCTGTAGGAAAAGTCAAGATAATATCCTCGTCCATTTCTACTGGTTCTTTATTGAAAATCTCCATTGAAGAAAGTTTAAAAAGTGTCTTTGTAACATTTTTTGCTCTTTCGAAAACTTAAAGAAATCAGATTTCTTTTTTATCTTATTTTCAAGTTTCTGTGGCTGGTTCAGAACTGTTTGTTTTCATAAAATGTGTTTGGAAAAGCTCTATTTTCCCGTTTGAAGTATTCTTCAACACTCTATGTTAAAATGCAAATACATGTATGAAAGTGTTTATAACTTCCTTGTTTTTAAGTTTTATTTTGTAAAAGTGAAGAAATATCTGTAATGGACGAGGAATCGAATCTTCACTTACTTCTTTTCAAAAATAATGCATATGGTTTTTGATTTTTAAACACGCATCATAATTTTCAGCATAAACAAAACAGAAATGTAGAATACTCAACACAGAACGCCTTGCCATTGCCATGTTTTTCACACATTTGTCTTTCGCTTTTAACTAAGTGAATATGTTGCTACTTTTTATCTCGAATTAGAACAATATCATCTATTAAATATAATAAATTACATATTAACAATCCTCAGTTAAAACAATTAGTGTGCAAATGAACCTCTGTAACCTAATACCCTTTGTAAATACTGTACATAGCATTTCTATTAGGGATATCAGTTTCCTCAAGTGGTAGTCAGAGCAGCAGGAGTGATGATTTGTGGGTTATAAGCCAGAGCATAGATTTCAGCCAAATTTTGGGATACAATGTTAGACTGTATCATTAAACCCGAACATAAACGGCTCTGTATCTCGTCTATGAAAATGACATGCATTTTATTTTATAAAAGAGAGAGAGAATATCTTACATGAGTACTCATTCATTATTGAATTTATTAAACGAGTTGGCAAAATGATATAATGCGAGGCTCTTGCCGAGAGATAATAATGAATCAGAACGAATGTTAGATTCTATTTATCACATAACTCACATATCGACTTTTATTACATTTTGCCTGTCGCTTTAACACGGATCATAGTCATTATCGATTTTTTCTGACAGCGCGTGCTGTGCTTATTTGCATAGTTATATACTGAACGAAAAAAGAAACTTCCGCATTTTAAGCTGTGATTTGCATAGGGTTGACTTTGTTACACTTTGTACTCCAATCTAGATATAATTTCATCATTATATACTTATCACTCAATCATTCTGATCAATATAAATAATCATCAAAAACCAGAGTTAGTGTGTTGATACTAAAACATGTTTTATTCAAATTGCGAAATCACTATATTTGTATTATAAAGGGAGGTAATCTGAAAATAGTCATTCTTGAAAGCTTTATGGCGCGAAAGTGATTGAACAGGTCAGCTTACTTTCACCATCTTTTTGGTGCTGGGGTTATTTTCTGTTTATCTCAATAGAACAAAACTGTATTAAATCAAAGTTTAAACCACAAGATATGGAAAAAGACAAGGGGAATAACTTTTCGTACAAGTTTGATTCAAGGAAAATGTTTTCATGACTGTACTGGTCTATTAACAAAGGTATTAACATATCAGACCAAACAAAATATATTTTCATTGTGACTACATGTATGGGTCAAGTTGCGGAAGTTTCTTTTTTTGTTGAGTATATAACTAGTGGTATATCGAAAATATAGACTGGTGTTATTCCACTCCCACAGCATTTAAGGGATAAATATACACATAGAAGGCGATACAGCAGTTTCGCGTTGAGTCCTCGATTTAGAACACTCGGTTTCATTTTCATCTTCCTGTTTCACAGTAAATTTATTTATACACAGAAGGTGATGTTAACCATAAATTTACATAATGCAATCTCTATAGCAACCTCTCAAGCGTAAAAATATAAATAAATGCGCATAACTTATATCCATATCTTTGTATATAGCCCAAGGCATCTAGGTATTTTAATTTAATCCTACAACATAACTATCGAGTTCTGATTTTAAAAGCAATACAGCCGCTATGAGGACAATTAATTTGCATTTTATTTCATTGAGATATTGTCATTTGAAATCTTGTATCGCTGTTATGTTTTACTAGTGTTTACAAGAGGAAAGTTATTCAACACAAAGTGAAATTAACCCTCTGAGATTCAGATGTTTTCCGTTTCACCGGAATTAAAATAGTTAATGAAGGAAGAAATTGTTAAGAATAAAGGGATACTAGATACACAACAGTTTACATATTTCAGCATAGTCACTGTGTTATCAATGGTATTAAGTGTTTGTTTTACCGAAGACCTAATATTTACAGAAGTTTGAAGATAGCTAGGTTGACCTTTTTATGCAGCTTGTCTATGTATCGTTTATGATAGAAATTATGCGTAAAATAGTGTGTCTATTTTGACCGAGTGGTGGATTATAATATGTTTCAAAAGCGTTACATGACACCTGCGTGTATTATAATGCATGCAATTTGAAATTTGAATTCAACGAATTTGTGTGGATAAGAACGTATTTGTGTCAATGGGAATTTATGTTATATCCAGCCTGTATACTGTTATGTCATCGTGTAAAGGTAAGCGATATTTCATGATTTGCATTGCTTTAACATTATTTTTGTTGTTGAAAACAATGAATATAAAGTTAAAGCATAGACATTGGTTGATTATAATCACATGTAAGTTATTATAATAAATGGAGATACACTACACTGAAAGCCATTTTCTAAAATACAGTTTTTTTTATAAATTGTATACAAAGTAGAAGCACAATTGTACGTTACAGTTGTACGAATAACTAGTGCGAAACATGTTCAATTTAATAATAAAAAAGGCGTTGTCAATTAGTCAACAGGAAATATAGCTTCGTCTTTGTATGTTATATAAATAACCAGAAACATCAAAAGAACTAATAAAATTTAAACGGTTTACACGCAGAAAGAAAATATCAAAGGGACACCACTCGCGAACTCTTTATCTGTAAACTAACGAGATGCTACAGCTGTCTTTGAACGTACGATAGATCTATAGAAGTTTTTAATCTGAGATAAGATAGTTACCGAAAGCAGACCAGATTAAAAAGTGAAAGAAACCGATGTTCCTGAAAACTGCTGAACAGATCAGAACAAGAGGTATCTTCCTTTCATTCCAAATCCTGCTGGGCACAACGATACCATCAACGCACCGTGCACTCGAGACGAGTGTACTTAAATTCATAAAAAAAAAATCGTTCCGACATTTATATCTTCGTTCGTGTGCCGGTAACATTATATTAATACGAGTACTTTATATAGACCATTTATTCGTTCTTGACAGAAAGAACATAATAATAATCACTACACACAGGGTATTATTCTCTTTAATTTGAGACCAGTTGCACACTATGACGAATTTTATACTGGTTCTACCCTGGAAAAAGAGGGTGGTCTGTCTCAACAGTCATATATAGCCTAAAAGGTGCTGAAATCGTTCTTGGTATTAAACTATATTTATGAAATGACTATTTTACTCTAATTTGTCCAAAGAAATATCGCGTTAAAATTCCCAAGTGTGACCCTATGGGTTGTTTTTCCAAAATATAGAGAGAAATAAACATTGAGAAATCGGACATATCTTCTACTCACACGTATAGCGTCACCGTGGCCGAATGGTTAACGAGGTTGCGTTGTAAACCTTCGCCTCTCACCGCTGCGGGTTCGAATCTCACTGGTAGCTTGACTTGTAAGTGAGGAAGTGTCGATTCTTACGGATGGCGGGAGGTGTACAGTACTGGTTCTACCAAGGAAAAGTGGGTGGTTTGCCTCCACCACAAAAAATCGACCGTCATATGTGTTGAAAAATGACGTAAAACCCCATTCAAACAAACAAACAAACAAATCTACTCACACGTAGGTAGCATGTAACATGGTTTCAGAAGTGAGATAAAGAGCTTTTGTTTAATGCCTAATGATGAAACTGAAACCAGAATTAAATCCTTTGATTACTTTATAATACAAGATAGGAAAAAGTGGAGATATCACACCGGTGTGGGGGTTAAACAAACTGTCAATTGATTGATTGAATCCGTCTGACAGGGTACAATTAATAAAAGTAACCGGTCAGCAAATTATTAAAGCGCTATACAGCATGGTCATCGGATGAGAATATATATGAAAATCGTCAGAGGAGGCCAATGAGATTGCAGCTGATTTGCACATTTTTGGATACAAATTCTAAACAAAAGAATTTAAAAAAATCGTCCGTTAATTATTTTTTTTTTATTTCTCAACCGATTCGAAAAAGTAAGGTATTTATATACTAAAATGTCTATTTCACTGATTTATATCTTATTTAGGCATCAGTTGAATTTTGTCTTAACAATTCAAACAACTTTGGCTGAAACAAGCGCCCCGAACAATACTTGATATCGTAGCGATACTGTCTTCAAGAAGGCATGTGACTATACAGACAGTTGCTGTTCCACCATAGCATGCCAGGTAGCCGTGTGGGCAATCATCGCCCATCATTGACCGTTCCAATATAGCATGCCAGGTAGTCGTGTGGACAAGCCAGGTAGCCGTGTGGGCAAGCCAGGTAGCCGTGGGCAATCATCGCCGATCATCGACCGTTCCAACATAGCATGCCTGGCAGTCGTGTGGACAAGTCAGGTAGCCGTGTGGGCAATCATCGCCCATCATTGACCGTTCCAATATAGCATGCTAGGTAGTCGTGTGGGTAATCATCGCCGAGCATTGACCGTTCCAACATAGCAAGCCAGGTAGTCGTGTGGGCAATCATCGCCAATCATTTACCGTTCCAACATAGCAAGCCAGGTAGTCGTGTGGCCAATCATCGCCGATCATTGACCGTTCCAACATAGCATGCCTGGCAGTTGTGTAGACGAGACAGGTAGCCGTGTGGGCAATCATCGCCAATCATTTACCGTTCCAACATAGCATGCCAGGTAGCCGCGTGGGTAATCATCGCCGACCATTGACCGTTCCAACATAGCATTCCAGGTAGTCGTGTGGGTAATCATCGCCGATCATTTACCGTTCCAACATTGCAAGCCAGGTAGTCGTGTGGGCAATCATTGCCGATCATTGACCGTTCCAACATAGCAAGCCTGGCAGTCGTGTGGACAAGCCAGGTAGCCGTGTGGGCAACCATCGCCCATCATTGACCGTTACAACATAGCATGCCAGGTAGTCGTGTGGGTAATCATCGCCGATCATTGACCGTTCCAACATAGCATGCCAGGTAATCGTATGGACAAGCCAGGTAGTCGTGTGGACAAGCCAGGTAGCCGTGTGGGCAATCATCGCCGATCATTGACCGTTACAACATAGCATGCCAGGTAGTCGTGTGTAAAAGCCAGGTAGTCGTGTGGACAAGCCAGGTAGCCGTGTGGGCAATCATCGCCCATCATCGACCGTTCCAACATATCAAGCCAGGTATTCGTATGGACAAGATAGGTAGCCGTGTGGGCAATCATCGCTGACCCTTGACCATTCCAACATAGCAAGCCATGTAGCCGTGTGGGCAATCATCGCCGATCATTTACCGTTCCAACATAGCATGCCAGGTAGCCGTGTGGGTAATCATAGCCAATCATTTACCGTTCCACCATAGCATGCCAGGTAGTCGTGTGGGTAATCATCGGCCATCATTTACCGTTCCAATATAGCATGCCAGGTAGCCGTGTGGGCAAGCCAGATAGCCGTGGGCAATCATCGCCGATCATCGACCGTTCCAACATAGCATGCCAGGTAGTCGTATGGACAAGATGGGTAGCCGTGTGGGCAATCATCGCCGACTATTGACCGTTCCAACATAGCAAGCCTGGTTGTCGTTTGGACAGGCCAGGTAGCCGTGTGGGCAATTATCGACGATCATTGACCGTTCCAATATAGCATGCCAAGTAGCCGTGTGGGCAAGCCAGATAGCCGTGGGCAATCATCGCCGATCATCGACCGTTCCAATATAGCATGCCAGGTATTCGTGTGGACAAGCCAGGTAGCCGTGTGGGTAATCATCGCCGATCATTGACCGTTCCAATATAGCATACGAGGTAGCCGTGTGGGTAATCATCGCCCATCATTGACCGTTCCAATATAGCATGCGAGGTAGTCGTGTGGACAAGCCAGGTAGCCGTGCGGGCAAGCCAGGTAGCCGTGGGCAATCATCGCCGATCATTGACCGTTCCAACATAGCATGCCTGGTAGTCGTGTGGACAAACCAGGTAGCCGTGTGGGCAATCATCGCCGACCATTGACCGTTCCAACATAGTAAGCCTGTTGTCGTTTGGACAAGCCAGGTAGCCGTGTGGGCAATCATCGACGATCATTGACCGTTCCAACATAGCATGCCAGGTAGTCGTGTGTGCAATCATCGCCAATCATTGACCGTTCCAACATAGCATGCCAGGCAGTCGTGTGGACAAGCCAGGTAGCCGTGTGGGCAATCATCGCCGATCATTGACCGTTCCAACATAGCATGCCAGGTAGTCGTATGGACAAGATAGGTAGCCGTGTGGGCAATCAGCGCCGATCGTTGACCGTTCCAACATAGAAAGCCATGTAGCCGTGTGGACAAGCCAGGTAGCCATGTGGGCAATCATCTCCGAGCATTGACCGTTCCAACATAGCCTGCCAGGTAGTCGTGTGGACAAACCAAGTAGCCGTGTGGGCAATTATCGCCAATCATTGACCGTTCCAACAAAGCAAGCCATGTAGTCGTGTGGACAAGCCAGGTAGCCGTGTGGACAAACCAGGTAGCCGTGGGCAATCATCTCCGATCATTGACCGTTCCAACATAGCATGCCAGGTAGTCGTGTGTGCAATCATCGCCAATCATTGACCGTTCCAACATAGCATGCCAGGCAGTCGTGTGGACAAGCCAGGTAGCCGTTCATTTGCCGTTCCAACATAGCATGCCAGGTAGCCGTGTGGGTAATCATCGCCCATCATTGACCCTTCCAACATAGCATGCCAGGTAGTTGTTTGGACAAACCAGGTAGCCGTGTGGGCAATCATCGCCGACCATTGACCGTTCCAATATAGCATGCCCGGTAGTCGTGTGGACAAGCCAGGTAGCCTAGTGGGTAATCATCGCCGATCATTGACCGTTCCAATATAGCATGCCAAGTAGCCGTGTGGGTAATCATCGCCCATCATTGACCGTTCCAATATAGCATGCCAGGTAGTCGTGCGGGCAATTATCTCCGATCATTGACCGTTCCAACATAGCAACCCATGTAGCCGTGTGGGCAATCATCGCCAATCATTGACCGCTCTAACATAGAATACCAGGTAGCCGTGCGTGCAATTATCTCCGATCATTGACCGTTCCAACATAACAAGCCATGTAGCCGTGTGTGCAATTATCGCCGATCATTGACCGTTCCAACATAGCAAGCCAGGTAGCTGTGTGGGCAATCAGCGCCGATCATTGATAGCGGCTGTCAATTACTGCTTACTCCAACACAAATACTGCCTGATTACGCGCAATAAAAACAACACAACTTTACATAGATACTGCAACATAAATAATGTCAGATGCTATCATACAGATTCCTCGTACAACCGTATCGACGGAGTTAAGATATTTCAGCAAAAATATTGCAACTGAAAGCATTTCTGACGTTTTCGTCTATCAATTTGCTTTTTTTCTTCATCATTTAACTCGTTATGTCACCCTAAAAATATATAGTTTGACATTTTCTTGATGCATCCTCAACAATTGTATGTTAATAGATGTTAATCCGACACGTGTTTCGTAGGCATTCTATTTTTTGTTGAACAATCCGGTTCTTAAAGTGACACAGAGCAATATTGGTGTTTTTAAAACTTGCGGTCGTTAGTTTCGACATTATTTGCATTTTTGCAAATCATTTGGTTTTATTTATTTATTTTTATAATTATTTGTTTATTGAAGTTCAAAGCATTTTTTTTTAGAATATTTCTAATTGTTGACTATATAGCACCAATAATATATAGTAGAGAGCTTCAACTTTTTAAAACTAGTTCAATACATGACCTTCATATAAAATCTAGGTCAACAAAACCACACCATTTAAAATGTGTTTAAAACTGATTCTCCTACTATCATATTACAATTTCGTGCTTCATAGATACGTTTATACAACATATCAATGTTGTTTGTTTTGTTTGCTTGAGGTTTTACCTCATTTTTAAGCTCATTTTACATTATCGCGGTCGATTTTTAGCGTTGGGTGCAAACCGCCTACTTACTCGTGGGTAGGCCCAAATACTACATATATCTCCCGCCATCCGTAAGAATCGACACTTTCTGATTTACAAGTCGAGATCCCGGTGGGATTCGAACCTGCAGCGATGAGACGATTTGAGATTCGAGACGATTTCAAACGCAGCGTATTTACCCTCTCGATCACGGAGTTGATCAAAGAGAATTACAGCCATACACCTTAATTATTGTAATGCAGGTGTTCTTCCCACTTATCTGTACGATGTATCTCTGGAACACGTCTACTACACTCTCATTATTTGACATAATAAGGGAAAGTGGAATTACAAAAACTTCAGGATTGTAGCAGGTAATGGATAATGGTGCCAAATAAATTTCCTTATATTAAGTTATCAACATACAAATGTTATAGAAAAATGTTATCTTCAGTATTTATTTCTCTCTTCTTTATGGGTGGATTTTTGAAGCTTTCTGAAGAAAAACTGGAATAAAGAAAGAAACTGGAATGCTGGAATAATTAAATGACGGTCTTCAAATGGAACCTATTATCTTTTTAAATTGTGTTGTGCTTTTATTGTGTGAAATATTAAACAGGCACACGAAACATCGACAATAACCAACATTACGTATAGTGTGCGTCAGTCAAACAGTCTACGATAACTGACCTAGTATTTTTCTTTATATACACTTTTATCCCCTATGTCTTACCCTAGATTGAAGCTGTAGTCGGGATAGCGAAAACGCTGCGTCTAAAACTGTCTCGCCTCTCACTCCTGTGAGCTCGAAATTGTCTAGTGAGAAAGTCAAATACTTAAAGGGGTTCTTGTGGTGTGGAAAAATATTGATATTTTCTATTTTAGATGGTCTAAATATAATGAATGAAACTAAAATGACCCTTTATTTATAACAATATTCATTGCGGTTCAGCAATGTGTGCTATCCAAGGTTACGCACCAGGATACATTTAAAGGTACACACGGCAATTTATATCTGTTGATTATACTGCATCTATAAATGTATTACAACCTATGGTAGTACTGAAAACTTAAAGTATAAGTATCTTTTATTTCAATATCTGTCTTTAAATACAAAACCCTGTGGGGTTTTAAACAATTGAAAAATTGTGCAGCGCGTGCGCTTATCGGCTTGAATGCAGACTAGAACAATTGAATTTATCAGTTAACACTAACATCGAAAAGGATGAAGCCGCCACTATTGAAGGTTAGTTTTTTTGTTTTAAAATATATGTTATACATGAGTGCTCATCTATTAAAGAATTGTTTCGTATTTTTTTCGGAGTTTATGCGGTTTTAAACGTCGGTAGTAAAAGACATAATCCATGAATCGCGTTAGTGCTTTATGGTAAATTTGCCATTCACTACCGGCGATTAAAACCGCATAAAGGCCGAAAAAAACGCGCTTCGTGGAGCTTTCCATTTAGTACCGGCAAGACCGAATAAAGAGCGAAAAAATGCGAATTAATTCTTGTATTTACATTATTTTCCCGTCGCTATAATAGTATCAGCAAAAATTCTGATGATAACAAAAAAATAAAAGAGAAACCACTACCCACTGTAGGGATCCGTACACCGGATCTTGGTCAAGACCCCGTTCACTAGTACGGAGTAATGGTCAGCCATGTTGTAGAAAACGAGCGGATAACAACAGCAAAGGTAGGTTAACCACGTTTTTCTCCTATTTTTGTTCATGTATATGAATTATCAGTATTGCTATATGTTGCGGAAATATTTCCCCGTTCAAATATTACCGTACATTGTTGACATATTACTTTAAATGCTACAATTCGGATCAAAGAAAAACAATTGCCGGTGCTGAAATTCGCCCAAAGTACCCTTCAGCAATAAAATCTCATTAATTTTCAAGTTAATGAAAATTTTGAATTGGCAGATTTATTTGTTTTTCCAGTATACGTGCATGTTCAAAATTTCAGCATCATTCATCCGAAATTGGCCGAGATATGAATCGAAACAAAACGTGCCCAGCGTAACTAATTCATATAAAAAGACGCTGATTTGTGTACGGAGTCTTGTCCATGTACTGTACGGGGTTTTGCAATGCAAAGATTGTTTTCGCTGCTCTGCACTGATGTTATTTACTTATATTTGTAGTAATTCGTAGGCATTATTTAGGTCCTATATGTCTTATACCATTTTGCATTGTTAAGACGAAAAAATGCAGAAAACTAAAACTTAAAAGGGGTAATTCTTGAGAAAGACTCCGTACTTATTCATAATAACTACATGTACTACAAACTAAGTCCAAACGTATATTATTGTCTGTTAGAATTGATACAGTTGTCCAATTTCAGCTCATTGTGACCACAGTTAACGTCATATTTTTTTTTTTGTCATTTACAACAATCCATTACATTGATCAATGTTTATTCAACTTAGAAATGAGGTAATTGCTTTAATCCGCGAATCTAAGGAATTATACAAGTCAAAACTTACATCCCAGTTAAATGATAAATCAATTCCCCCGGGTAAATGGTGGCGTATAGCAAAATCGATCTCTAAATTGAACAAAGTAGCTCAACCAAACTTTCCAATAAAAAATAACGGTCGTATTTTAATACATCCAGTAGACAAAGCAAACGCATTGAAATCTTCTTTTTCTGCAATATCTCATATTGAACATGAACCGGAATTACCTACTTTTCATAATCGCACTGACAATAAAATGAATGACTTTATTATAAATGAAACGGAAGTAATTGATCAATTGAAAATCTTGAAATTATCGAAACCTCCAGGCCCAGATATGATTAGCCCAAAGGTGTTAAAATTAGTTTTAAATAGCATCGCTGCTCCATTGACGCGACTTTTTAATCTGTCATTGTCCACAAGAAAAGTACCATACCTATGGAAACAGGCGAATGTAACTCCTATTTTTAAGGGCAAGGGAGAACCTGACATGCCGGGCAATTATAGGCCTATATCCATTACCAGTATTATTTGCAAATTCATGGAAAAAATCGTATTTAAACACTTGTTCAACTATATCAAAACGAATAACCTTCTGTGCAAATACCAGGCAGGCTTTCAACCTAGAGACTCTACAGTAAATCAGCTCATAGAAATATATAATAACATAATAAGCAACCTCGACGCTGGGAAAGATGTACGATTTATATTTTGCGATATTGCTAAAGCATTTGACAAAGTATGGCATGCTGGGTTGCTTTTTTAATTAGCTAAATGTGGTATCAATGATTCATTATGTAACTGGATACGTAGCTATCTCTCTGATAGGCAGCAAAAATAGTCCTAGATGGATTCTCTTTAAGCTTCAGTTCTATAGATGCAGGTGTTCCGCAAGGCTCTGTTTTAGGTCCGTTTCTATTTCTGCTTTATATAAATGACATCACAGATGACTTATTGAATGATATACGGTTATTTGCTGATGACACTTCTCTTTTTGTTGTAGTTGATAAAAAACAGTAGAATGTACCAACTCTCTTACAAATGATCTTTGCAAAATATCTGAATGGTCAAAAAAATGGGCTGTTACATTTAATCCTCAAAAAACCAAAAGCCTTGTTTGCACTAGAAGAAACTATAACCACCCATCTGTCTACTTTGATAATGATATAGTACAAGACGTAGCGTCACATTGCCACCTTGGATTAACAATTCAGTCCAATGCAACTTGGTCTCATTATATAGAAAATATATACGAAAAAGCATGTGCACGATTTAACATTCAAAGAATGCATTAGTACAAACTTGACAGACATTCTCTATTGAAAATATATATCGCCTTTATAAGACTTATACTTGAATATGGAGATTCAGTATGGGATAACTGTACACAGGGAGAATCTGATCTATTAGAGAGCGTCCAAGTTGAAGCAGCATTGCCTGTTGTCCAATCCCATTCAGTACTTGAATAAAATATCGTTTAAATAAAGTATTATTATACGTCCCACAGGCGTTAAAAATCCTTACCGAATTTTTTCAAACAGTTTGCCTGTCAGGCTAAAATTAATTTTATGCCCCATACTGACATCTAAACTATATCAAACTTTCCTAAGCATGTTAATGGGAAATGTAAAGTTGGTTCTTAAACTACATTGACAACACATGATATAGATAACGGCATGGCTTAATATTAATTATCTATATAGCTCGCATGATTATATCTGTTCAAGGAAATCTACGTTGATTCAGTTCTAATGACACTACATTGACTGTTTACAAACATTCAATGAATGTTTTATGTATTACATGTAATGCAAGTACCATTAAAACCATAGTTTCATACAATATATTTAAAGCAAAACTCCGTACAGTTAAAAGAGAATATTTGCAGTACTCCGTACACAAGTGCCCAAGACCCCGTACACAAACATTAATTTTGTTTCGATTCATATCTCGGTCAATTTCGGATGAATGAAGTTCAACATTTGAACATGCACGTATATTGGAAAAACAAATAAATCTGCAAATTCAAAATTTTCATTAACTTGAAAATTAATGAGATATTTATTGCTGAAGGGTACTTTAGGCGAATTTCAGCACCGGCAATTGTTTTTCTTTGATCCGAATTGTAGCATTTAAAGTAATATGTCAACAATGTACGGTAATATTTTTACGGGGAAATGTTTCCGCACCATATAGCAATACTGATTATTCATATAAAATGAACAAAAAAAGGAGAAAAACGTGGTTAACCTACCTTTGCTGTTGTTATCCGTACGTTTTCTACAACATGGCTGACCAAAACTCCGTACTAGTGAACGGGGTCTTGAC
Source organism: Cyrtodaria siliqua (assembly GCA_037043455.1). Classification (NCBI taxonomy): domain Eukaryota; kingdom Metazoa; phylum Mollusca; class Bivalvia; order Adapedonta; family Hiatellidae; genus Cyrtodaria; species Cyrtodaria siliqua. The sequence continues at coordinate 81,336 of JAWPHD010004147.1, read as the reverse complement.
CAAGATCCGGTGTACGGATCCCTACAGTGTACCGTCAGTGTCTTTTGTTTTTTCAGTGGAATATCCATTTTCTGTAATCACATGCAGTGCGTACAGTTCGTTCACCTCCTTTCTATGCGTGCGCAGCCGAGCGTAAATAGCCCCACCTACTTGAAAAATGACGTATATTCGAGATTAAACACTATATTGTTTTAAAAGCAAGTATCAAGTGAATGCAAACATTATTAAATTAATTAAACCAGTTTGCAAAGATGGTATGAAGCGAATATCAACTTTATTAGGTGAGGGTTAGAAAAGGAAGCATGGCGAATAACTGGTCGTTTGCAAAAATGATATATTGCTCTGTAAACCATCTCATCATATCATGTATGCCAACTAGTTTAATAAATTTTAAAATAATGATGGTTGGCTGTTTGTTTGAATGGTCATTTTCACCACATTTTAGATTATTTTTGTAGTAGTGGCAGACCACCTGCTTTTTCCTACAAGTTCATATAGTGTCTATAATACATTTCATTGGCCTATATATAGTGATGCGCAAAAAACGCTTGGTCGAGCATTCAAGGCGTATTGCCTGTTGAGAAAACCCCTCTGTTTTAGTCGGTATTCCTTATCGTAATCCTTACCTTAATCGTTACCGTAGTTAGTTGTACAGGTATAATAGTACTAGTAAATCAGTTTACACATCAGGTATTGACACTATTGTAAAGTTAAATTATATTCTATTGATTGGATTTCGCAAATTCATAAGTTGTTAGGCTTCTTCAAATACTTCTTCCCTGTTTTATTTTACGTTTTAATAAGCACGTTCTACTCATACTTTATTGGTTTCATTGATGGGAGTGTTTTTGCCAAATGTGAGAAGAAAATCAATGATTACGTAATACTGTGCGCTTTGCCAAGAAACTCTCAAATGACTAAAAAGAGATGAAAAATTGGTCTCTTATCTCTATGGATCTTTGTGAATATTTATTGTAGCTAAGGTCGTTTATACTGTCTCTATGAATATTTCTGCGTCTGCAACACGAGTGAACTGGTCGATAGATGCAGGAATAAGGTGCAACTACGGCTTGTTAGAAGATTTGTTGTCGACTGAAGGCTGCACTTTTTCAATTTGTTATTGTCTGACAGGATTATGCTGCATTGCGGTGTGGATTATATAGGTATGTCTGTTTTGTGTTTGTATGGTTTGACAATTTCCAGGTATCGTCTTTTCCATTAGTAAATAGTGTCGTTTCTCTAAATATATTGTGGCATAACAAATTACAGGTTTGTTGGACCGTATATTATTTATTCTTGAATGTATCTGAGGCGTTAATGATTATTCGGCTTAGTAATCACTCGTTATCGAATCGAAACCAATCTAATTTAGGTTGGCAAGATGGTCTTAGCTCTTTTTACTCTCGGGGAGTTGTCGTTTCTGGTATCCGAACGTAATAGGTTCGAATACATACGCTAAAACGTGGTTAACTCACAATTCTCTGCTTACACTCTTTTTACAAGGTATACATGTATATATAAACTTATCGCCTAATGCCTACATTGACCAAAGTGCACATGTATATTATATAAACTTATCGTCTAATGCCTACATTGACCAAGGTGTACTTGTATATCGTCTAATGCCTACATTGACCAACGTGTACCTGTACGTTATATAAACTTATCGCCTAATGCCTACATTGACCAAAGTGTACATGTATATTATAAAAACTTATCGCATAATGCCTAAATTGACCAACGTGTACATGTATATTATATAAACGTATCTCGTTTAATGCCTACATTGGCCAAAGTGTACATGTATATTATATAAACTTATCGCATAATGCCTACATTGACCAAAGTGTACATGTATATTATATACACTTATCGCATAATGCCTACATTGACCAAAGTGTACATGTATATTATATAAACGTATCTCGTTTAATGTCTACATTGGCCAAAGTGTACATGTATATTATATAAACGTATCGTCTAATGCCTACATTGACCAAAGTGTACATGTATATTATATAAACGTATCGTCTAATGCCTACATAGACCAAAGTGTACATGTATATTATATAAACTTATCGCATAATGCCTACATTGTCCAAAGTGTACATGTATATTATATAAACTTATCGCATAATGCCTACATTGACCAAAGTGTACATGTATATTGTATAAACTTATCGCATAATGCCTAAATTGACCAACGTGTACATGTATTTCATATAAACTGATCGCATAATGCCTTCATTGACCAAAGTGTTCATGTATATTATATAAACTTATCGCATAATGCCTACATTGACCAACCTGTACATGTATATTTTATAAACGTATGTCGTGTAATGCCTACATTGGCCAAAGTGTACATGTATATTATATAAACGTATCGTCTAATGCCTACATTGACCAAAGTGTACATGTACATTATATAAACTTATTGTCGAATGCCTTCATTGACCAAAGTGTACATGTATATTATATACACGTATCGTCTAATGCCTACATTGTCCAAAACGCACATGTATATTATATAACCATATCGTATAATGCCTACATTGACCAAGGTGTACTTGTATATTATATAAACTTATTGTCTAATGCCTACATTGACCAAAGTGTACATGTATATTATATACACGTATCGTCTAATGCCTACATTGACCAAGGTGTACATGTATATTATATAAACGTATCGTATAATGCCTACATTGACCAAAGTGTACATGTATATTATATAAACGTATCGTCTAATGCCTACATTGACCAAAGTGTACATGTACATTATATAAACTTATTGTCTAATGCCTACATTGACCAAAGTGTACATGTACATTATATAAACGTATCGTCTAATGCCTACATTGACCAAAGTGTACATGTACATTATATAAACTTATTGTCGAATGCCTACATTGACCAAAGTGTACATGTACATTATATTAACTTATTGTCGAATGCCTACATTGACCAAAGTGTACATGTACATTATATAAACTTATCGTCTAAGGCCTACATTGACCAAATGCCAACGGTCATGGTATGACAACCCAGCATTGATGTACCGTACTAAAAGTTGCACGGCCGTGCATCTCTTTGTGTTGCTGAATCATTGCTGTATAGTGTGACTAAGACAGTGTGTCTCACCCGACAAAATGATTTTGAAATTGGTTCGTAGCCATTTACCCAGTCATTTATTATGCCATCGCAGCATGAAATTATATCAGTTGATTGTAATGCTGCTTTGTCAAGAATTGGGGCTGAAATGGCCAAGCGAATAGCACGCCGGAATTGTAATCTGGAGGTCCCAAGTTCAAGCCTCACAGGCTTACTTTTGTCGGTGTGTTCTTGGGAATGACTCGTTTCCTTAGCCTCGTCCGTCGAATTGGGGCGTAAATTTCGCCGACCAGTCTGTCAAAGTATATCCTCCATAGGAAACTATTCGTTAATAAGCGTAGGCCAGGTTTCTTGAATTCTTTGTATCATTCCCCTTCTCTCTGGGTGGCTCTAAATAACACGTAATGTGTTGATGAGCCATTGAAGAACATTCAGTTCTTTGTCACGAGGATCTATCTTCTTTTGCCAAGTAATGTTTTGTCCTGTTATCGTTTAAACGGAATACGGTACTGGTTCTACCCAGGAAAAGTTGGTGGTTTTCCCCCCACCATGAAAAAATCGACCGTCATATGTGCTGAAAATGACGTTGTACACCATTCAACCAACGAACCAACTACCCAAAGGTCTGTGGAAAAAAGTAGCTAAGTATAGGATAGAGGCTATGAAGAGAACTCTTCACCGTTATGAAACCGAAAGGGAAGGAGCGTAGCGACCGACCTCTGTTTCTTAGTGGTGAAGATTTCTCTTCATAGACTCTATCCGGCTTAGTGTTTACGATAGTTTTTATCGATAGTCTCTATATAGGTCTCACTCTAAACCACGAAGAGTGCTGGTAGAAAAATCTTCATGAATAAATGGTGCAAGTATTTGAAATTCTGAGCCATTTGATTGGTTAAAAAGTAGAGTAAACACTAAAAATAAAATGAAAAAGAAACGCGACACTGGAATTTCCGCTATATATTGTATGTACAATATGCTGCTGTTAATCGAAAGGTACATGGCTACGTAAGATCTTTCCTTTCGGAAAAAAGACTAAAACAACACGTAACACAGCAAATAGTATTCTTGCAAAGTTTCATTATTGACAGAGTACGCGTTTGGTTCAAGCATGTGAGCAAACTTAGGATGCAACATTTTGCAGCAAACTCTTTACGCTAAATACAGTACTGAACTGGCTCAATACTTCAACATTTATGAATTTCTTGTTACAACGTATACTGTGAATAAAGCGTCTACAACATCACAGTTGTGTCCTTTCTCGAACTAACTGCAACTTTTTATTTTACAAAACATCTTGGGAATATATATGGAATTAAGTGTGCAGTATATACAAGATATAGCGGAAATTCCCGTTTCGCGTTTCTTTTTCCTTTCAGTATATTATAATGTAGTCATAGATTCATGTTTATATGAAACAATACTAAAATTAAATTTGTCAAGAACGCGTTTAACCCAAGAGTGTCGTTTTCCTTTTGTTTTTTTGTTGTTGTGTGTGTTTAAATTGACGTTCTAGTAATCTCATTTTACAATGTACATATGTAAAACAAAGCCTTAAATGACTGGATCAAATTGTTTGGGGAATCTGTATCTACACCTGGTATAATTGCACAGCAAAACATAATACAAATCAAATTTAACAACATTCCATTTCGATCCATTAAAGGGGCTACATCGGACTCCGAGGCTAAATTTATTGACCTTTTTAAAACGTGAAATGATTCAAAGATATAACAGAACAGTTTCATATAAAGTGCGAAGAGAAACAATAATATATATTATAAATTAAAACAAATCCTTTCAGACAATAAACGAATTCCCAAGATATAAATAGATGTCATGTGGATCACCTCGGCGATATCTACATTGTGATGTTCGCGTTGCAATCTATCACGTTGTCTTTTGTGCGTGCCAAGTTTAAAGGAACACCTGGCAATCTTGATTTTTTAAAAGCTAGCGACGTCGCGTTAGTTTTTCTAAATAAATTGCATTTGTTCAATCATTTAATGTTAATTATAATAATTGTATTAAGCCATTTGTTTTTGCATATTATTAATTTTTGATATTATTGCACCAATAATATATTAGAACTTATAGTATAATAACACGAAATAGTGAATACTTAAAATTTGATTTATTTAAATGTCACCAGAGTAAAAGTAAAAATGATACTGGATATATAAATCGAGACCCCACTTCAAGTACTTCAAGACTGCCGTGTGTCCCTTTAAAATAGCTAACCCTGGTGCGTAACTTAAAGGGAATTTAGCGACACAGCCAAATCATCTTTATTATTGAGAGTTTTGAAATACTTGAATAAGGGTGAAAGAATTATCAAAATCGGATGATAAACAAAGAAAATATGATCATTTGAAATTTCTGTTGAAACGGATATGGAAGCGGCCATTTTGAGAGCTATGACATCACAGTTCTAAATGACCATATATGGTATATTTATAAGTATGAACATTTACTGATTTATAGGGAAAAAATGACAGCAACTGTATGCAAAATATATAATACTTAATGGCAATAATGATTTATATGACCAGTGAAAAAAAACTATTCATTTGCAGTGATTTTCTTCGTTTTAAATGATATTTATCAATATTCCATATATGGTAATATGGAACTATGACATCATAGTTCTAAAAATGGCGGCTCCCATATTCATTTTAGAACAACCTTTAAATGGTCATATCTTTTTTGTTTATCATCCGATTTTGATAATTCTTTCACCTTTTTCCAAGTTTTTCAGAACACTTAATAATAGAGCTGTTTGGCTGTGTCGCTACATTCCCTTTAAGTCAGGAAATCTGTTTATTTTATACATTTAGTGTACTATCTTTTAGTGGTTTATCTAATTTCGATTACTTTCAACAGTTATTCAGAAATAATGTATTTGAACAATTTTACAAAATAAATCAATCCTGGAGTACTCCGTTTAACGAAAGCTTCATCTACATCAATTGACGCTCTTTACTCTTTAATTCAAGTCGTGTTTATCATTGCTCCATTTCAATACGTGATTTAGTTCTGTCAGACAAATTATAGATTTTAAGTTCCAGCCAATATAACGTAATTGCCTCCCCAAGAGTTTATGTCGATAATAATCAGTTGTGGCTGCATGCAAATTTACTCTGCAGAATTTATTTTGTTTTTATATGTCAATATGACAATTTGTTCACTGAATATTGTATAAATCAACTTAGAAACTCTTCATACTTTGTTATTTGGAATTTTATTCTGGAAGTTTGCTTATTTAAATTAAAAGATATTCTTCGACAAGAAGAATACAGTAATGCAACAGGTCATATACTGAACGGAAAAAGAAACGCTACACGGGAATTTCCGCTATATATTGTATATACTGCACACATAATTCCATATATATTCCAAGGAAATCCCTAGATGTTTTTAAAAAAAAAGTTGCAGTTAGAGAAAGGACACAACTGTGATGTTGTAGACTTTTTAATCACAGTACACGTTGTAACAAGCAATTCATAAATGTTGAAGTTCCTCTTTGAAAAATTGAGCCAGTTCAGTACTGTATTTAACGTAAAGAGTTTGAAAAATTTTGCATTCCAAGTTTTCGCCAAACGCGTACTCACGTCAATAATGAAACTTTGCAGGAATACGGTTTTCTGTATTACGTGTTGTTTTAGTATTTTTTTCGAAAGCCATGTACCATTCGATTAACACCAGCATATTGTACATACAATATAAAGCGGAAATACCCGTTTCGCGTTTCTTTTTTCCTTTCAGTATATATATAATTGAAAGCAAACGTAATATAATATGTGTACAAATACAACTGTATCGCCTTGAAATAACAACTGATGAGAAAACCACGAACCTGTGTGTATTGTTCAAACATCGCTCTTCCTCTAACGTCATTTTTAAAAGACATAGCAACGTACCAAGTATGCCATAATTATGAATATGTGTTTGTTGGTGTTTTACGTTAATTTGAACACATGTAAAATTTCATATACATGACGGTCGATTTTTTGATGGAGACAGAACACCCACTTTTCCTTGGTAGAACCAGTACTGTACACCTCCCGCCATCCGTAAGAATCGACACTTCCTCACTTACAAGTCGAGCTCCCAGAGGGACTGGAGGGAGCTCGACTTGTAAGTGAAGAAGTGTGGATTTTTACGGATGGCAGGAGGTGTAGAGTACTCCCGAACTGTCAGTACACCAATCAAGAAATGTTTACAATACCAAGCTCTTGCGATTTCCTTCTCCAGAATCCCTATCATCTCTCTTAGATAAAGTAGTTTAAATGAATGCATAAAGGTGCTGTACAGCCCTTGAACTTAAGCTCGCCAAAAGGCCTAGTGCCATAGGGCGAGCAAAAATAAAAACTATTACACACACGCCCTTGAACTGCTTAGGTCATACCGGGTTGGAATGGAGAATGCTGATGAGCACAAATGTATCATATCCTTTAGTGTCGGTGTTTGCTCATCAACAATCAATAGGGGATAATTGTTGTTTTGGAGTGAATAACAATTTACTTCATCGAGAAGCGTAAAAACTTTATATTTTCACGAATGCGAAGAATGAGTGAAAATACTGAAGTTTGATCACTTCGAGATGAAATAAAATCTGTTATTTTGAAGAAAAAATATGACTAACGGACATTTAGCACTGAAAATGACAACTATTCTGAAATACTTAACCAGTTTTAAAAAAGTATAGCAGATTTTCTTAGACCATTTACAGTCGAATGTTATATATATCAGTTATTTTCTAAACAAATAAAAAATAGATAGTTTTTGATATTGAAAAAAAAATAGTTTCGGCAGTGAAAAAATAAAACTCTATATTTCACACGTATGATATACCATTTTTATTTCATTGCTAAAATCCACTATTTCACTGCTAAGCATAACATAAACATTGGTATTGAGTTTCCAGGTCCCATTGCATGTAAACAGTTCAGACACGGTGCGCATCGACGAAGGCATCACAGCTAGATCAATAAGAGTGATTAAAGTCCAACATTGTTTATTGTTGCCCAGGACTTGATTAAACTCTAACAAATAATTGTTTTAAAATCCATACATAACTTTCCGGTCTGCACATCCGACCAATTCCTGGCAATGTCGAAGTTGTTTTTAAATCGACATTATGTTGGCTTTTTTCTTTATCCAGGACTTTTGTTGCAGCGTGTTCCTGAACGAACAGATACCGCCTTGCAAATCCATACTGTTTTGGTCAGTGCAATTCATTGAGGTAGATTCTTAGATTCAAGCAATGTTTTATTTGTATGACAGCTTCATATTCGTTTCTTTCTTTTAAAGGGACACATGACAATCTTGATTTTTTTAAAAACTAGCGGCGTCCCTTAGTTTTTCTGCATCACTTGCATTTGTTCAATCATTAATATTAATTATAAGAATTGTATCAAGCCATTTGTTTTTGCATACTATTAATTTTTGATATTATTGCACCAGTAAAATATTTAAAAAAACTTATAGTATAATCAGACGAAATAGTGAATACTTTAAATTTCATTTATTTTAAATGTAACCAGGGTAAAAGTAAAAATGATTCTGGATATATAAATCGAGACACCCATTTCAAATACTTCAAGATTGCCGTGTGTCCCTTTAAAGCCAAAACATTAAAGGGAAGTAGGGAAGTATTCATCTTCGTTGAAAAATAACAACGTAGTACTGCATACTGGTACTCTTGGTTTACAATAGGACAACGTTCTGTTGGAAGAATTTATATATTTTAAGTTCAAGTCATTTATTTCTTCCTGAGAATCTGTTTGAATGGTCTTCGATATATCGATAATATGTTAGAATGGTCTTTAATACGGATTGTATGTTCTTCTAAATGATCTTCGACAATGATTATCTGTTTGAGTGGTCTTCGATGCCGATTATCTGATTGAATGGTCTTCCATATCGATTATCTGTTTGAATGGTCTTCGATATATCGATCATCGGAGTGAATGGTCTACGATACTGATTATCGGATTGCCTTGTCTTCCATATCGAGTATCTGTTTGAATGGTCTTCGATATAGATTATAGGATTTAATGGTTTTATAGGATTGAATGGTCTTCGATGCCGATTATCGGATTGAATGGTCTCCGGACGTGCGGGGGACTCTATGACAACGTGACGTGTTCCTAAATCCTTTAAGGCGGGAACCGTTTGATAAATGTCCTTCACTCCGTTTTGTCGTGCCCTTAACGGTTTTCCCCTTGATGCTCTGACTTCAGAGAAGTCATCGAGTACATATGAGATTAGCTTCTTAGGTTTAACTTATTTGTTTGATATATTATATACATGAACATTTCTATGTTTTTAATTATAACACCTGTCTGCGCTTTCTCTAATGTAAGGGAATCACTCGGCGGGAATTATCTTTATTTACACTGTCCTGTTGTTTAGGGATGGTGACAGGGTAAGAGTGAGGTATGGTGCACCCTTGAACTGGTTTAAAGTCCCGATGGTCCCTTTTGTCCCCACCGTTTCAAGGCGGTACCCCTGTTGTCAACCCTTATAATATGTTTGTGATGTGCTTTTTTACTGAATGGGTTTGTGATGTACTTTTTGAATCACCCTTGCGTTGTAATACTTGTTGGAGTGACTGTATTCTGTGAATGCTACTCTTCCTGTTGGACTTATAACACTTTCTTGATATCGATGATCGGATTGAATGGTCTTCGATGCCGATTATCGAATTGAATGGTCTTCGATACCGAGTATTTGTGTGAATGGTCTTCGATACCGAGTATCTGTGTGAATGGTCTTCGATGCCGATTATCGAATTGAATGGTCTTCGATACCGAGTATTTGTGTAAATGGTCTTCGATACCAGTAACCTGTTCATAATCCATAATGTGTTATTTTATGTCAATATGACATTTTATTCATGCTGACTTATAAATCATCTTAGACCACTTATTGTTTGGGTGTGTTTTGTTACCTTTATGTGTAAATAGTATGTTAATAAGGGTTTTATAATGTTCATATAGATGATATAGAAACCCGCAACCAAGGAAATATATATCTCATATACAGAGCAATACAAAGGCGTATTGCAATTTAATTATACAATGTAAATATTAACTTTGTAATACATCGCATACGTTGAACTATCGTCCTGCTATGAAAACATATTGGTAGCTTCATGAAAGCATGACACATATGAAGAAAAAAAATCATATTTATTATAAAAAGTTCAAGTCCGTCTCATTAAATAGTAACATGGCGACAAGAAAGCACAAGAAAATAGTAATATCCCTTTGAATAACAACTCTACGTGTGCAGACGCATTTATTATCGCATGCCTGAGAGTACTTTCTATTAACCAAAGTCGTATGATATATTCAATACAGGAAAACGAAAGTGGACTGATATTTCGAATAACGACACACTTTTCAAAATGTGTGTCACACTTTTCAAAAACTGTGTCAGTTATACAAGATATCATGCGAGGGAGCGTGGCCAGCGATAAAACAGTTATAGAATATCCATCTTGGTAAAACACGCCTCGATATATTTCATGATATATGCTCGTACATTCTATAACTAATACAAAGCATATCAAAGGCCAACCTATAATGATGTTAATTTCTTCAAACATTATATCTATCCAGCTGGCTTGCGGAACGTCGGTGGTTCTACCCAGATGCCTGTCCGTGCACGAAAACTTATCGGAGGGGCACCTAGGGTCTTCCTCCTCAAACGTCGCCATATGACCTTAGCTGTTGGTGCGACTATAAAATCCAATTCAATTCAACATTAGACTGCGATACACTATTTACTAAGTACGAGCCAATATGACGTGTTTATGAGAAATACAATTTTAGTGGTGGTGGTGATGGGGTGGTGGGGGTGGTGGGGGTGGGGGTGGGGTGGGGGGTGGGGAATGGAGGGGCTAATGTTATGTTAGTATAAACAACATAATGCATTGCTCATGTAACTGGGGTGTATTTCGCTGGTTCAAGCTTTCGAAGTCTCGATCATTCACCCACTTCGTAAGTCGTCATCTAGATCGGTTGCTAGAACTCGTTTGGATCTGTAAACACCAAATTCATTTTGCATAGATCTACATTGTAACTATCTGTTCTGTATGGGGAAAATGTCAAATATACCTTTATATATATTCCACAAATTATGTTTGATCCTTCAAAAGTATCTGCAAAAGTTGGATTTTAAATTTTGTAGCAATATGTGTTTGTTTGTTTACCTTGTCAACCAACCAAAACGAATAGATTCTTTTCAATCATCTACTCTATCGCGAAAACTCGCTAAATCCCGTCATTATTCGGGATCATGCCTCGTGTGTATACATATCGACGCTTCGGCATGTTCAAAATATTGACATTTTGTTAACCGGAAGGGCACAAACAAATAGTGCACTGTTGCTTAACTGTTGCTATATAAACAATATGGCCTTTAGCCATACGAGTTGCTGTATGACTTTCGTTACATGTTTGTTATTAACAAAATGTCAAGAGTTTGAAAATACCGATCCGTCGGAATACACACCAGGCATGATCCCGAAGAATAACGGGATTGGACGAGATTTCACGAATGAGTTGGTGTGGTCTGTAGTTTATTTCATACAGATATTTCGGGACGCTCTTTAATCATCCTGGGTGCGTCTGAACGGTAGAGACTAAGCTACTAACTGCTTGGTTGAGTTGATTTGAATATGGTTAATACAAAAACATCATATGGTGCTAAAATGCATGAACAATCCATTCCCACCTTTCTTTCTTTCACAGTTGTTGCATATTTTGTAGAAGACACTCCTGGATCGTTGTTTCCGCAACCACTAAAGCGGCACATAAGACCGTCATGATAAAATGAAAAAAAAACTGCTGAAGTTGTTGTGTGTATACTGGGTGTATTTTGTTTTATAACCCTTGCGTTATTTTGTTGTTGTTGTTTTAACGATTTGTATGTAACCTCTAATATTGCTTCTAAGTTTCCTGTTATTCAGGATGACTGATATTGTTCGTCGTCCGTCTTCCCTCCGTCATCCTTTATCGTGTTGATGTCAACGCTTGAGCACATCATTTTGCATCCAATCTTTACTAACCTTGGCCATGTATTTAATATCAATGCAAGCTCAGAGGTGTTCAAAACAGCAAAATTTTCAGATAATAGTTATATTTCTTGAATAAACAAAAAAAGCTACGTTTGCCTTGTCAACACTTTAGCACCGTCAATTTGCATCCAATCTGTACTAAACGTGGTCAGAATCTTATTTTTGATGAAAACTCGGACAAAAAACGCCGTAGCAATTGTTGTTGATTTTATGAAATATGCTATGTTTGTTTTATCAACACGCTAGCACCTTCATATAGTTTTCGATCTTTAACAAACTTGGTCAGAGGCTTCATGTCGAGAAAAATCGAAAACTCGGACACGTTTTAAAATCATCAATATCCGATAAAAAAAAACGTTGGAATTGTGGATCTTGGTTTAAGAAATGTTGCTATATTTTGCCTTGTCCGCATTCTACACCTTTTTTCATCCGATATTTACCAAATATGGTAACATTCTTATAATGTTTATATATTCTATATATTTTCCTTGTGACAAAAATTGTTTTTTAAGTAAGATGTGTGTTTATACATGCGTACACATTGTACAATCTCTGTACAAACTATTGTCATACTGTTGTTTGCTTTAAGAGACCTCCGTATCAACTGCCAATCACTCAGTAAAATATCTCTTTATGTCTTGTCTGTATGCTCCTTTAGACCTGGCCCTTGTGGTTCCCGGGCAAAGAATAGGGCACGGCAGTTCAGCCCCATTAGAGGATAGGCAGAGGGGTAGTACCCCACCAAATTCATGTTCATTTTATCATTTTTTGTTCATGCTCATCAAAGGTCTTCATCATGACCCTGCATTGTTTCAGGTGCCATCTCGCTCAAATCACTAGAGCAGTGGCAGACAAAACAATAAACGTGGCTCCACGTAAATGGAGTGTCTACAATAGAATTTGCAGCAACTCTGCAGTTCTGCAGGTGAGGAGATTCTAGGCCCTTCTGCATATTTTATCTCGATGTAAATGGAGGATGAGCCTGGCATGTTCATTCCTGTTAGGCGCCATATAACCTTTCATGTATTGGTGCGCCTTAGAACCCAATTCAGGACAATTAAATTCCTTTGGAACTTCAGTTACTTGACTCTTACTATTTCGGCCAGTATACAGACCCTCTTGGGCCTCTTGCCTAATTAACTACTGTTCGTTACAGAGTGTAAACGCCAGCTACAGATATTAATTAACTCTCTAAGGATAAGCGCAAATGCAAAACAAAAAGTCGAAGTGTTTGATGAGTCGAAAATATTATCAGATAACCTAGCCTGTATTTTTACAAGGAAAACTGTTTGTGTTTTATCAATATATAATTGCAGCCATGTGGGAGTCGTCGCCAGCTGTTTCTGCAGTAAACGGGCATAATGATTGTATATAACAGTTTATCGTCTGCTCATGATTCATGATAGAACAGTTTATCGTCTGCTCTTAATTCATCATAGTATCTGCTATTCTTGTACATAAAACACATTTATAGATTCTATCGCTATTGAATGGCAAACGTTAGTGAGCAATTGTATTCAACTTTAGTACACAGTTATAAATTTTGTTTTCATTTTCAAAGAAATGTTTTGAAGTAAATTTCAATGAAACATGGGACCTATAGAATAAAAAGGCCACATTCAAGGAAATTTAGTTTAGAATGAGGAAAACGTTTTATGCACTTCGGGGTTATCTGGAGTAAAAACGAAATCAGTCATAGTTAAACAATAAATGTTTATCAACATGCTGAATACCCCAATGGCGTGTTCTAAAAGTAGATATAAAAGTCGCGCAGGAAATGTAACATTCAAGGACCACAGTCATCTACAAACTCGCACAGAAACAAACAACAACTACAAAGGTGAAAAAATAACGAGAACCGCGTATTACAATTTCGAAACCCTAAAGAAACTGTTCATTACTTCCTCTCCATATCACATTCGCAACATCTCGTACACTGCTTCGCAGCGTTATCCCGAAGAATGACGGGATTGGCCGAGCGTTCACGATTGTTCCAAACCCGGGATAAATAAAATATGACATCACACACATAAAAGGCTTGATCAGTGGCAAGAAAGACCGCTGCGGATTTATAGCAGGTTCTAGTGTGCACCAAACTAACAAACCAGGCAGCATTAATAAGCAATATACGGTGTATGGTTGCATAGCTATATACCCATCATCACGTAGCAACCCGAGTGTGTGTGCTATAGTCATTTATTTTAAATGAGTGAATTCCTTGAGTTGCATGCTGTAAACTCGTTTTAGCGTTAATTTCCAGCATCTTTCAGCTGTTAAACATTTTCCACGTAATCAAAACTATCATGAATTCCTGGCACGATGGTAATTGTAAACATAGTATGTTGGGTAACCGACATTTTCAAAAAGATTATTGCCATTCGTGTTTATATCAACTACTTTGACTACATTAAATGTAAGATGTATGTATGTGTATATTTTACAAAATAATTCATATATAGAACATACTATTATATGCAACATTCAGCAATATTGGATTGTACCCAGGGGCGTCCGTGGCCGAGTGGTTAGAGTCTCTGACTTGAAATCACTTGCCCCTCACCGATGTGGGTTCGATCCCTCATTGTCTTAGGAATCTACATGTGAGAAAGCTATCCAGCTGGCTTGCGGGAAGTCGATGGTTCTACCCAGGTGCTCGTCCGTGCACGAAAATTGTCGGAAGGGTCACCTGGGGGTCTTCTTCCACCAACTGAAGCTGGAAAAGTTGCCATAGGACCTTAGCTATTGGTGCAACTATAAAATCCAATGCAATTCAATGGATTGTACCCAGCCTAACCTGACTTAGTGTAACTGCATTAAATAGATAAAGCAATAGTTAAATTGATATCTGGAATAAGAACAAGTTCATGCATATGTATTTAAATATGATAATATGAGAATTATGTTGTCATACCCGGAGTAATGTCAACTCAGTCAGATACATATTTAAATAATGTGAAAACAAAAAACAATCCACATTTTATTTACAAAAACGCTTAACAATAAACTATAGTGTTGCGTACGAGTGCCTATATTACACATAATAAGGTGATTGATACTCATGCATTCTTCAATTATATATTTAACTAAGCATTTCCAAGTAATAAACCGGGTTAAAATTATATAGACAGTTAATATAGTATATACATCAGTTGTCGCGTTATTTAATTAGGGATAATGCCATGTCTTCTCCAAGTGATAAACCGGGTGAGAATTAAATAGACAGTTAATATAGTATATACATCAGTTGTCATGTTATTTAATTAAGCGTAATGCCATGCCTTCTCCAAGTGATAAACCGGGTGAAAATTATATAGACAGTTAATACAGTATATACTTACATTGTCATGTACATTAATTCAGCATCAGAACCTGTCTTCTCCAAATAATAAACCAGCGGTACATTATATAGACGGTTAATATAAATAGTATATACATCTATTGTGTTAGTTAATTAAGCATCATGACCTACTTTCTTCAAGTGAAAAACCAGGGGTACATTATATAGACAGTTGATATCGAGTATGTTTAGGGTGTGATACATAGAACGTATTAAATATGGCATTGTTATCATAATAGTCATGCAGTTATTCTTCTTTTTTTTAAATTACAAATGACACTCCAAGGTGAATGTCAAACTGATCGCGTCACGTTGACAATTATATGTCAGCCATTCGACATGAGATACACTCAGCACATTTGAAAACGTAACCCTTGGTATGTTTTGAATTTCTAGCGATGTTATAGATAGTAACGTTAAACGTGTTTTAACTGAAAGAAGCAGAGCAAATCTTATGCAACTGTGTATCGTCATACACTCAAGTGATATGAAAACGCAACACGGGAATTTCCGCTATATATTGTATATACTGCACACTTAATTGCACATAATATTCCAAAGAAATCCCAAGATGTTTTTTTAAAAAAAAGTTGCAGTTAACTAGAGAAAGGACACAACTGTGTTGTTGTAGACGTTTTAATCACACTACACTTTGTAACAAGAACTTCATCAATGTTGAAGTTGCTCTTCGAAAAATTGAGCTAGTTCAGTACTGTATTTAACGTAAATAGTTTGCAAAATTTTGCATCCTAAGTTTGCTCACATGATTGAGCCAAACGCGTACTCTGTGAATAATGAAACATTGCATGGATACTATTTGCTGTATTATTTGTTGTTTTAGTATTTTTTCCAAAAGGAAAGGTCTTAGGTAGCCATGTACCATTCGATTAAAAGCAGCATACTGTACATACAATATATAGCGGAAATTCCCGTGTTGCGTTTTCATATCACTTGAGTGTATGTAACCTTTGGGACAAAGAGACTTGTGTACTAACATAAAATACAGTCTTGATTCGAACAAAAAGGCAGAGGACTGAAAATAATCGGAAATCAAAAATGTTGCGTTTTTAATATGTACTGAGAATATAAAAGGTATGGCACTTGCGTCAAATTCTCCCACGCTACAGCTAGCACTTAATTCTATGTATGATTATTGTAATACTTGGAAGCTAGAGGTGAATATTGCAAAAACTAAAGTTGTAGTTTTTTCTAAAGGTAAAATCCGTAATATCCCAGTATTTACTTATGGGGGCTTAAATCTTGATGTGGTTGATGACTTTAGTTATCTTGGTGTGAAGTTTAACTACAATGGCAAGTTTAATAAAACTAAAAAATATCTCTGTGATCAGGCTAGAAAAGCCATGTTCTCTGTTCTTAAAAAGGCTAGAAAGCTTTGTCTGTCTCTTGATCTTCAACTTCATCTATTTGATTCGATGGTCAGTCCAATACTATTATATGGGTCGGAGGTCTGGGGTTGTGAGAATGTAAATATTATTAATCAATTCCAGTTAAAATATTGTAAAATGGTATTAAAACTCAAAACTTCAACACCAAATATTATGATTTATGGTGAACTTGGGAGAATGCCAATGGATTGTATTATAAAGAGTAGAGTTCTGAACTACTGGTGTAAATTGGTCAATAGTAAAGAAGATAAGATTTGTCGTATAATGTATAAACTAATGTATGAACTTGATAAAAGCAATGTTTTCCATTCTCCTTGGATAGGTTATGTCAAGACTTCACTTGATCAGCTTGGTTTTTCTGAATATTGGTTAAATCAAAATGTTCCATCCCCACTTGTTTTTAGAAATTTAATAAAAAGCAGAATTAAAGATATATATAATCAATCCTGGAATACCACAGTCTATGAATCCCCAAAATGTGTGAGTTATAGAATTTTCAAAAATACTTTTGCGTTTGAGAGGTATCTAGTAGATTTACCGCTGAATCTTGCATTGTCACTTTGCCATTTTAGATGTTCTAATCATAAACTCCCAGTGGAAAAAGGCAGACTTTATAATATAGAGAGAAGATTAAGAACTTGTGATTTGTGTCATTTAAATGTGCTTGGTGATGAATTTCATTACATTTTTGTTTGCACTTTTTTTAAAAATGAAAGAAAGAAATATATTTCCTCTAATTCTATTATTGCAAATACATATAATTTTAGAAACATTTTTCAATCTATAGATAATTATGAATTGATAAAAACTGTCATTATTTGTTAAGAAAATTATTGATCAATTTAAGTAACTATTTTTCACCTTCCCCTATTAATTTTACATTTATTACTCAGTATTAATATACGAAACTCATTCCATCTAGTCATTTTATCTTGAATTGAAATTATTTTGTGTTTATATTCTATGTTATGATTCAACTTTGTAAATATTGTTATTGATGTTATTTTCATTTGTGTTTGTTAATGCTCATGCCCAGTTGGGCCCAGCTTATGAAATAAAACTTGAAACTTGAAGCTTGCATTACTAATATCGTTAATCGGTGCTGGGGAGAAACATCATTTACCATTTATCATATATGCTGACCCCCGTATAACCAGTATACATGGAAAATGCTGCTAGAGGAGGGCAATTGCCCTGGCCATTTGTTAGTAGAAATTGAGGGAAATAGCTTTAATCAGACAGGTTTAGTGCTATGCTCCAACCAACCGGCGTATTGCCTGAGGATTGTTCATGTTTCTGTCGGTCTGCAAGCCTATACATTAGATAGTCAGACGAACTCATTAGATCGAGACTGAAAATATATTGACTCACACGAAGCAGCAATATCAAGAGACAAAGTTTTTGTATAATGAAGTGTGCAAAATTACAATAATACGAAATGGAAATAGATTGACAACTGATTCTTTTAATTTGTTTTTGCGTAGTGCTATGCATGGCATGCACCATTTCCTAGTGAGCATAACGCAATGCAAATACAATACCGAAAATCCGATGTTTCATCGCATACACACAGAAAACAAATGAATAATAAAACAACATCCGAAGAAATGCAAAACCTTCCAATGGGCATAACGCAATGCAAAACCTTCCAATGAGCATAACGCATGCAAAATATTCCAATGAGCATAATATATGCAAAATCATATAATGACCATAACGCAATACAAAATCTTCCAATGAGCAAAACGCATGCAAAAACTTCCAGTGAGCATAACGCATTCAAAATCTTCCGATGAGAATTGTAACACCGTATATAGCTCATTCCGTATATAGCTCACAAGTAAGCTTTATATGTAGGCATATAGCTTACATTTTCTACGTATATAGCTCACACCAAAGTAAGCTTTATACGGTGAAAAGGCATGGTCATTCCGTATATAGCTTATCACCATCTAAATACAAAATTAGTTAAATAGGAGCGCACAATAACAGAAAATAATTGCATAAATTATGTTGCTGGTTACATGGCGTCTACCCTTGTTACTACTACTACTACTACTGCTGCTGCTGCATGTCCCTTGATAATTTGTAATTTACGACCGAGTTTCCTAATATACTTAAATGACAATATTTTATTAATCATTAATTAATCTCTTTACGCACTGCACGCTCTTCACGCACTTCACGCACTGCACGCCCTTCACGCAATGCACTCTCTTCACGCAATGCACGCTCTTCACGCAATGCACGCTCTTCACTCATTGCACGCTCTTCACGCAATGCACGCTCTTCACGCACTGCACGCTCTTCACGCAATGCATGCTCTTCACGCACTGCACACTATTCACGCACTACACGCTCTTCACGCAATGCACGCGCTTCACGCACGGCTCGCTCTTCACGCACTCCACGCAAAAAAATATGTGCCAAGCAAAGAAAAAAACAGTTGCTCACTCAGGAAGGGGTAGTTCTTCATCTTCAACAGCAATAACACCAACCAGGGACGAACCGTGGCCAAAATTGAAGTTACTCACGATACCTAAACGCCTACTTTGCGGACGCTTATTAGGACTTGCGCCCGTCCCCATAAACCTATAATAATGCAGCAACTATATATTTAGACTTTCATGTATCATAATCATACAAATACGAAATATGAGTATAAGTGGAACAGGACTTAAAACATTTTCAGTTTTTAAAAGAGTAAGCTTTATTCGGAATCAAGGCACATGCCCTCTGTATATAGCTTATCGTGAGCTTTATGCGGAGACGAGCTCCGTATATAGCTCACCTTGAGCTTTATTCGGAGACATTGCTCCGTATATAGCTCACTGGTGAGCTCTCTGTATATAGCTCATTGGTGAGCTATATATGGAATGAGCTATATACGGTGTTACAGAGCATAACGCATGCAAAATCTTCCGATGAGCAAAACGCAATACAAAATCATCCAATGACCATAACGCATGCAAACTTATCCTTTCAGCATAAAGCATGTAAAATCTTCCGATGAGTATAACGCAATACAAAATCTTCCAATGAGCATAACGCATGCACAATCTTCCGATGACCATAACGCATGCAAATACAACACACACAGAGAAAACAAATGGAAGAAAAAAACAACATCCCAATATGTAATCCAGCATTTATACATTCCACCAAGAGGAATGTAAATATACACAAGAAATATTTGTTTATCGAACGGAGAAGTAAATAAAATAAATAAATACACGTTATAATGAATAAACAGGAAGGTAGTGGCAGTGTACATTTTTATTTCAACAAAGAGCATGTATCTTATACAGAAATATATATATATATATACATTGCATATATAACATTTCTAACAATGGTATTGTCATGTGACACTATCTATAATTCGAACATGCAAAACAACTTTATAAATAGGTCAGATAAAACCAAAATGAAATCGAAAAATTTACGGTGCATTGTGTATAGAATTATCGGTAGTAAAGAATCATTTTTTGTTTTAATTCAGTTTTCTCAGGACATGTATTGTGAGATTATTTTAAAATTTCCCAGACTTGAAGATATATCATATAGGCATACATTAATGCTGCGGTGAGATGATTTTGTGAATTGATCTGTGCAAAATTTACCACTTAGTGAAACACCTCTCAGAAAAAATGATTCTTTACTATCTGAATGAAATGTGTTTTCCGCATTAAAAAAATCATACTGTCACAATAAACTGAGATGTAAATAGTTGCTGTTGTAACGCATACTAGGGACAAAAGTCAAAATGTAATCATCAAATAAGTTATCTTGTGGCACTTCTAAGGATACAATGAAATTATGTAAATATTGGTGCTAAAAAATAATAAAAATCACAGTTACAGGACAATAATTTCAGAAATGTTGCCATCGTACAACTAAAACGGTAAATCTCAATCGGAAACAAATATACAGTTTCCTTTCATTTTAAATTGAGACGGTTAACCCAAGTGATTATATAACCCCACCCCACTAACAAATGAACACAATGCATTATTATCCTGTTCGTTCTTCAAACGGTAGATTGGTACATGGGAAAGAAATCAAAGCTTTCGCAATAAAAGATATATATACAACGGCGAACATCAATCTAAATAAAAAAAAAACAATAGTACTTCCGCTATGGTTTTGAATAAGATTAATTTAACTAACGATTAGTCTGTAATGGTATTGTATGGTCTTTAATGATACACGAGAAATGAAATTTGAATCTGAGATTAAAGCGCACTTTAAGAAAAAGAACAGAAGCTGGTTTTCAGTTAATTGACAAAAAATGAGGGAAAGCTATGATTAAGTGTAATGCATCTTGCAGATACAAACAGATGATTCAATGAATACGTTGGCTTGTGTAATAGGTACCCTTGGTTACTATTTTTTCAAATAACAGTGTTCTCGTTCAAGGCTGCGATCTCACGAGAAACATTGTTTCTTGTGTAATGCTTAAAATAGCACACTAAGATAATATTATGTTGTCTGGATGTTTGGAGTAAGGGAAAATTACAGCAAAACTGTTGAATAAATTGACTTGTTTTAAGTGCTCAACTTGTAGATGTAGAAGGGTTATCATTTAGTATAACGCAAGTAGTGTATACGCAGTTGTCGTGCAAACATTACAGAACAGAACAGAACATGTTCTTTGTTTATAACTTAACAAAATATTTCTCGTTATCTAAATACATATTACATGTTTTATTATGTGACAGGTCAAAACAATTTTTACATACACAATGTGAAAACGCACGCACGCACGCACACACGCACGCACGCACACACACACGCACGCACATTAGATATGTTCACTCTAATACACATGTTATTACTTGTACCTATTAATTGCTACATATTACTATTATTTAATTACAGTTCAAAGGTTATATCCAAACCAGGATGAACATAAATATTTTACTCAATATAAATTGCAGTATTTCGAAGAATAAATGCTTCTCTGACAAACCTAGAAAACCTAAACAGCCAGGCAAAGTACGCAAAGTACGCAGTTGCGTACACAAATATTGAAAAAATAAAAAGTCCAAAAATGCAATAAAAACAAAAGCTAGTGGTGGTCAGGTAACTTCTTCATTTAGCTCACTTTTTTAATTTTCTTTCTAGAAAAAAAAATCAGAGACAAAATCAGCCTCATTTTTTTGCGGAAATGCCTCCAGATTGCACCACAGGCGGTCGAGGAAAACAAATGTTACGGGGGACACCCTGGACCGTTTGCGTACACATTCTAATTGTCCCTAGCTATGCCCCTGACAGCTCTAGCTTACAAGCAGTTTGCATCAACCGAATACATTTAAAAACACTTGAATGTCTGTAGAATGTCTGTAATAATATGTTTTAACATAGTTTACGTACGTGTTCATACAATGGACAAATTAAAATAAAAATGATATTCATCTTCTAAGTCGGTACTATTACACAATATACAATATATTTGATTTCTGTAAGTTCTATTATGAACATATAAAGATATATCCTTACAAAGACGAGGACGACAGTAGGTCAATAGGAATGACCTTCATCTACATTTTGCACACATTAATCTACCTTTGCACACATTAATCTACCTTTGCACACATTTATCTACCTTTGCACACATTTATCTACCTTTGCACACATTCATCTATATTTTGCACACATTCATCTACCTTTTGCACTTTGTTAATTTACAGTTACATTCAAGTTTTTATATCTATTATTCAGATACCAAAAGTCATACAACTTTCAAACTGTTTACATATCACGGTCAACCAAATGGAGGTCAATATTATTATGTCCTTGATCTTGAGTCAATTTTTCACACAACTGCCATACAGCTTTCAAACGCGTAGAACACATCACCCACGCTTACATCTACATGACAGCAACATGTTCAAACCATAAATAGGTGAATGGCCTTGACGTAGTTTTTCATACTTTAACATCTACAGACAGGAAAAAGAAGGTCAGAGAGAATGACCTTGACAAAAGCGCACACTTGATCAATTGTCGTATGTGACTGACAGCGATAAAGCGGGGAATCCGTGTCCCATGGAAACATTGTCTAGTGTCTTTATTTCACATAAATTGTTATTTTATATATAATTCCTTTTGTTTTTTGATATCTTTGGATTATTGATTAAAATGTGTGATTTATATGAGCTATGATTAATTAAGGAGTATTGAAAATTGAACTATAAGTGAGTGTGTAGAAGTATGTGTAACCTGTCATGTGATTATAATTTTGTATTACAAATTATGTATGTAATTATGAGAAACTGTAAAAGTTTAAATCAATAAAGTATCCATCCATCCATCCATCCATCCATCTCTCTGTCTGTCTGTCTGTCTGTCTGTCGTCTGTCTGTCTGTCTGTTAAATAGCGTGTTGATTTGTCGGTTTGTTGAGTCTGTTAGTTGAAATAGCTAGATATTCAGCTATTCTTATCCACTACGGAATACAGGTTCACCACCACACTGTACATGTTCCACAATCAGCTTCACTGTACACCAATCATTACAGTAATGGTTGTTAATTAAGTAGACAATTAAGCGGAAACTATTGAATGAGTAACGAATGATATACATGATCACTCTGTAGTAATCTCGGCAAAATCATAAGTGTATGAGCTATACTTTGATGTGGAGTCAGACACGTTATTGGATCTATTTTAAATTGTGTATTTCCGATATGAATGAAAATGCTTAAGAGCTATTCCTTGTAAGATAACCGTACAAAAAAAACGTACATGCATGCTGTTGTACTATATAACAAACAACTTGTTGGAACTTAAACAAATATAAGTTGAATGGCTTAAGTGGTGGTTCTTTTTTGTTGTGTACTGTATTGTATATTAAAATGGACAACAAAAGCACATCGTCATGATATTATAAAACAAAAATAAAACATATGGCAAATTATGTTTATTAGCTTAAGAAAGACGTCAACCATAAATGTTTGTGTTTTATGTCATGGATAGGACACTACAAGCCTGATCTTACGCTTAGCTTGTATCAATACGAATACAATACTGGATTTATAGAAATTACAAAACGAAACTGCTTTAGAAGTTTAGAAGTATTGATTGGACATATATAGCATGCATAACATGCCGCGCACATATATATAGCGGCAAGTACACATATATATAGCGGCAAGTACACATATATATAGCGGCAAGTACACATATATATAGCGGCAAGTACAGATTGAGACAGGCAAGTAAAATGCAAATATTGATTAATTATTTGGTGTTTAACGTCATTTGTCAGCATCTTGTATTAAAGCTATTTATGACGGTCAATTTGTTGTGGTGGAGGCAGACCACCCATTTATTCCTGGGTAGAACCAGTAACTGTACACCCCACGCCATCCGTAAGAATCGAAACTCTCTCACAAGTTGAGCACCCAGTGGGACTCGAACCCGCAGAGATGAGAGGCGAGAAGGGTTACAACGCAACGTTGTTAACCCGTCGACCACGGAAGCGCCGAGCTTTATTCAGAAAATCAGAAAAAAAATACATTTTAGACTTCTACTTACGTTGGCTTGTCATACGATGTTTGACATATATGTATCTGTAATACGTAAACAAGACAAGTGGTCCTTGAAAACCATTAATCCTTGAAAACCATTAATTGCTCTGAATAAATACAGAATAAACACGGCATACTAAAATGTAATAAAGGATTTTAAAGAAACTAACCCGCCAAATAACGGCAAAATTAGACTACAGAACCGTTAATTAAAACTCTATACAGGTGTTCATGCCATATAATAATGTATATGTGCCGATTAAAAGTATAGGTTTATTGACAGGTTCTTATATTACCCGTTATTGAATATGCGTAAATTGAATTATGAGTTGGTAAATCTTAATTCGATGCTTCAGTTTTGAGGTTTGACCTGGCTGGGTAATGATGTTTATATTATGTCTATAGAGTTTGGATTCTCAAAATATGTAAGTTATATAATTATATACCTCGTCGTCAGTATGTTTTGAAACGTTGTACATGTTTTGAAAAAATTGGCTGTTGTTGGCGGGTGATGCGGTATAGCTACTTAAATGGATATATACTGAACTCAATATGTGACTAATATTCATATTTCAAAATAAAATGCATTGAGAAAGAACTATGTGGAGAGAAAACGGGTGGTTGAAACACTATAAAAACACACGATTAATATGCCATTATAGAAGAATTTCTCAATGTAAATATTATAAATAAACAGAAAATAGTTGGTGAGCATTTTGATGTTTTGTTCTGCGCAGGTTATGACTTATTTTACACCTCTGGCAATACAAGCGTTTAATTTGGCATGAACGGAATTGCGTAATTATTTTGTTTTAATGAATCATTTGATTGGGCTATATTTGGTCGAACACAATGACGCTTCATGTTTAGTTTATTCAATGTTTCTGTCAATCAGAGTTCAATTATGCTTAGGGCGGAGATCATTCATTGATTCAATGATAACGATATCCGAATGACGATTCACCTCACGCCTGCCAATAATGAATCTAGCTTCATGTTTACACGTAACGGAATTACTGCCAGCGGTGTGGTACATTTTACGCTGTCTGTAGTAGTGTATTTGTGTAAATTACTTTCATTTCAATTCATAAGTTTAGCACTAAATGTTCGAGATGTTGAGGTATTAAATAGGTGAATACAAACAGTGTTACTCGGACTTTATCCTTAGACTCTAAATGAAAAACTAAAACTGTTTGGTGAAATACGTGTGATAACATTATCCTAAAAATGATGAATAATGACTTATATAAAAGTGCTTTGATTTAATATATGTAATATATCAAAATACATTTATAAAGAAAAGCGATCTACAGAATAATACTCTTAAAGGGATATACGGTAATCTTGAAATGTTTGTCTAACCTTAAAATTAGCATCTCGATTTACTAATCCAGTATCATTTGACTTTAAAACTGCTTGCATATAATTAAATAAAAAAAAATTAAAAAATTACTTCGTTATTCTAGCATATGTTTACATGTATTATTGGTGCAATATATATCAACAGTTAGTATATGCAAAAACAATTTGCTTTATACTATTCTTATAATTAATATTAATGATTAAACAAATGCACGTTATGCTGAAAACTAACGGGACGCCATTGTGGTTTTAAATATCAAGATTACCGTGTGTCCCTTTAACGTTAGACCTTCACAGGTGCAATTAGAACATTCGTAACGATTCATTCTCACACAGAAATCAGTAATACAGTAAACGTTCAACTCGTGCATATGTTAATGTATCCCTCTTAACAATTCAGTAATGTACGCTAAATTAAACATATTACTGCGATGTAAATCATTATTTTTTCCTTATTTTATCAGAAAACCGCATATCTACTAACACTGAGGCCAACCCTAGAGACCAGGACAAAGTACACAAAGGTAAACTGTTTTTTAATATCAAGTGAAACTACAATTTTAAATATTTTTTCATATGTTTGTTAAATAATGTTTTTTATAAACTGTTTTAAGACTGTATAGTATATTAAACGAATATAAAAAAATCATAAAATGGTAGATCGTAATATAAGCTAGCCATATCAAATGTTATCACGTTTAAATATCTGATATCGCATACGCATTAAATAGTTTTGTATAGAGCTCGATGATTGCTATTAAAGACAACGACAACATAATGGTGCTAAATGTGAGAATAATTGATATACATAACAAATAAATGATCGATTCTTGAGGCGTGTAGATTACATTATTCAAAACATAATAGTTCGTTTTAAAAAACATGTTATCTCGATATTACCTCAGATTTGTAAAATCATTGCTCTGAAATAAGTATGGTACCTTGGCGTATATGATAGAGAGGTAGGAAATTTGAAATCTTAGCTAAAAATATGTGATACCGTTTTAAATAAAAAAAATAAAAAATCGATATAACATACTATTATTGGTTATTTTACATTCAATATTAACTTTTCTGCTGTTCATAGTATAAGTAACTGAGTGTAAATGTGTAAAAAATATCAACAACAGAAAAGTAAGTTCAAAATTATATACAATGTTAAGTACTTACTACTATTGCCATGTGTTTCATTTGTAATACTGTTAGTAGTATATACTTTATCTTAGCTTCTACTTTTCTTTCAGTACGTATCCATTATATTTTGATGAGACATACCTTCTGTAACAACTTCGATATTAACACTATGTATTATTTGCGTATGTTTTAGATCAGAGGTGGGATGTAACGGACAAATTACATTACCAAAGATGAAAGGAATAATAATATGATGGACCTCAGCGATGCTCATTAGAGACACGGGAACATCGCAAGAGTGGATGAAATTTTCTAGTGGCTTGCTAATTCCGTGAATAGTCAGACTACACGACACGTTTGTGAGTTTGATTATAATTAGTTTCCATAAATGTAGGTCGTGTAAACACAGCAAAAGTCAGACGCTGGATTATGTCTCTAATTATCTTTCTATAAGGTAAATAAGACTTTTAACTGTCATGTTAACAGAATATGATATGTTGGCATGATTTGATATGACTTGATATTCATCTTATAAAAAAATCGTGTGACCTAAAGAGACAAAGGTAACTGACAAGGACTACCATAACATTGATTTAGAATAATGAGTGTCATTAGTTTGTACATTCTGGCCTGTAATGAGCCAAGTTTAATGGAATTACCCTGGATGAACTTAACATACGATTAGAATAATCTGTTTCATTACCTTGTACAATGGCTTGAAGTAGGCAAACTCTAATGTAACTTAATTGGATTAACTTAACCTTCGATTGCAGCAGCCAGGTTACCGTAATCTCCTTAACCTGATTGTCAAAACGTTTCCTGAATCCATTGCAAATCAAACTAATTCAGAGGGAAATGAGATTGCTATCAGAGCGGAACAACATAGATAACGTGCTTGGAGAAACAGCGGAAAATAAGAATGAATTACACCTACACCAGTACAGTAAATTGTGAATGTATATAAGAAATACAGCCCGGATTTTCGCAAATTATGAATGGACATAAAACAAACATTTTGGAAATATAATCAGATATGGATATAGCATCAACATAATAAGTTAAAAACAACAACACAGCTACAGTATTCGTTCAGAATTGAAATGGAATACACTTAGTGTTGCATTTTTACAGTGGAACTTGACCTGTTTTAGATGTTATATCCACCTTGCAAATGTGTACGTCAAAATAATCTTGTTGTATGACAACTTGTGAAATATTATCGTTCATCACAGTGGTCAGCCGTGCAGGTAGCGGATAAACACTAATCCATCAACGTCTAAATTAAGGAGATAATTTTGTTCAAAGTAATCAAAACATACTCTGGAGGAAATAGGTAACCTTTGTCGGACACACATACAGAAAAGCTACCAGATGAAACAGAAATCTTTAAATCATGCAAATTGTAGATTGACCCGGAGCACACATCGTATGTTTGTATTAATTCTGGAACTAAGATTAAAGAAATGCACGCACACTAATTATTTGTATTCCATTCTGTACGTTGACTGGAAAGGTTTACCTGTTCGAAATTTAAACGTAATCAGACGCGACGGGGAGGGAAAAGTAAAAGTTATTTTGCAGATACGAAATGTGAGTTTTATACGGTGCAATGTTGAGCTTGTGCGGTTGAATGTTTGATGGAAATATCGGATAATGCTTAGAGTGATAAAAGTGTAGGCTTTGGATTATAATTGTATACGCCTCTAATGAAAACAGCGCTGTATGGATTTTTTTCTTTCAATAGATGCCTTTTCCTGGATTAAAATAGATGGAAATATTATCATTGCATCATATGTTTACGATTTGGATTAAGGACGCACGTGATGTATTCTCAAGTGATTAAGATCATAGAAAGAATATAATGCATAAAGAATAACTCTAAAAGTTGTGAAAGAGAACGATGACATCAGTTGTTAAAAGTGATTATATTAGAAAATGTCCGGAAAATCAAAACGACGCTCTAAAAGAAAGAAAGTCTACACTTCCTATTTTAAAAGAAAGAAAGGTTCTACATTCCTCGAAAACGCAGGAAAATAACAAACGATTAACGCGGCTCGTAGTTGCAGAGCCTAAACATAAAGATGGTAAGAAAGCAAATGAGAATGATATAATAGGAAATAAAGAAAAACATATTGTTGTTTCAGATTCAAAACCTGAAATTTCACAGGAACACTGTGATAATGAGGTTTCAAGTGCAATAAAAAATGATAAAAAGCAAATAACAGCAAATGATGATATTCAACTGAAATGTACTCAAAGTGTTCAAAATGATACAGCCAAACCCGCGAAATCAACCAATATAAAACGTTCGCGAACACTTCAAAAGCCAAAAGTACCCTTACATCCCGAAACAAAAATATCTTCGGTTACAAAAAAAGAAAACATAACTTGTCCACAAAAACAATCTTTTTCAAAAATTGACATCAAGGGGAAAGCAGCAAAAGACGGGGGTCGAAAGGCACCATTGCCAAGATGTACACCTTCTAGTGTAAGAAGTTCAAAATCACGGTCGGCAACACCGCCATCTATGTCATCCTCTACGTCATCCACATCCAGTAACGGCGATAAAACAAAACGTCAATTCAAAACAGAATTCGGTCATGATTTAAAGAAAACAGGAATACATGTGAATGAAAATAAAACGAAGGCTGCTTTAAATGCAGACATATCTGCTGCAAATGAAACAAAGAGCCGAGATGAAAATTGCCCACTTGTAGATACGTCTCGAGTAAAACGAAAACAAACAATTCCGGAAGGTATCCCCAAAACAAAACTAACGAATACATATCAAACTCCCATACATAAGACAGTTTATAATCAAAATAATATAGCTACTTTACAGAAAGGAAATAAAATTGCTAGTTCAAAACGATACAGTGCTGAAAGAAATATTCAACTTCAAGCAACAAAAAACCTTGGACGAAATGCATCGATTTCAAGTATTTCATCGGCTAGTTCAAGAGATTCGAAATCAAGATCTGCATCACCACCATCTGTGTTATCATCTACATCATTAACGTGTAATGGAGTTGACAAGACTGAGCAAATAAAAGCTCATGTACAACAAATACAAACAGATAAAAATGCAGCCATGGCTGATGCAAATGAAAAGCATTTAGTCGAGTTTCAAGAAAACGAAAATAAAATTAAATGTGACGGCATACAACAAAAATCTCTAGATTTTCCTGAAATAAAGTGTTCTGAAAATACCCTGAAAGATCAATCCAAAACAAAACAATTGCGCCAATATAAACAAACTGAGAAGAATAGTGCATATAAACCAAAAGCAAAATCATCTGTAGGATTAAGCAAGGACAGCACAATTGCTAATTTGAAACAAAATACAGCGAAAAGCAATATACAGTGTGCACCAACAAAAGGTTTTGTGAGAAAAGTGTCAGTTTCAGCAGCCCAAAGAAGCTCAAAATCAAGGTCGACTACACCACCTTCTATGTCATCATCGTCGTCTTCAACGTCATCAAAAAGCTGTAACAAAACCAAACACTACTCTAAATCTGAATTAATAGAAAAGGGCAATGAAGGTGATTTTACTAAAAACAAGATAACCAAAGTTAAAACAGAAACAAAAATCGTTGACACATTTTCTAAATTAGATGTGAGATGTTCAAGATCGCGATCAAAAACACCTGGGTCATCATCTGCCTCATCGGATGGTAACCATAGTATTGAATCGACTTCATCGACAGATTCTGTACGTTCCAATCCACAAAATAAGACTAAACAGAAAAAAGAATTACCGTCAACATCTAAATTATCACAGAGACGTGTAAAGGCGCATGAAACAATGTCATATATGAAAACTACCCAGTCAGCAATAAATAAGAATTTCAAACTATCGAAAACAAATGAACTAAGCAAACCTATCGATAGCCGAAACTCTGTTTGTTCAATACAGTCTAAATCAATATCAAGTACTCCAGACAACTCTGTTAATTCTTGTCGGAATGAAGTAACTGATGGATCGGCTAAATATAGCACCAGAGAAAGCAAACAGATATTAACATCTCAGGCAAATGGCGTAATTTCAACAAATAACACAACAACAAAACCTAGGGATGTTATTATAGCGAATGAAACAATTTCTTCACAAATTGAAAATACAGGTGTTGGCAATAAAACGAAGACGTCGTCGTTCAAATCAGTGTCCTCAAAAAAGCCGTTGAATCAAAATCCCAAACAAAGTTCTATAACCTCTGTGAGTTCAGCATCGTCTGTACCTGAGAATAACGTTTCTTCAAACAATGGAGCAAAAATAAAACCGCAACGAATGGCTATAACAATAATAAAATCGAACAACTTCGTTTCAACCGAGGGCAAACATAGTAAGTTGATGATGACGAAACCCATAAAACACTCAAACAGTGAACCGCCTTCCTCAGTGGGAAATAATCATAAACCAGGCTCAAAGCAAAGTATTTTAGGTTGTAAAGCAGGAGGTTCGCTTTCACGTGATAATACGAAACAGGATGTGCTTTCAAATAAAAGCAGCACTTTGTCTGTGATGCGCGCTGCTGAAGATAAAAACTGCATCCAAAGTCAATGTCTATCAAAATCAAATGCTACTGTGAAACAAGACCACAATTCCAGATTAATTGCTCCATTAGCTGGCAATGATACAGATTGCGTGTTAAAAGTGTCTAAAACAAATCCAAGATCTACGCCACATAAATCAGAAAAAGTGTCTAAATTAAAGCCAAGAAAAAATGGATTAATACGCAGTGAGTTTACTTCTTCCGCACCAAAAACAAGGAAACCCAGTTCTCATTTGAAGAAAAATTCTGATAACCAAAAAGAGGAAAAACAGCTGTCGTTGACTGAAACTGGAATCGAAATATTTGACATAAATGACATTATCAATGGCTGTAACAGTGATACTCGCGATCAAGAATCTCACACTTGTGATACAAGCATAATGGAAAACGACAATGTTTTATCTGACACACATTTG
Organism: Cyrtodaria siliqua; assembly: GCA_037043455.1. Taxonomy (NCBI): domain Eukaryota; kingdom Metazoa; phylum Mollusca; class Bivalvia; order Adapedonta; family Hiatellidae; genus Cyrtodaria; species Cyrtodaria siliqua. The sequence goes on along the minus strand of JAWPHD010004147.1, from coordinate 49,396 downwards.
AAACAAGAACGACATGATTGTGATACAAAAGTGGAATTATCGCCCAGGAGCGAGGGCTTAAATGTGAACACTCATTATTCTGTGGAAATAGAAGATATACTTATAACGGAAGAAGAATGTACATCACGTGACACATTACAACATCATTTGGGAGAAAATAGGCAGTCTACCGATGCCGAAATATCAAAATTGCCACATGGGATAAACCTGTATTCCAATTTTAGTACAGAAACAGTTCATGACACAACATATATTGGTTCGTTAAATGAGGATATTTGTGTTTCCATGGAAACGAACAGTGCAGCTGCTATTATATGCAATGATAGACAAATAAATGACCACCGGTGCTCTGTATCGAGTAGCATTAACTCTGAGGGCAACATAAATTGCATATCAATACACAAGACAAATGCCAGTGACGAATATGGTCAACTTATTCCAGAAAATTACATTGCTAGTTTACAGGATGGAAATAGCTGCGAAACGCAGCATTTAATATCACAGAACTGTAATAGCCCGAGTGATGAAATCGTGCCTGCATTTAAGACAGATAACTCGTCTGCGCTTCTGTCTTCCACTTCAAAATACGATACAGCCTCTTTGCACCAACATGAACATTCCAGTGCTTCAAACTCTGTGATGAGTGATTTGATTGTGATTGATTTGGGGAAGAAAAATGACAATCAAGATACTGTTTCTGTTTTAACCAATAAGGAAATTATTGAGAGTGAAAGAGATCAGTGCGCGCCCCATATTGTATTGCAAACAAGTGTGTTGCAACATAATTTAAACAGTTCGCTTGACCGGGTACGTAATACGACGCAAATTGGAGAAAATGATGCTTGTAGCTGTGGCCAGAACATTATGGGGGTATGTCAACATTGTAATGAAGATGTCAGTTTATCTTCTAATAATACACTGAAAACCCAAATTGACACGGGAAAAGTAAATACACCTAATTACAAAAATGTTGTGATATGCCAAAATGATAACCCTCGAATCTGCGGTGATATTTTGATGAATGAATTCCACGGTTTAGATTCAAACAGTTTACGTAAATTGCCAAACGATAAAGGGTGTGTTTCCAAGCAAATAAATGCTGGAATAGATAAAACCGAATGCAGTTTGGTTTGCAACACAGATGCTGCAGACACTCAAATTCAGGATAAAAGGCAGAATGAAACGGAATTATCAACATTTAAGTCTGTTTTATGTGAAGATGAAACATTTGATTGTGGTATGACGCAAGCAGCTTGTTATTATTCAATAACAGTACATGAAGATGAACGACGAAACACAAATGATAACTGTCAAAATATGACTGAAGTTAAAATGCCTAGGGATTTGGAATCAAAACAAAAGGAGTTATCAGTAATTAAAACTATGAATCAAAATGGGGAACTTGCAAATAATGATGAGGATAAATGTGAAGAACCAGTCGTTCAGGGAACTTTTACCTTCGAGAAATCTGAATTATCTGATTGGCAAGGAAGTGTGATACTTGATACGACAAACAGTGAAAATAATGAGAAAACACAGCAAGTGTTAAGATTTGAAACAAATAAAACGAGCACTGTACCTCAGATATGTACAGACATGAATGCTTCTAGTTTACTTGAACACATAAGGTGTGAGGCTGATTACAACAATGAAAGGAAACTATTGAATGAATCGGATATCATAAATAAAGACACAGACATGCGTCCGACACAATACATGGTGCACGGAAATACAATCGAAAGCATGCAGGCTATCAAAAGTGACGATACAAATAATAAATGTTCGATTATGAATACAATTGACAAGGAAAGAAATGATAACAGAAACATCTACCAAGTGGACAGTGATATACGTATAATAAATACAAACGTTCCGGAACAGCAAGATACTTCAAGTAAGTGCTCTTCTAAATACATCAGTCGCCAAAATCATCATGTAAATGATTTTCAAAGTACTGAAAAACAGACAGATCTACATTTTTCAGGTACTAAATATGTTAAACTAATTAACAAGGAAAATGAAGAATCATTACAATCAGAGTGTGTTGGTGAATGCTTAACGCAAATCTCAGATATATTGGACCCCACTTGTAGTGAAAATAACATTCATGAATTAGTACCTTGTAAACGTGAAACACTGGATATAAATTACACTAAAAGGGATAGCTTGACAAATGATAGTGAAATTGCCAAAAATGAAAGTTTGGTCTTGGAACCAACAACGTTAAAGGACGTAAATGAATACAGTCGTGCTGGTCGATTTTGCAAGCATGGGGAACTAATACAGGTAACAGATTTTGACCCATTCTTCTTAGGACAAGGTAGAACAAATGTGTCCCAAAATGACAACAATCCATTTATGTGCTGTCAAACATCTTGTGAAAGAACAGCGAGTTTTATGTTGGCAGACAGTGCTATAGACGAGGAAATCAAACGTTTCGTGACAGATGTGTGCATGTATGACGCTGATCAGACGGACAGTACAAGCCATTCAGTTAAATCTGGTGACATTCCATGTCTACCTGAACAAGACAAAGAAATAGAGAATTGTTCTTTAAAAGTGAATGCGGTGTCCCAAAACAGTCCAAATTCCGAAAGCAACAATTATTCGAACTTAACTTTAGAAAGTCAAATATTAACGGAGTCTGGTGATATGGAAATTAATAATGTGACAGCATACACAATTCCACATACGGAGCACGATAGTACGTGCTTACCATCAACCTGTGAGCAAACTCAGTGCGATACGACCAATTTAATCCATGTGAGCACGCTTCATGAGCAAGCAATTAATTGCAGAGACGACTCACAGCGAGCATGCACGGACGGTGCCGATGCGCAACATTTCAGTATAAGTGCTTTAAGTTGTGAATCGCCGTTAAATTATCAAGAAGTTACACCAAGAAATGATATCACACAGTGTGATGGAACCAGTCAGATAAAAAATGATAGTGATGATTCGATTAATCAGAAAGACGCCTTAAACCACCATCAAATTAATGACTTATCTCTCGATAGAGATGTACATACAGGCAACCCAGATCACCTGAACCCAGCACGTGACCCGACACGAGACTTCCGTGCATCACCTGATATGTGTTTAATATATACAAGAGCATCGACCAGCGACGGGAACCATAAAAAACATAATCTCAATACAAATCAAGATCTTTTTGAAGATCAAATGTCGAGCTTATCTACACTTAATATTACTCCGCAGAAAAGTAGCTACAATCAAGCAATTTCAGAAGATTCCAGCCAACCGGGTGATTTCATGTTGGGAAATGTAGAACATAAAAAATGTGAGGGTTATGAGAAACATTTGACTTGTGCAGATCAAGTTGATACATGTAATTCTAGCGTGGAGGGGGGTAAAAATTCCAAAATTTATGAATCGGAACAAGATGCGAAAATTAATTCGAAAAAAGGGATCAGTGTAGCATCAGACGTGTACTTGTGTTGTTCTAAAACGCAGTCAAGTTTCGTGCAAGAGGATACCTGTGTTATAAATACTTTCCAAAAAGTGCCTGACAATTCTAATTCAGGTGATGGGATTAAGTGTGGACATCTGGAAAACAGAAATGAAGATAATGGAGAAGAGAGTGTTTTAGAAAATTCAAAGGCGACCACTTGCTGTGAACATAACGAGTTTAATTGTGTCAAGGGAGCTAATGATGACATAAGCGTACATGTGAAGTGTAGCCCGCTTTGTAGCTTTTATAGTCAGACGAATTCCTTGTACAAGGCATGTGGGTTAGATACTGATAGCCGAGTTATTTCGTCAAAAACAGACACATTTTTAAAAGATAATTTAATTACATTTGAAACATATGATAATGCAGCAGACGATGGATGTACCGACACTTTAATTGGTGCTTCTGAAGTGTCTGCAGCAGTTGAGTATGTTCCCAATGAGCTATCAAATTCTGGTAACAAATTGGTAATTAACGTAAATGACAGCAGTCATGCGAAAACTCAAAATTTCACAGATTTATGTACCAATAAAGACACAGATTCAAAGTTGGATATAAGTTTATTTTCAGGAAACAAGAAGTATGAGGACAATAACACTAGTGCATTATTAGATAACAAAGATTCAATATATCATCAAACAATCAACAGCGCGGTGTGTTGTGACGCTACTTTATCAACAAAAACAGGCAGGGAGAAATTTGTTAAAAAATGCGATTCTGGAAAGTTACATCAACGTGAGGTATTGCCAGTTGAAGAAAATAACTACGAAATTGATACTTATGAGTTAAAAACAGTCTGTCGAAGTTCAATACCAGGTGAGGAATTCCAAAGCTCAAAAACTCGTAGCAACAGTATTTTTACAAACGCTGGCGAAGCTTTGTGTGATAACGCTTCTTTGTCTGACGTAGGTGATAGTTATGACGACATATGTGACAATTTTGTCGATGCAGAGGAAACAATACACTCAGATTCTGAATTTGGAATAGATGCTACCAGCTCATCTACTGGACTGTGTACTATACAAAAGTCAGGTAACACAAGCTTGTATAGCAGTGGTGACGTTTATACGTCAGTAGAAAGTTTCCAAGATGCCGTTGAGACGCTTGATGACGATTATCTTACCAATGTGAGTATTAAGAAAAGTGATGTAAAATTTAACAATGAAGACGATTTGTCACAAATTTCACTGCCTTTATCTGATACTTCGTCGGACGCTGACACGTCGTTGGAAAATTTAGTCGGGTGGGAAGAATTTGCGGATGATATTGAATACGATGAAGATATGGAATTACCAAGAAGTCGAGGTATTGCAATACAAAGCAGTACTGTATCTTCTTTGTCTACAAAACACGTTCATACCTCTCAATATAGAACAGCATCTGTTTTAAAAGATAACCAACATCTTCAAACTGCACCTTCCGCTTCGTATACAGATAGACAGTCCGAGATAAAAATAAATGTTTTAAGATCAACTGATATCAAATATGAGTCAGGGCAACAAGCTATCAAAAATGTTATTTTTAAAACGCGAGATGGAAAAGTACCTGAGAAGCATCATGTTCAAAGTGGTTCAGGTGAGACAGACACTTCGCCTGATTCTGAATCAAAACCTTTCATTGGCTCACCTGACAATAGCGATTCTAAACCGGAAGATAGATACGATACGTCATACCAAGTAAATGAATCCCAACATTTGGCAAAAGGACGCATCACTAGCCAAAGCATTGCCCAGCAACAGTTTGGCGTATTTGTTAGTGAAGGTCAATTGTCTGAAAATACTGTTAAAGATGGCGAATTATGCTCGACGTCCTGGTGTAACGAAGAAAACAACAGTAGTTTATCAACCAGTTTAAACCAACAGGAAAACAGACAGGGCAATACCATAATGCCTATACAACAATTGTCGACGTCTACGTCGACAAGTTGTATTAAACCGTCAACCGACACAAACGTTACCTCACAGGTTACGTCATCGGTTGGACTGAAAATTGAAACAGCAATGAATATCAGAACGGAAAGACGTCGCAGACGACTAGTTCAGAAACAGATAAATATAAACAGTAGCGCAAACTCATGTGATTTGAATGAAACATGTTTAAATAATGAACAATCAGATAACATGAAAGTATGTGCAAATCGAGATTCGCAAGACAATGTTGTTATTTATGATAATTTTGGAACAACTTCCGAAAATTCCTCACCTATCAGTAAGGGATCACATACCGTCACCTCTATAAATGATACAGCGTCTGTTTACAACCATATTACAGGAGAGAGCAACATTTCTAACTTGAATGAGTCAAATTCAGAAATGTGCACAACTGATAATGTGTTGGAAAGCAGTGGGAGTGTTTCACTTTTACCGTCAAAAGAAAAGGAAGTGACAAAAGGCATGTCTTTAAATGATGCAAGACGCAGTGATGGTACTTTAGATAAAGATGCAGATATTGATAATGCTTGTCAACATTTTGAAATTACTGCTTCAAACGACACTTACGATGATAGTAGCATTTCAGTTGCTATACGTTTTAATCAGTTAGAGGAAAACCTAGAAACAGAGAATATTGTGTCTGCCACCGAGAAAGGTTCACACACAGATGATGAACAAACGTACACATTTTCGTTTCAGCCATCTTTGACATCCACTGAAAATGATATAGACGATATAGAGTTTATTGATGCGGATGATGTATCTGGCGTTACTTATGACGTAAGTGAACAAGAAGTAAAGCATATGTCTCCGTTAGAAGATAACAAATCAGTTGATGACAAATGCACATTGTCGCCTAGTGCTTCATTTGTTGTCACTTTTGAAATCCCATCTGATGATGAAAGTTCAAGTCAAACTATTGAAATCAGTGATAGCGCAGCATGTGATAAAAGTGATATTATTGAATCGAATGAAATAATATTAACAGCTAATGAAGGATCTACAGATATACATGGTGACCTTCATTTTGAAAATATCACATGCAAAACTAGTGAAATCAATGTGACGTCTGGTAACATTTCACAGGAATGTCGACATATTCAGGGTGATATGTTAACAGAGGAGAGAGGTTCGGGTATATCTGACAGGCTTTGCGAAACTCCGATACATATTGCAAACTCCATCGCGCCTACGGATATACTTTCTAGCAAGGCTGAGGAAGAAAACAAAGATAAAGACTATACTTCATTTGGAAACAGCCAGTGTGATCTAATGAAGACACAAAGTGTAGAATATAAACAATGTAATGCGAGTCCAGCCAGTTATTCGGCAGAATCATTTCAAAGAAAAAGACAAATATCAGAAACGGTTGTCGAAGGCTTAAATGAAAACATGAATCCTGAAATAATCGAGGAGTCTAATATATCGGTAGCACGTGCATTGCAAGTCGAAAAGCAGAAGCTCAATACTGTATCCGAAGAGTTCAGTGATTTGAGAAAGCAAGGCTGGGTATCTCAGAAAGGAATAAGAAGAATTTCCATAGATACATGTAAAGAAAATAATGATAATGTCGAAATGGATACTGACTTAGCAGCAGTAAATCTGGATTTGAGTTTTTTGCCAGCTCGAAAAGGAGTTAAAAAGAGCAAGAGTTTCAGAATTGATAGAGAAAACGTATATTCACCTGACGATAATGACAACAGTCATAACACAGAAACGGCAAATCTTATTAACAAGACAGTGTCAGATATATGTAGGTCATTTCTTACCAAAACACGATCAGCTGCACGGGTAACAAAGGAAAAGGAACAAATAGTGTCGCCAACTCCTCATCGCAAGCTTATGAAATGGGTAAACGATAATGGAAAATGGTTGCGTATACCAGTGAACCAGATTTCTAAATCATCAGAAGAATCAAACACAAACGTGAACACACAAGAAACCGAAACCACAGAAACCGTGCAATTGTCAAATAGTATCACAAGTGTTCCTATAGTAGAACAAATGGACAGTTATTGTGTACCAGATAAACATATCATAGACAAATGTGAAAGTCTAATCGCACATGAGTCTTATAAACAGAATGAGGCATTGCATGAAAACGAAGAAATGCATTCTACAAACAATCTTAACTCAGAATGCTCGAACATTGCTACATTAGAATATATGGATAAAGAATCGAGAGGTAACATAGACCCGGGACAAAATGAAATACAAAAAACCGGGAAATGTCGCACATACTCGGAAGCTTCAACGGACGATTGTGAAGAGACAAACGCTGCAGTGCCAGAACCAAGTAAGACTGAAAATACACCCAAATCCAAAGCTCGAAGTATCGACTGTTTTAAGCATGCAGAGCAATCCTCCAAATGGAACGAAGACTCTGAAAATGAAACTATCGACATTCAAGTTCCGATTATTATTAGAGATTCTGAAAATAATACAAATGCCGAAACTAAAAACCAGGTTACTAGTGACTGTTCAGCACTAATCGAAATTCTTCACATTTCGGAATCAAATACTACTAGTCAGATAAACACTGACCCTGATTTTAAAAAGGAAAATGAGAATCATTCAAATGTTACGGAAATTGCAATGGAGGGTACACCTATCATTAGCGATGATGAGCATCATATTAACAAAACAACAAACAATAGGAAGGATACTATACCAGTATCTAATGCTGATATGACACAAACTTGCATCGAGGAAAACAAACCGGATGTTTTAATTCATGAAAACGAAGGCAGTTATCCAGAAAATGATATTGTTACAATAGATGTCAATCTCCAAGACGTAAACGAAAACAAAACAGTTAAATCAACATGTATTAAAGAACAGAATGAACACACTGGAGGAGAATTAGAGATTTCGGATAATATTTCTGTGACACAGTTAAAGCGTCAAGAATTTCTGTTCGGTTTAAGGGATAATTATAATAGACGTAAACCTAGAAAATTGATTCCTGGTGGGAAAGTTCCTGAACAAGATAAATTAAAGTCAAATGAAATTAAAAGCATCCCATTGCCAACAACAAATAACAGTGAAGATATTAGGTATCGAGACATCATCCGACCAGATAATGTGTCAAACAATACCACAGATATGCCGCGAAGTATTCCAAAACTTAAGGCTGTAAAGATTCAAGAGGAATTATTTGAAGGTCGTCCAGAATATATGAAAGAATGCAATAAACACCCTCTTGGCTTTGACGAGGAATCGCTTACACATACTAAGGACATGAAGCATGGGACTTCTGAACGAGAGTTTTCATCGAGTTTGCCATTAACATCTGATGATATTGAGAATAGAGAATGTAAAAACAAAGAATTTATGACAATCCCAAAGTCTCCATTGAAGAAATCGAAAACATTTGATGGTTTAAAAGAAATAGAAAAGTATAATCAAGACAAACGTGCAAACTTCTCCATTGGTGGTTATGTCAATCTATCTAAAAGCAATGCATCAATAAACGAACATAATCAAGAAAGTAGGAATGATAAAGAAAAAGTCGAATGTCATAGCAAAGAAGGGTCGATGATGCATGCCCATGACAATCAAACAATCGGCAAAGATCAAAGCGAACATACAAAGATAAAAAGAGGACACCACCAAGTTGTAATACCCAGATACAAGTCGACGCCTGAGCTTGGAATAAATAAAGACAGTGAGTTAAACCAAAACTCAGATGGCACAGATAGAATGAATAGACCAAATGAACTGCAAAGGACCAACCCCAATACTACTCGACCAGACAAGAAGCGGCTAAAGTTGCCAATTATAGCTCGAATCGACAGACCAAAGGCGCTTCAGCGAAATCAGGTAGGATATTAAGTAAAGGCAACAGATATCATTGAACCTTAGTATATGCTCTGCATTCTTGTATGAGTATTTAAAGGTACACATGGCAATCTTACAGTATTATCCAACGTTACAATTAGTACTGTGATTGAGTTATTAATTGTCAGTTTGAGTGTGACTTTGAACTTTGGAGATGCGTTACACTCCATGTCCACCGCCATATGCATGCCATCTTCGGGATGGTTTAAATTGTTGTACTATTGATTTTATAAATATTGAGTTCTGCTCAACCCGGGGCTAGAGAGCGTGAGCGGTAGCTTGCATATTTCACTACCGTTCATGAACAGTCTCAATCAAACCGAGACTGCAATATTTCGTATGTGTCGTTTTCGGCCATTTCCAAAGGTCCATTATCATACTCTTTTTTACCAATTCAAATATCGGGCTAGGTAGGTGGTAGAAGGTAGTGCTGGAGATAGGGTATTGTTACGTCATTGTTTTACAATACTGCTTAGTATGTGCATTACGCTTTACAGTTTGGAAAATGGCAATATGTTTTGAATTTTTGATGTAAAATCAAATATGATTTGAAAATTATATGTAGAAAAACAAGTTGTTTTTTTCTACATACAATTTGCAAATCATATTTAATTTTGCATCAAACATTCCGCGTTAATCAAGATTGGCGTCTGCACCTTTAAATATGTAAGATCGCGCCGTTTGTCTGCCTGTCTGTCTGCCCCCACCCCACCTCTCTCTCTCTCTCTCTCTCTCTCTCTCTCTCTCAACAATTTTCATCACAACGATGTGTTTAATGTGTAATTATATAACATTAGTTGATAGAAACCACTGACATAAACTCCTGCATTTAAAATAAATGGCAAGTATTCCTTTAATAAGTTATAAGCAACCATGTACAAACGTGTCAACACCTCCTTCGACCTAATTTAGTATAGTGTGTTCATACACCTACATCACCTACAAAAATTGAAGTAAATATAAAAAAGAATTCTATTCTTGAATAACATAAAATAAGTTTTGGCATGAAAATGCCCATGCCTGGTTGATATATAGATATAATACAAGTAATGGTAACTAATTACCAATGGTAAAACAAAGGTATATAACATATTTGTTTTGCTCCTGTTTGAAACAGTTTGGTAGTGTTGCATGATAAAAAGTTTATAATAAATAGAATATTTGTTGGTTTGTCGTGAATATATGATTTATTTTCATCTCGAAGTGAGAAAACTTATATTTTCACTCGTGCTAAAGCAGTGAAAATATAAGTTTCTCACTTCTCGATGAAAATAAATCATATATTCACGACAAACCAACAAATATCCTCTATATAGTTTAACAATACGTATGTGTTGCTTGCTGCGAGCAACTCTGTGCAGTTCACATTATAATGTTCTAACTTTCTGTATTTCATTAATTAGTCTAGTTGTATATGCTTTGATTTGTATCTGTTGTAGACAGTATGTAATGTTGCAAACGCTGCAGAAAGTATGCAGAATTAGTACCGTTAATGTGCAACAACCATAAATGTTGAGTTATCAGATGTTGGTATAATTTAACTATTTCCCAGAACTGTTGGAATTTAAATTAGCTGCTTTTTACAGCTTAGCCATACACATTAAACAATCATGGGTTCATAGTTTCTTTAGTTTGATGGAACAGATATGAACATCTCGTATCTGACAACTTAATCAACTTTTCCAAGTAATTCGGTTACGCAATCTTAAAAATACAAACAAATCTCTTTTTAATCTTTTACGGACCAAGAAACGCTCTTTCCTTATGACTGAGCTTAACCATTCAAATTACTGGCAAAAGAGCGTATATAAATGGAAATCACATGAACAGAGTTGTGTGTTTACTTCTCTTTCCAAGTTAATGGCTTAAACCCTAGCAAGGCTTTTCAACCTAGCAAGGCGTTTCAACCAAGTTTTTTAAAAAAGAGAATGAATGAATGAATGAATGGTGTTTTACGGCAAGTCGACACATAAATAGGTCATATTGTGCGCAAAAATCTACAAATAAATTAAGAAATAAGTATTATTTAAAAAGTAATGGAAATATATAAAGATAAAACTATTAAAAAATAAGGGATAATAAGGTGTAATATAAACTATGTATGTAAATCAATAAATGCCCGTCAACGGATATATAAACAAGTATATATATATATATATATATATAAGAACACATTATAATGATTTATATAGTCTGATCTCTTTTAGGAAATCTAAAACAAGACTTAAATCTACAGTATCAATTAACTCTTTCATAGTAATAACATTGTAGTACCTTTGACGCATAGGATCAAAGTCTACACATTCCAATAAGATGTGTTTGACCGTTAACGCTGCAAAGCAGGGTATACATTCTGGTAATTGCTCACCTTGTAATAAATATGAATAAGTATAACGTGTATGCCCTATCCTGCACCGGGCTAGTACAACTTCCTCTAGACGAATGGGTCCACTAGAAGAACGCCATTCTCCGAGTAACGGTTTAATTGAATGGAGTTTATTGTTAACTGACACATCCCAAGCGGTTTGCCAAGAGTTACGAATATATGTGTATAATACAACTTTTAAAATAAGTATAAGGTAATTTGGTATTAGATATATGTAAATCTAATGCTGCCTTAGCAGCACTATCAGCTCTATCATTACCACGTATTCCTACATGGCTTGGAAGCCAGCAGAAAATAATAGCATTATCAATTATAAGAGAATTGTACTTTTCTAAAAGTTGAAGCACACCTGGGTTATCATGTTTCATATTACCCAGTGCTTGAAGAGATGAAAGGGAATCAGAAAATATTACAAAATGGTCATCATCAGATTCATGAATATAATTTAAGGCAAGTTCAGTTGCCTTAAGTTCAGCTGAAAAGGTAGAGGCCTTGTCAGGCAGGCGGCTCTTTATGCTGTGTTTGTGAACAACAGCTGCTGCAGCTACATTATCTCCATCTTTAGAGCCATATGTGTATATGTTGAAAGTTACTGTATTTGGATTCAATTTCATTAAATTTGCTTTGAAAGACAGTAGGGTCTGTACTTTAAAAGAGAAGTAAAACATGTTATTTTATTTGTCCTCGATGTGACAGACATTGGATTCTTATTTATGAAGGCTCGTTGCGATGAGACTGTCCTGTATAAGCTATCTTCAAAATTAAAAAATACATTTCTCGAGCTATGGTGTGATATTCTCTGCATTACTAATGGTGGCTCGTGAATCGATTGTCGTCTGCTCCTTCAACTTGTTAAGAAATCGAATACCTTCCAAATATTAACACAACCAGCCTATATTATTATCGGATAATGACACATAGTCTTACAATTCAGTAGTTTAGATCATCTGCGACGCTTGCTTGTTTTCATGACAAACGTCTAGGTAAGCCCTCCTGAACAAAGTTTGACTTTTGCCGATACACTGGTAATGTTTCTGATTGGCTGAGACATGAACGCCTGCTATCCAAGATATACAGAAAGACAGAAAGACAATACATTTATATATAAACTAGGAGAGAAACTTCATCATTATATCGACGAACTATTCGGATGGTCAGAAATACTTTAATAAAAAAAAAAATTACGGTCACGTGGTTCCAGTTTCAAATTTGTTTCTGCACAACCTGTGATCAAGACGTTTGTATTTACAGCCAAGCGTCGAAGGTGATCAAAACTGATATATAGGGTCCTATAGAAACCATTCAGTAGAGGTTTCCATATGAAAGAAAACTGATATAATCGGGTTGTGCGTTCGTTTTGCTAAGTGTATAAATCGCACATATTCTTACTTTATTTTTCCAATAAAAACAATATCATATCCGAAAAGAATATATGAAAGCATATGAGTCTCGTCTCTCCTGAAATGGCGATAACGTTTAACTTGTTTTTAAAACAGTTCAGTATTACTATTTCCAGATGCCAATTTAATTTCATTATCTGTTATATTGTGTTAAGTTTTGTGTTTTCATGCCCTGTTCCATATTTAAAATTATAACCATGTGTTATAGTCACATGTTTTATTTGATCAGGTATATTGGCTTTGATTCCCTTTTCCTATTTGACATGTCATTTCGCCTCTAAAAGTATTTTATGTGTAGTTTCATCTCTGTTGATTTCTTGCGTCTAAATTTTGTATTTGTAATGTACCTGCACTACTTTCAGCATGTGAATCCCGTAGCTGTAAGTTTCAATAATGTTGTTTTTATTATCTTTAGGCATCTTGGAATCCATGCGTCTCTTGTATCGCCTCGGCATGTGCCGTTTTATTATAAAATCTTATCTTCAAGGCTACCAGCGGGCCTGAAATAGATTTGTTTTGAAAATGATTTCAGATTATGAATCTCAGTTTACATAAACTTAGTTAAGCTTGTCAGATACAATGTTTTTGTCTTGCTAATTGTGCAAGAATTGATGATTCATGTCATTGTTTAGGTTTTAGATTCTTTTTTAAATATTGGACGTTTGAAGAAACTGTAATGGATAAAAAGGAGGCTACTTGAAATTGCTATATCGTTTACAACAATCAATACATATGACTCGATTCTAATAAAAAAAAGAGTAGGCATTAGCTAACTTCAGTCATATTGTTTTCTTCTTTTTCTTTTTTAAACTTCCTGCTGCTAATCCAGGCATAAGTGAAACTTTTAAAACGCCAGATCAGCTTAGTCGCAACTTCAAGAGACAAGAACATATTTTTCTGAAATCCTAACGGATATAACCATTGGAGTTTATAAACGTCGGTTGTTAATCAATATTTTAAATTTGAAACTTACATAAAGAAATCTAAAGTAACATTGTTTTAATAAATAGTTTCAGGCGAAAATAATTATGCAACACATGTGACAACACAAACACAAAAGGGTTGGCAGTAGGGGTACCGCCGTGGGGCAGTAGGGGTACCGCCGTGGAGCGGTCAGCGGCAAACATGCCTCTGTGGTCAAACCAGGTTCCAGGGTAGACCAAACCTCACTTTTACCGAATTGTCATCCCAATTAATCGGGACATTGTAAATAAAGGCCCCGGTAGGCTTATGTTCTCTGATAAAACTAGGCAGCATTAATAGGCAATATAAGTGTAGTACAAAGATGATCATTTAAATATGAATAAAAAACACAAAGCAAGTACTCAATGACTTGGCAGAAGCCAAACTATATTTCAGATAGCAATAATTGCAGTTGTGTGTGTTCCATTTATATAAGTTAAATATCATTCAATCTGTAACTGTAAAATAACAAACAGACGAAGGTAAATGTGCGCCGATACACCGGCCTGTAAAAACGAAGTTGCCCTCCTTTCCACAGTAACTAAGTAGTTACAATAACACCGCGAGCAGAAAATCCTTATATTGGTGACTGTGTAATCAATGGCCCGAGATCTTGAAATCCATAAAGCAGATCTGAAATAGAAATCAGACTATATAAATATACATTTACAAGTGTTTATTTGAATAATATCTCAACCACAAGTCCAAGTTTGGCATCCCAAAACGTAATCCCTTAAATCACAGTAGCCATTGATTCTCTGTCGACCACGACATACAGGCATCATATTATTTTAATCCATTTGTCATAATTAGTGGGAAATGTTAGATGCAATCAAGTTCTATATACTGAAACATATCCATATATTACTTGGGCCGTCATTCCATAATCGATATTAATATATCGGAAGTAATGTGAAGTGGCAGACAAACTCACAGACTTGGTTGGTTGATCCGCGCGGGATGCATAAAACACAGACATTTTAGGATATGTGCCGCTAAATTACGTCGGATGCTCTGAGAGATATTGATGTTGGCTCTAAAACTTGTATGAATACAATGTCGGAATTTGTGACTCTATACTGCGCCGGATGCTCTTAAATGTATTGATGTTAACTCATAAAAAATCGCACGATTCATAAGACAAGTGATATATTCTATTCATGAGGATACAGTAGGATATTTTTTAAATGCTGTGTTAAGTACATATAGGTGACGGTCATGAAAATGCAATCACAATATATGAAAACGTGGAGAAATGTCATCTGAGCAGATGGATTTCAGAGACGAGTTGAATGAGGTTGCGTTTATATGGTTTTAATTTCAGAATCTTTTTTAGCATGTTGTAACCTTGGAAACGTGTTTTAAATCTAAACGGCTTAATAACTTTTTAACTGACCAAACGCAGGGAAATTACGTTTAATACCATACTGGGTATACTTCCGTATTTTAAGTAAAAAGAAGTATATATGGTTTATGGAAAAACTATTGTCGTGATAAGAGATATTCTGCCCGTTATAAGTACGCAAAAACGAGTGTTATGTATGTCTGTTGTTATAGTCATTGTGATTAAGTTTGTCGGGTGGTTTGTTTTTTGGGGTTTCAATGATATTGAATTGATCGTTTAGTGTTTTGTTTCGTCGATCGCAAAATAAAGAATAATGTTCGCCTTCTGTTATAAATGTGTCGTTCGCCTGCCAATGTGCTGTATAGAGGTACAGAATGTCAAGTTCAGTTGCAATTATTCCATTGTGGTCAAGAAGCTCTATTTCGCCGTATTGATATTCTCTCCTGTTACACATTAATGAATATGTGAATATGAATTCTGTCTGACCCCTTGCTTGGTTTGGAATAACCGGAACTTTTCGGACAGACGTGGTTCCAGTCATGTTTATCTAATACGTTTTGTATTTGCTCTACTCATTTTGTTTCGAAATTAAGACTCTCTTATTTCCACTGGTGGCGTTAATAAAGGATATAATATTGATCCCGAATTTTAAAGCATGCTAATGCGTTTTCTGTAGCGTGAATTAAATGGATTTGCATATTTTTGCCCACTAAGGGATACACAGAACGATACATGTATATTCATTAGATAGCATATTTTCCATAGCACTGAATGATGACATGAAAATGGGATGAAATAAAACTGAAATTCTTAGAGAGTTATGCAGATTTTTAACACAAACTATGTGTATGTTTTTCTTTAAAAGAAAATACGCCAGTACTTTTCTTTATAATATTTCGCTTGGTTTGATGCTAAGGGTGGTGGAGTGGAAAAGCTTTGAAATTTCAGCTTCTTCTCTCATAGATAAACACAACAAACTTGAGTCCCATTTCAAGCTTGAGCTTAAAACTCAAATATTTATTTTAGCTACAACTTTTTTCAGTTAATATTTTTCACAGGGAAACTTTCAGGAAAGTTGTAATTTTTGCTGATCTTTATCTGTGTAAAGTTTTAAGTAATTCCAAGTCCATTAAATATGATTAAAAATAAGAGTTGTGCACTTGAGCATTACATATGTTTGCGAACTTGGGACCAAGTATGTGGTTGCGAGTGTTCTACTATTTATGGTGTAGCACACCCATTGCAACACAGGAAGTGTCGGCCTGGGGTATCGCATAATGGCGTCAATAAATAATTCTCATTTCTTTTTGTAAAAAAGGGCATTTTCACTAATTTAAAGTCCTATTTTTGGTTTATATCACATTGTTGATCTATTTGTTACATTTTTCAAGCATTGTCATGTTAAAATTGTGAGTTTTAAATTTATTTTGCATATATGGAAATGAGTGTATGAATACAATATTATGGCATCTCAGTGTTAATGTTTTTAAAGGGACCATTCATTCATGAGACAAATTCTTTCTTAGAAGATACATGACCCCCATTTTTCTGTGGATTATTTGGCAGCATATTTGTCATTTGTTAATTTGGGCCTACATATGAATGACAACATGGCATTTAAATTTTAATTCACACACAACTCAATGCAACAATCAATGGGCGTGTTACACCTTATAATGCTACTCCGTCTGCCGCCTGATATCGGTAATACCATATTTATTTCTAACTGATTTTTGCATCCTGCTTTCATCCCATTGAATTGATTCTACTTGGCACATGTACAGGTGTCAGTGAATCGGTCCGAATTAAAGTGTCTTGCTATCTCTAACAAATCTGCTTCCGAACTATCATCTGATGGAAGATCAGCAGGGACTCATACATTGCGTGCAAAGATCTTTTTTATATATATATAAAAGCATGATTCACCTGTGCTTATATACTTTTTATGTTTTGATATTCGGTATATGTTTTATATATATATATGTCAGTATTAAGCTCCTCAGTTTGGTGCTGCCGCCTCTGTAGTTTTCCTCTAGCATGTAGTATGGTGTTTGTCTGCCTTCATGCCTGTCGGAAGTGTCCCACTGTGTTTTGGTATATTTTAAGATGTTCTTTTTCTTCCATGTCGTTAATGGGTTTGGTTTTAATGATGCATTTTTGTAATGAGTTTTCAATGAATATATATGTTTCAGTATAGTGATCGTGTGTCATGTTAACAGTCTAGCGTTGTTGTAATGTGTTCAGTGTATGGGCCCTTTGGGTGGGGTACTATGTTTATTGTTTAACGGGTGACAATTTCGGTATATATGCATTCATGTGTTATAAGATTACGTCTTTGCTTTTGCGCCAGGTTAATCGTTCTATATCGACTTCGACGTACTCTTGATTTGATATTTTGAAAGTTAGCAAATATGGAGTAAAAATGAATGTTGGTTGGTTATTATTTTTGTATCAATGTTGCCGTTTATTTCGTTTGCTGTTCAGCAATCGATTTTAATGCGTTTTGAATTTGTTCATCTGATGAACGTTATGTGAAGTACCATTGACAGCGACATACATGGCTAACTAAATAGCTCCCCAGTAAATTGGTAATTTAAGACATCGACCATTTACTGGAGAAATAAATTATGTTCTCAGACTCTTGTAATTTGATTAAATCCAATATATTGAATAGTCCGAGATGCCTCGTATTTGCAATTTGGTTGAATTCGATCATAGCTATAAGATTGCTTTGCATGTTACATTTACATGATTCTGTCTCTATGTTGCAGTTTATAGAAATGCAAATGTCCTGTCTATGGCAGAACGATAAGTGCCACTTAAATTGCAATTTATTCCTTAGGTAAATGTACTGATAATTACAAAGTACCCTTAGCTAAATTTATTTCACACGTGTACAGTGATTATGACGTTTCTATTGATGAAATAGTCTTTGTTCTATTTGCACGTGCAATTTGTCTTGAATATTTGGTATTATTGCATACGCATTTACCAATCTCTCCTAGAGGTGTATGCAAGGAACGACAACTCTGGATAGAGACTGCGCATTTACAGTTCCGTTTACTTTCAATGTAACAGGAAATATTCGCTCATATTGACGTGTAGTAAATTCATATTGGGTTTGTAATGTATACTCGTTAGTGATTTTTGCAATGTTCTGTTCATGTCAAAGAAAGGTATGCCACGTGACGTAAACAATGTTGATTTCATTGTGAAAATTCCCAGGATGTAACTACAATATGATGGTTTCAAATAAATGTTTTTGGTAAAAATACATATAACCAATTTTATTGTTCTAATTTAAAAATGCGTATTCCTAATTTTCCATTGCAGTGATGTTGAGATTTTTATTACATTTTCAGCTGGTGATAACATTAGTGTTACTCGGTTTTTATCCATAGGTTCTATAATAAAATAAAAATGTTTGGCAGAGTTAAAAGACGATAATTTTCAAGATTTTGATTTTAAAAGATACATATATTGAATGAATTTGCATAAATGTGCATGAAATATGCAGGGTTTTAAAAGAATCACACTGTAGATACCTTAATTTCAACAGTAAACTTGGTTGAACATCAAGGATAAAAACCGAGTTTATCACCTACCAGAATGTATTTGTAGGTCTTATTTCTGGTCACTGATTGGTCAGTTTTTTTGATGATGCTCTTAAAAATGATGAATGCAATACAAAGGCTCTTATATTTATATTGGGATATATGCACTCGCTCTTTCGCGCATTAATATTGCGATCCTACGTCGCGCAATATTAATACGCGAAAGAAGTCGTGCATGTATCCCAATACAAATCTAATAACCTATAAATATATAATTATTTTCTGAACTAAAAAAATCGGATAGTAAAGATGGTTTTGAATGAGTTAGTTATTCTGAAATAGAATAAATGCTTATGTGTTAAATAAACTCTATTAACGCCCAAGATTCCATTTTGGCGAGTGTATTCCGACTGATAAGATTTTGAACCTAATCAAACATTGGCAGAATGTAGGATGTTGGCATGCTCTAGAAGATAAATCTGAATGATAATAGTAGCTTCCAACACACAGAAATGGCGTGATGGCTAAACATTGAGCTATGGGGTT
This sequence comes from Cyrtodaria siliqua, assembly GCA_037043455.1. Taxonomy (NCBI): domain Eukaryota; kingdom Metazoa; phylum Mollusca; class Bivalvia; order Adapedonta; family Hiatellidae; genus Cyrtodaria; species Cyrtodaria siliqua. Next base: position 29,959 of record JAWPHD010004147.1, on the reverse strand, counting down.
TTTAAACTCGGTATTTAGGAGATATTTGAAAACGCAACTCATGATATTTTTTTAATTTCTAACGTGGAATTGAAGTCCTCGAGTGCAAAATGTGTTTTAACTGAAAGAAGGAGAGCAAATCGTATGCAACTGTTCATCGCCATGTGCTAACCTTTGAGGCAAAGAGACTTTAAAAGTAATTGAAAATCAAAAATGTTGCATTTTTTAATGTAATGAGTATATTATTGGTAAACGCAAGAACTATCAATTATGTCGACATGATATAATTCATAATCACTTCTGACCTACGATAATAACAGTGAGCATGACTAGTGTATAACTAAAGACTTATCACACCTACGAAGGGTAACATTATGTAAATATCACATCCTGTTGAGGGTGCCATTGGATATTATCATTTATCCACTGGCACCCTCAACAGGATGTGATATTTATTTTATTATACCGAATAAATACTCCTAATATACTCGATAATGAAGAAAAAATTGTTGTTGTTGTTCTATTTTTGGAACTGAGCTTTGTAAAAAGCTAGCAGAATGATATTTTGCGCTATCACCCGCTATGACGCGTTGAGGGTAATAGCGCGAATTATTATATAACCTATAAATAGACGCGTTTTCATTGGCTAAAAAGTAATTTTTTAGAAAAAATATCTAGCGATAATGACCTGTTTTTTTGATATTGACCTGTTTTATATAATAGTTTTTTTGATATTGACCTGTTTTATATAATTGTAAATTGAGGGTTATATAATAAAACAGTTATGGACTTTTCAGCTGTTATACATGATGTTGATATGTACCAAAAAATCATTATTGACCTCGGCTATCGCCTCGGTCAATAATGATTTTTTTGGTGCATATCACATCATGTATAACAGCTGAAAAGTCCATAATTGTATAATATCAACCCGGCCGGGTATGGGGATTTTACATGGAGTCTTTACAGTGAGGTATAATAATATCAATTATTCAATTATGATAGCACAATCCGTTGTAAAAATTCACGTATCTGTTTAGTTACGTTGATTGCTTTAAGCAACACGTATCACAAAGGACGATGCTTATCTTGTTATGCTCTTTATCTTTAAGGTTATTATTCACCAACAAATATTTACATTTCTACTGCACATGCCTGCAATAAACTATTGTTTCTTGTTGCGGCTCAGTTCCCAGAAAACAATATTTGCTCTTGGGGCGGAGCTAAAACGAATTATATGAGTGACGTAACTCTCGTGCTAATTGCCGTAAGTTGCTATAAAAAGCGTGCAATGTTGGCAACGTCGCTGTTCCAGCAGTACGTCTTACAGCTTTAACACACTTTTGTTTAACACCATTGCAACATATTCACATTATTAAAGTCTGAAAACAGATAGAACAAACAAAGTGTAAATATAAGGATTTTAATTCGATATTATAATCTTACAACATTAGCTAATTTAAAGTTAGCGAAGACTTTCGAGCTTCACGCACTTTCAACAAGCCCAGTTTTATTCATACCCCGTAAAAAGATCGAAATATCGAATACAATCCTTAAATAAAATATTAGTTGCGGATTTCATAGAGGAGATTAACTTGGCACCTTCATATTAACTGACTTATCACGCAAGCAAAACCAAATAGTGGAGAATCCAACTTAAACTAAGGAAACATTGTGCTGGCATGGTATCTTACAGGTTAAAGAAATCTATTAATTTTGCCAATATAAATAATTTTGGAAATAAAAAAATATAATTTCGTATTCAGCCTTGAGCAAGTACTATACTATAACTATTTCTATGTATGTCCTAAGTCAGCTGTAACTCGAAAAAAAATATCTTGTTCTTCATTTGTGTAACCATTTATAACTGTATATAAAGAAGAACCAGGTAAAAGATTTCACGTTGACCCCTCGTAATGTTATTTAAACATCAAATGTTTTAAGTTGCACGTATAAGATTGCTGTGGGCGTTGCAAGTGTGCTTGTATAATTCAACTTCAGCTTACAACACGAACGAATCGCCTACATTGTGCCTACAAAGCAAAGAAAAAGCAGAAGAAAGAGAAGTGATAGCTCTCTTTATGTTTGCAGGGGTTCAGTATCACTTCACGATTGTGCATTTGTATTTATCACATAACATGTGGTGTGGGAGTGCAAGAACACCTTTCCATTCTTTCGATATTCCACTAGTGGTATAACATAACGTTAATGACGTCATGGACATCACGTTAATGTACATTTGACGTTATTAAGTTATGTAATAAATAGAATTTAACATTTGTTCTCATTCATTATTGAATTTATTAAACGAGTTTGTAAAATGATATAATGCGAGGCAAGAGAGTTTGCAAAATGATATAATGCGAGGCTCGCATTATATCATTTTGCAAACTCGTTTAATTCTTCCCTCGGTCAGTCATTTTCCCCCAAAACAACCCTTTGTCACATAAATGGAATGGTCTTAATTCAAAGAAAGAACAGTCCATTATATATATGTAGCGGGTTAAGGGTTAACAGTTGCACATAGTGAGTTGAATTGGGAATTACTGGCTGAGCATCAATACAAAAAGGCGTTTGAATGAAAATGGCAGGCCTAGTCACTATTATATGCAAACACACACTTAGAACCTTCTCAACTGCATAACTGACGCGTAATGGCAAATTATGTTGTAGACGCTCCATTTACGTTGAAGCCACGGTGGTTATTTTTGGGGTTTTTTGCCGCCTACCAAGTTATAAAACCACATAGGATCTTGATAATGATCAGCTAATGAACATGGCACAAAATTTTAAAAAAAAATGAATTTGAGGGAATTCTTCTCTGCCGGGATATTATCAGTGGTCCTGTGTACACGTAGCATCATTGACGGCGACATGTCAGTGCAATGTCTCTTAATAAATAAACACTGAAACAAACGTTAATTAATTTTATGGGTCTATCATAAATCAATATTACCATTTATTCGGAAAAAAATTAATGTTTTAGACTGAACAGTTCGTGATTTATTCCGATTCGTTTGCATCGTCTACGGCAAGATGTGTCTTAAAACGTTATTGATTAAACGCATACGTATATGGATTCTGTCTATAAAGTATTCACATGAATCTGTCTATAAAATGTTTACATGAATCTGTCTATAATGCATATTGACATGAATATGTCTATGATGCATATTTACATGAATCTGTCTATAAAATGTTTACATGAATATGTCTATAATGCATATTTACATGAATATGTCTATGATGCATATTTACATGAATCTGTCTATAATGCATATTTACATGAATCTATAATGCATATTTACTCTGTCTATGATGCATATTTACAGGAATTTGTCTATGATGCATATTTACACGAATCTGTCTATCATGCATATTTACACGAATCTGTATATGATGCATATTTACACGAATATGTCTATGATGCATATTTACACGAATCTGTCTATGATGCATATTTACATCAATCTGTCTTTGATGCATATTTACACGAATATGTCTATGATGCATATTTACACGAATCGGTATATGATGCATATGTACATGAATATGTCTATGCTGCATATTTACACGAATCTGTCTATGATGCATATTTACATGAATATGTCTATGATGCATATTTACATGAATATGTCTATAATGCATATTTACATGAATCTGTCTATAATGCATATTTACATGAATCTGCAATGCATATTTACTCTGTCTATGATGCATATTTACTCTGTTTATGACGCATATTTACATGAATATGTCTATAACGCATATTTACATGAATATGTCTATAATGCATATTTACATGAATCAGTCTATAATGCATATTTACATGAATCTATAATGAATATTTAACTCTGTCTTTGATGCTTATTTACACGAATCTGCATATGATGCATATTTACACGAATATGTCTATGATGCCATATTTACGTGAATCTGTATTTCATAGGTTTACATGGATCTGTCTATAAAAATTTTACATAAATCCGGCTATGATGCATACTTACATAAATTGGTCTATGATGCATATTTACATAAATCTGTCTATAATGCATATTTACATGAATCTATAATACATATTTACTCCGTCTATGATGCATATTTACTCGAATATGTCTATGATGCATATTTACGTGAATCTATAATGCATATTTATATGAATATGTCTATAATGGATATTTACACGAATTTGTCTATAATGCATATTTACATGAATCTATAATGCATTATTACACGAATCTGTTTATGATGCATATTTATACGAATCTGTATATGATGCATATTTACATGAATCTGTCTATAATGCATATTTACCTGAATCTATAATGCATATTTACTCTGTATATGATGCATATTTACACCAATCTGTCTATGATGCATATTTACTCTGTCTATGATGCATATTTACACGAATACGCCTATGATGCATATTTATACGAATCTGTATATGATGCATATTTACACGAATCTGCCTATGATGCATATTTACACGAATATGTCTATGATGCATATTTACACGAATCTGTCTATGATGCACATTTACACGCATCTGTCTATGATGCACATTTACATGAATCGGTCTATGATGCATGATGCGTTTACAAGAATATGTATATGAGGTGCCTTTACATAAATGTGTCTATGATGCGTGAACATGAATATGTCCTGAATCATATGACAAATATGTATACGATGCGTAGTTACATGAATTTGATGCTTGTATTGCAGTTCTACACATGAATGTGTTGCTAGTATTGCAGTTCTACCCATGGATGTGTTGCTAGTATTGCAGTTCTACACATGAATGTGTTGCTAGTATTGCAGTTCTACCCATGAATGTGTTGCTAGTATTGCAGTTCTGCCCATGAATTTGATGCTAGTATTGCAGTTCTACACATGAATGTGTTGCTTGTATTGCAGTTCTACCCATGAATGTGTTGCTAGTATTGCAGTTCTACCCATGAATTTGATGCTAGTATTGCAGTTCTACCCATGAATGTGATGCTAGTATTGCAGTTCTACCCATGAATGTGATGCTAGTATTGCAGTTCGTTCTAAACATGAATTTGATGCTAGTATTGCAGTTCGTTCTAAACATGAATGTGATGCTAGTATTGCAGTTCTACCCATGAATTTGATGCTAGTATTGCAGTTCTACCCATGAATTTGATGCTAGTATTGCAGTTCTACACATGAATGTGATGCTAGTATTGCAGTTCGTTCTAAACATGAATTTGATGCTAGTATTGCAGTTCTACCCATGAATGTGATGCTAGTATTGCAGTTCGTTCTAAACATGAATTTGATGCTAGTATTGCAGTTCTACCCATGAATGTGATGCTAGTATTGCAATTCTAAACATGAATGTGCTGCTAGTATTGCAGTTCTACCCATGAATTTGATGCTAGTATTGCAGTTCTACCCATGAATTTGATGCTAGTATTGCAGTTCTACCCATGAATGTGTTGATAGTATTGCAGTTCTACCCATGAATTTGATGCTAGTATTGCAGTTCTACCCATGAATGTGATGCTAGTATTGCAGTTCGTTCTAAACATGAATTTGATGCTAGTATTGCAGTTCTACCCATGAATGTGATGCTAGTATTGCAGTTCGTTCTAAACATTAATTTGATGCTAGTATTGCAGTTCTACCCATGAATTTGATGCTAGTATTGCAGTTCTACCCATGAATGTGATGCTAGTATTGCAGTTCGTTCTAAACATGAATTTGATGCTAGTATTGCAGTTCTACCCATGAATGTGATGCTAGTATTGCAGTTCTACACATGAATTTGAAGCTAGTATTGCAGTTCGTTCTAAACATGAATGTGATGCTAGTATTGCAGTTCTACCCATGAATTTGATGCTAGTATTGCAGTTCTACCCATGAATTTGATGCTACTATTGCAGTTCTACACATGAATGTGATGCTAGTATTGCAGTTCTACCCATGAATTTGAAGCTAGTATTGCAGTTCGTTCTAAACATGAATGTGATGCTAGTATTGCAGTTCTACCCATGACTTTGATGCTAGTATTGCAGTTCTACCCATGAATTTGATGCTAGTATTGCAGTTCTACCCATGAATGTGATGCTAGTATTGCAGTTCGTTCTAAACATGAATGTGATGCTAGTATTGCAGTTCCATCCATGAATTTGATGCTAATATTGCAGTTCTACCCTGATCTATGCGTTGTGCATTGTATCAGGAATAACAAAACCGAATAAGAATCTGCATTACTGTAACATGGAGCAGACGTTTCATGCATACTCAGTATTCGGTCATTCTTCGGTTCCTGTCGATTCTTACGGATGGCAGATACAGTACTGGTTCTACCCAGGACACATGGGGTGGTCTGTCTCTAAATCGACCGTCATATATGGTCTAACACGTGCTAAAAATGACGAATAACGCCATTCAAACAGATCTTCGGTTCCTCCTTAACTAAACACGTGTACAGTTATATACAAGTTGGCAATGCTGAATATATCAATTGATAATGTCTGATGGTATCTGAACTGAACTGAACTCCAACAAGTGTCTTAGATATTACGCTTATTTATATTGATCCATCATTTTGGAATAGATAAATTTCGAGATGCGATGAAGGTTGTTTGACGAGCGTGATAGGGCTGATACTTATAGTTTGACAGATTGTGTATAGAAGAAATTGAAGATACATCGACATGTAACACACAACTGCAATAGAAGTTACAATTACAAGAAAAGGGCGTGATAGGACAAAACTCAAAAATAACGTGTCGTTTAAAGTAGTTATTCCGTCAACAACAGCCATATTTTACAGCATATGTACACCATTTCTAAACCTACTAACGACGAGCTATACACATAGTGTACCTATTATGAATGTTCAAACTCTATAGACAATAAAAACGACTTTAACCAGCCTGCAGACTAAACCCCAAAACGAGAGCATCGAATTAAAAGTTACCAACTCATAATTAATTTTACGCAGTCGCGGGTATTTTAAGAACCCGTGAAAAAACTATACTTTTAATCGTCATATATACATTTTTATATGACCTGAACATCTGGCTAGATTTTCAATAAATGGTTCTGTAGTGTAATTTTGCTGTTATTTGGAGGGTTAGTTTATTTAAATAAACAAAAAGCATTAATTTAGTAACCGTTATTTCAGTTTCATTTACTATTTTAATCTTCCGGTTCACTAAGAACATAACACAGCTGAAGTAAGTGCTCATTTCGCGTCATAATGAATTATTAATTTATATTAACCTTAAATTAGAAAAAAATACATTTATTATGAATTATATGTATGGGGATACTACTTGTATTTAAGTTGCATTTTTCGGGTTGCTGTGGGGTTGTTGCATTTTTATTCTTTACTCAAGTTTCGGGAAGACACCAAGCAGCAAACAAAATACAGTACAAAAGTTGCCCATTCAAGTAGACAATAACAAATGGTATACCGGTGTGATAACGACAGAAGTGTTCGCCCTTTTTATTATTTATATGCATAGGTAGAGTATCTCTAAAGTAAATGTGTAAACATGCCATTGTATTACTGCGTTAATTATCTTCCGCCTAATGTAATTACCCGGATGTCTACGTGTGTGACGAGTGATAATTAAAAGGTATAGAAAGTGTTGTCTTCTCGGTGGGTTGTGCAGTAGAACTGGAAAAAGGAATGCGCGGAACTCTAACATTACACGTACCTTTTGATAGCGAAAATGATGTGGATAAACATATCGTAAACTACAATAATGCTAATAGTGCGTTCTGTGTGATGAAATTGTGTACTGTTAAGGAAGTATTATTGAGTGATAAAGAGTATCGGAATATTCAAACTGAAATGTTTATGCTGCAGAAAAGTATGCATGAACAATGCTGGCATGCACATGCTATGAATCAACTCTCGCTTGTCTCTCTTGGTCTCATTTTCTCTGTATGATATATCAGTGTCTATCTTTTCTCTATCCCCTATATCTGTTTTCGCTTGCATTGTCTCTATATTTTCTATCCTTTCGCTAGTCTCTGCTCGCCTACATCGTCTATGTTTACCCTACTACTTCTCTTAGGTTGCTCTGTATCTTCATGTTTTCATTATGTCTTGTCTCTGTTTGCTCTGTTTCTTGTCTTAGGTTGCTCTATACTAGTATATTGTCAATACTTCCATTATATCTTGTCTGTGTTTGCTCTAAACCGTGTCTGTGTTTGTTATATCTGTGTCTGTGTTTGTTATATCTGTGTCTGTGTTTGTTATATCTGTGTCTGTGTTTGTTATATCTGTGTCTGTGTTTGTTATATCTGTGTCTGTGTTTGTTATATCCGTGTCTGTGTTTGTTATATCCGTGTCTGTGTTTGTTATATCTGTGTCTGTGTTTGTTATATCTGTGTCTGTGTTTGTTATATCCGTGTCTGTGTTTGTTATATCTGTGTCTGTGTTTGTTATATCCGTGTCTGTGTTTGTTATATCCGTGTCTGTGTTTGTTATATCTGTGTCTGTGTTTGTTATATCTGTGTCTGTGTTTGTTATATCCGTGTCTGTGTTTGTTATATCCGTGTCTGTGTTTGTTATTTGTTATATCCGTGTCTGTGTTTGTTATATCCGTGTCTGTGTTTGTTATATCCGTGTCTGTGTTTGTTATATCCGTGTCTGTGTTTGTTATATCCGTGTCTTATATCCGTGTCTGTGTTTGTTATATCCGTGTCTGTGTTTGTTATATCCGTGTCTGTGTTTGTTATATCCGTGTCTGTGTTTGTTATATCCGTGTCTGTGTTTGTTATATCCGTGTCTGAGTTTGTTATATCCGTGTCTGTGTTTGTTATATCCGTGTCTGTGTTTGTTATATCCGTGTCTGTGTTTGTTATATCCGTGTCTGTGTTTGTTATATCCGTGTCTGTGTTTGTTATATCCGTGTCTGTGTTTGTTATATCTGTGTCTGTGTTTGTTATATCTGTGTCTGTGTTTGTTATATCTGTGTCTGTGTTTGTTATTTGTTATATCCGTGTCTGTGTTTGTTATATCCGTGTCTGTGTTTGTTATATCTGTGTCTGTGTTTGTTATATCTGTGTCTGTGTTTGTTATATCTGTGTCTGTGTTTGTTATATCCGTGTCTGTGTTTGTTATATCCGTGTCTGTGTTTGTTATATCTGTGTCTGTGTTTGTTATATCTGTGTCTGTGTTTGTTATATCCGTGTCTGTGTTTGTTATATCCGTGTCTGTGTTTGTTATATCCGTGTCTGTGTTTGTTATATCCGTGTCTGTGTTTGTTATATCCGTGTCTGTGTTTGTTATATCTGTGTCTGTGTTTGTTATATCTGTGTCTGTGTTTGTTATATCTGTGTCTGTGTTTGTTATATCTGTGTCTGTGTTTGTTATATCCGTGTCTGTGTTTGTTATATCTGTGTCTGTGTTTGTTATATCTGTGTCTGTGTTTGTTATATCTGTGTCTGTGTTTGTTATATCCGTGTCTGTGTTTGTTATATCCGTGTCTGTGTTTGTTATATCTGTGTCTGTGTTTGTTATATCTGTGTCTGTGTTTGTTATATCCGTGTCTGTGTTTGTTATATCCGTGTCTGTGTTTGTTATATCCGTGTCTGTGTTTGTTATATCTGTGTCTGTGTTTGTTATATCTGTGTCTGTGTTTGTTATATCTGTGTTTGTTATATCTGTGTTTGTTATATCTGTGTTTGTTATATCTGTGTCTGTGTTTGTTATATCTGTGTTTGTTATATCTGTGTTTGTTATATCTGTGTTTGTATCTGTGTTTGTTATATCTGTGTTTGTTATATCTGTGTCTGTGTTTGTTATATCTGTGTTTGTTATATCTGTGTCTGTGTTTGTTATATCTGTGTTTGTTATATCTGTGTTTGTTATATCTGTGTTTGTTATATCTGTGTTTGTATCTGTGTTTGTTATATCTGTGTTTGTTATATCTGTGTCATCCCTGTTTGCTATTCATGCTCTATACATTTTTTTGGCAAAATTTGATAAGATTTGATAATATTTTAAACAAAATATCAAAACAAATCAGTAAGCGTTGCTCATCTGGTAAATGTAGAGCGCATTCCTCTTAATGTGGTCGATAACGGAATACATTAATTAATGAATATGATAATAAAAAAAAATGAAAAAAAATGAGACAGAGCTGGTCGATCATCAGTTACAGGTTGGCCAATTCATCAAATAAATCACTACGATACACGAGCATCCATAGAGCAGGAAATTTAACCTAATTTTCGGTTTTAGTCAGATGTGCATATCGCAAAATACTTACTTCTTTCAATGGCAGATTAGAGAATGAGATAACCCCAAGAAAAGTAATAGATTGTAACGGAAGCTCTTGCTGCCAGAAATGATATTTCATATAAAATACAGATATGGTTTACTCCTGAATCTTTATATATTGCTTATTCTGAACCTTTGTTTTCCATGTCATTATTTTTTTACAATTACCTAGCTATGCAGGTGTCTAAATGTCCAAGGGCATTACGACTGCTTTGTTGTTAAAAAACGTATTGCACAGGAAGAAGTGGACATGTAATTAAGGAATTATATCCATTTAAGCGAACATCTTACATAGCTGTTGTTTTTATTTTATGGTGTAAATAATTGAGAAATTACGAAGCAACTTAATGAAATACAAGCAAGTATCCGTTTTCTCGGAAATATGTCGGCTTGCGTTTCTTTACCCCAGATGTATTACATGCGTTTCTTTACACCAGATGTGTTGCATGCGTTTCTTTACCCCAGATCGTTTCTTTACCCCAGATGTGTTACATGCGTTTCTTTACCCCAGATGTTTTTCTTAATTCTTTACCCCAGATGTGTACAAGCGTTTCTTTAGATGTGTACAATCGTTTCTTTACCCCAGATGTATTACTTACGTTATGTTCGCATGTGCGTGTGTTTGGATGGTTTAATGCTGCAATTGCTGTAATTTTTGTGGCGTAGTTTATACTCGTACACGTTTTGGCATCTAGTTGATTAGATATGTAATGGACGCGTTTTGATTGACTTCGATCGCTTGTTTCAACTTTGGTATCTACAATTCTCTTTACCGTGGAGTAATTTCATATTTCTCTTATGTTTGCTTCCATTAATTCTATATTACTCATGCCAAACATCGCTGGCTCTAAATTGTGAATTCAAGTTGAGAAAGGATCGTTTTGGGAGAAACTTATCATAATATGAGATGATGGATATGTACACGCGGTCATAAATAGATAACAGTATAATGTACATTTACGCTAAATCAATCAACTGGAGACAGAATGCGTGTTCTTCGGATGAGGTTGTTTCTATATTGCATTCCTTCGATATGTTGTTTTTGTGTTTAGTATGTTGGTTTAGCACTTGGTTCAGTAGCATTCTTATCTATATGTAAAAATGCATTTAAAGATCTATATCTTCAAGTTCCTTGTAGAATAAAACATATTTGTGAACGGTTATCTAAACGCGATTGCTATCAGAATACGTGTATCAGATATGGTTAAAACGTATACAGGTGTTGTAAACATTTTTCTTCAAGATTGTCTGCAAAAACGTTGCGTTCTCCGGGTGGGTCTTTTCTAGTGCATGTATTTGATGTGGCGTTCTTGTTGTGTTTGGTTTGTTGGTTTGACAGTAATTTCTGTAGCATACATATCTCTATGTGTTGATAGATACTGATCCTGAAAATAAATCTGAAAATAAATTAAGGAAAGGTTTGGTGAAAAGTCATTGTCATACAATGTGTACAATGTATATAAGCGCATCATTTATAGCGAGTTCTAGTCCTTGTGTTCCAAAGATTCCAGCTGAAATGTTGACAACATGATCAAGCGACTGTACACAATTGTTTGCTTTAATAACGTTCTAAAATATGAATATTATTTAATGTTCTATGTAATAATCCCGAGTATGTATGCAATGTTTTCTTACTTCTCCGGTTGCTTTACAGACAACTAACTGTTTGACATTTATGTTTCTTGTCAAGTACGAATAAAACCTATTCGTGAACTGGTACCGACATTATCAGTCTTCCAATGAAAACTGATATTGAAACTGCATACATATATTGCTACTGAACAATATATTTACAAAGATGTTTACAAAATGTCATAAACACTTCATACACTACTTGTGAACTGTGAAACCTGATCTCCAACTTTGTAAGCAATATTGCTGACAGTTTAGTTGTCTCGGGTGACGAATTCGTATAATAAGAGGGATGTGCACGTTAAACAAGAGTTCGTTAATGTCAGTACATGCCGTTACTAGTAATAACCAGTTATACAGGACGATTGCCAATACGTTTTTATAAATAAACGAATAATGCCTGACGCCCGAAAAGCGTTTGATCATCTATATGCAAAACAAATGTAAGGGTCTCCCTGTCCGTTTGATTAAAATCAACACGTTTTTAATAAATGTTTTGTAATGTATACGTGCATTTTATACAGCTGATCAGATAAAGTACCGTGAGTTTTATAGAACGGCAAGAGGGAGGTAACATAATAATAATGAGATGGATTTCTTTTCATAATCCGGCTATCACGACACGGTAAATTATGGTATCAGTGTAAGTTGCCATCATCTTGTTTTCGAAGGCTTCATATTTTTCCACGTGTAATTACGGTAACAGTATCTGAGCTCTAATGTCGAAAATGCGCCTTCATACTCAAACGTGGGATTTGTTGGACCTTAAAAAACTCTGTTTCAAGGTCAACAATATCTTATGAAAATTAGACCTAGACGTTTCAAGATATATGGCCTTAATTTCAAAATTGGAACAGTTACCAAAACAAATGGGTCAACGACTTATGTTTTTAGATATAACCTCAAAAAAGGTAAAAATGTGAGCGACCTACATTTGAAAACTAGGTTATGTGAATGCCAATGTACTCAAGATGGCAATCAAAATTGTAATAAATAAATGATCCTGTCGTGACATTGTTTAACCTGAGTGACCAAAACTAGGTTATTTACCTTTAAAGTAGGTCATTGACCTTAACAGGTCAAAGTGACCTGGTAATCTACGTCCTCATTTTAAAGGGATTACTTATGCAAAACGCTTACTGGAGCACTAGATGACCTTATTATACACTAGATTACCTAACTAAAGCACTAAATGACCTTATTATACACTAGATGACCTTATTATACACTAGATGACCTTATTAGAGCACTAGATGACCTTATTATACACTAGATGACCTTATTATACACTAGATGACCTTACTAGAGCACTAGATGACCTTATTATACACTAGATGACCTTACTAGAGCACTAGATGACCTTAGTATACACTAGATGACCTTAGTATACACTAGATGACCTTAGTAGACACTAGATGACGTTAGTATACAAAGGAAGGTGATGGTAATGTACGTTTACATTCTTACACTGCCAACAAATAAAAAGGTGTGTTCCGTCTCGATCAAATTGCCTTTAAGAAGTCAGCTATGCGTATAACACTATGCTCAGCAGGAAGCCAGTAAATGTGTGCCATTAAATAGGAAGATGATATCTGTGGATGCAAACAAAACATTACATTATGAATAATATGTATTATGTTAAAGGGGAGCTGCAGTATCGAGGGTGAACGCAAGACTAGTGTAACTGTATATCAATAAAGAGCTAAATACAATAGTTCCGCAATGAGTCCGCGGTATTTCTTCAGTTTAGCTTTGATGTGCGCTGGGTATAGCTCAAGTATACGATAGCACGTGTGGGTAATTCATATGGAAAAAATATTTTTCCGAAGTACATAAATATTCTTGTCGGAAGTCCGGACCTATTTGTATTTTAAAACATAATTGTGCCTGTTTAACTGCTTGTGTATTGTTGGTGTTCGTTTCTGATTTCTTAGATAAGTTGGATTGTTTTGTCAAATTCCTAGCGCTGACTATATATACTTTTAAAGAAAACAGTGAATTGTAACAGCGATTCGTCTTATGTATAGATAAATACTTTTGGAATATCAGCGATTTTATCAAAATAGTTGTGGCATAATGGGGCAATTTCACCCCTCGGAGGAGAGATAAACTGATATTCCGATAAGTTCAAATAGCTCTTATGTTTTGTAGAATTCCCTCCCTTTAATCGTATCTCTTTGGTAAAGTTTTTGGAATATTCCCAAAAGTGTCAATAATCTTGTTTTTTATTTCTTAACTTGTTTTCATCTTTCATGTGCATTTTGAGTCATCGCGTGTGTTCATTTGTTAGCAAAGTATGCATTACATAATAACATATAATTACTATAACAGTGAAGCTATCGGAAAATTTGCATAATAAAAAGGTCATTCTGTAAATACCAACTAATACAGAATGTTGTAATATTACCTGTCTTGATGTTAAATATATCGTGAATTATAGCGACGCAAATATGAATATAATTTACTGGAGAATGTATTTGAAATACGATATCCGGAGTTTATATTCAGGAATTTATCTTTAAAATTTGAAGTATATACTCAAATATTAAAACTGACAACGGATAATTCAGTTGATCTCGGCGATACGTAAGAGTGGTGACAAGTACGGCCTACCAAGTGGAAAATATGTAAACTTGTGGATATTTTATTGTGACATTTGTGTTTTATAAACAGTTTGAATGTGTAATACACCGGAAAGGTATTTGAAATAAGTACATCACTTAAATAACATAAACTGATGGATATAGGTGATTGAGAAAAAAAATGCTAGCAAAGTGTGGTTTTATCGAAATGTGCATGCATGTTTTACGTGTGCACATACATGAATGTGACCAATATTCGGAAAATATATGTGGTGTTAAATGTAGTGAATATATGGGTATATTGTAAGGCAAAACTTTGACGATTATGTTAACTGACATTAACGATTGCTTATACTATCAGCGTTAGAATAATCGTGGTTATTGTTTGTCTGTGGATATAGATCTACAATGTCACGGAGAAAACATATGTGTACGGCTATTGGACATATAATTCCACAATAGAATGCTATGTTTCCGTCTCCGGGGACGATAGTGACGGCACTCGCTATGGGGCTAGCCATATATGTCATCCTGTGGCTGGGCAAAGTAAGTATTTATAAGTTTGTTCAACTTATACTAATATATGATATATAACAGTATACAAATATTACAATATGCACGTCATAGCGCAACTTACGGATTGTGGGAAATATAGGTTGTACTGGCTCTACCCAGGATACATTGGGCGGTCTGCCAGGTCCACCACGAAACAATCGACCGTTCCTTACTTATATATACATCGTTAATGCGGGCTCTTACATCATTGAAACCATGGAATATTATTAAAATATTTACCGAATTAATCGTAATTAGATGTAATTACCGGTTACATAAAAACCCATCGAAGTATACATAAAACAACGTCGTTTATTTCCGCTACCAGGCAACGCTGTTGCTTTATTATGCATGTGCATAGCTAGATGGGGTGGAAGGATGGGTGTGAGGTGGGAGGGCGGGGGTAAGGTGGGGTGCT
This sequence comes from Cyrtodaria siliqua, assembly GCA_037043455.1. Classification (NCBI taxonomy): domain Eukaryota; kingdom Metazoa; phylum Mollusca; class Bivalvia; order Adapedonta; family Hiatellidae; genus Cyrtodaria; species Cyrtodaria siliqua. The sequence continues at coordinate 14,517 of JAWPHD010004147.1, read as the reverse complement.
GACAATGCAAACACTACTGATTTGCATCCATATAACAACTTTTTGATCGATTATCATCTTCTTTATGTAGGGCCCTAAAACTCATCTTATTACCTTATATCGTTTCAAGACGATGCATATCATTATGTTAGCACATTAATATCATATTATGTGTAGATATATGATGAATATTTTATTACAAGCAAGTTATTTGCGTGATATGAATGCGCACATGAAATAATCAATCTACGAGAGCTTAGTAAACCGTCTCTAGAGATGTTGTTATATATAAAACGTATTCAAATTGTTAAATAATGACTACATCTATTTACTGTTATAGAAAAAATGCATGTTACGTATTGTTATACAAATAGTACATACTACATACTGCTATAAACAGAGTACATTCCACATACTACATACTGCTATATACAGAGTACATGCCACATACTGCTATATACAGAGTACATGCCACATACTGCTATATACAGAGTACATGCCACAAACTGCTATATACAGAGTACATGCTATATACTGCTATATACAGAGTACATGCTATATACTGCTATATACAGAGTACATGCTATATATTGTTATGTAAAGAGTACATGCTACATACTGCTATATAAAGAGTACATGCTATTGTTATATAACGAATACATACTACATACTGCTATAAACAGAGTACATGCTACATACTGCTATATACAGAGTACATGCTACATACTGCTATAAACAGAGTACATGCCACATACTGCTATAAACAGAGTACATGCTACATACTGCTATATACAGAGTACATGCCACATACTGCTATATACAGAGTACATGCCACATACTGCTATATACAGAGTACATGCCACATACTGCTATATACAGAGTACATGCCACATACTGCTATATACAGAGTACATGCTACATACTGTTATACAAGTAGTACATGCTACATAATGTTATACAAATAGTACATGCTACATAATGTTATACAAAGAGTACATGCTATATATCGTTATACAAATAGTACATGCTACATAATGTTATACAAATAGTACATGCTACATAATGTTATACAAAGAGTACATGCTATATATTTTAATACAAAGAGTACATACTGTTATACAAATAGTACATGCTACTTAATGTTATACAAAGAGTAAATACTACATAATGTTATACAAAGAGTACATGCTACATAATGTTATACAAAGAGTACATGCTACATATTGTTACACAAATAGTACATGCTACATAATGTTATACAAATAGTACATGCTACATAATGTTATACAAATAGTACATGCTACATAATGTTACACAAATAGTACATGCTACATAATGTTATACAAATAGTACATGCTACATAATGTTATACAAAGAGTACATGCTATATATCGTTATACAAATAGTACAATGCTACATAATGTTATTACAAATAGTACATGCTACATAATGTTATACAAAGAGTACATGCTATATATCGTTACACAAAGAGTACATGCTACATAATGTTATACAATTAGTACATGCTACATAATGTTATACAATTAGTACATGCTACATAATGTTATACAATTAGTACATGCTGCATAATGTTATACAATTAGTACATGCTACATAATGTTATACAAAGAGTACATGCTACATAATGTTATACAATTAGTACATGCTACATAATGTTTATACAATTAGTACATGCTATATACCGTTATACAAAGAGTACATGCTACATAATGTTATACAATTAGTACATGCTATATACCGTTATACAAAGAGTACATGCTACATAATGTTATACAAAGAGTACATGCTACATAATGTTATACAATTAGTACATGCTACATAATGTTATACAATTAGAACATGCTACATAATGTTATACAAGTAGTACATGCTACATAATGTTATACAATTAGTACATGCTACATACAAAGAATACACAATATATATAACGAGTACATGCTACATAATGTTATACAAAGAGTACATGCTATATACCGTTATACAAAGAGTACATGCTACATAATGTTATACAAAGAGTACATGCTACATAATGTTATACAATTAGTACATGCTACATAATGTTATACAATTAGTACATGCTACATAATGTTATACAATTAGTACATGCTACATAATGTTATACAATTAGTACATGCTACATAATGTTATACAATTAGTACATGCTACATAATGTTATACAAGTAGTACATGCTACATAATGTTATACAATTAGTACATGCTATATACCGTTATACAATTAGTACATGCTACATAATGTTATACAATTAGTACATGCTACATAATGTTATACAAAGAGTACATGCTACATAATGTTATACAAAGAGTACATGCTACATAATGTTATACAATTAGTACATGCTACATAATGTTATACAAAGAGTACATGCTATATACCGTTATACAAAGAGTACATGCTACATAATGTTATACAAAGAGTACATGCTACATAATGTTATACAATTAGTACATGCTACAAAATGTTATACAATTAGTACATGCTACATAATGTTATACAATTAGTACATGCTACATAATGTTATACAATTAGTACATGCTACATACAAAGAATACACAATATATATAACGAGTACATGCTACATACTGTTATACAATTAGTACATGCTACATAATGTTATATTAGTACATGCTACATAATGTTATACAATTAGTACATGCTACATAATGTTATACAAAGAGTACATGCTATATACCGTTATACAAAGAGTACATGCTACATAATGTTATACAAAGAGTACATGCTACATAATGTTATACAATTAGTACATGCTACATAATGTTATACAAAGAGTACATGCTATATACCGTTATACAAAGAGTACATGCTACATATTGTTATACAAAGAGTACATGCTACATAATGTTATACAATTAGTACATGCTACATAATGTTATACAATTAGTACATGCTACATAATGTTATACAAGTAGTACATGCTACATAATGTAATACAATTAGTACATGCTACATACAAAGAATACACAATATATATAACGAGTACATGCTACATAATGTTATACAATTAGTACATGCTACATAATGTTATACAAGTAGTACATGCTACATAATGTTATACAATTAGTACATGCTACATAATGTTATACAATTAGTACATGCTACATAATGTTATACAATTAGTACATGCTACATAATGTTATACAAGTAGTACATGCTACATAATGTTATACAATTAGTACATGCTACATAATGTTATACAAGTAGTACATGCTACATAATGTTATACAATTAGTACATGCTACATAATGTTATACAAGTAGTACATGCTACATAATGTTATACAATTAGTACATGCTACATAATGTTATACAAGTAGTACATGCTACATAATGTTATACAATTAGTACATGCTACATAATGTTATACAAGTAGTACATGCTACATAATGTTATACAATTAATACATGCTACATAATGTGCTACATAATGTTATACAATTAGTACATGCTACATAATGTTATACAAGTAGTACATGCTACATAATGTTATACAATTAGTACATGCTACATAATGTTATACAAGTAGTACATGCTACATAATGTTATACAATTAGTACATGCTACATAATGTTATACAAGTAGTACATGCTACATAATGTTATACAATTAGTACATGCTACATAATGTTATACAATTAGTACATGCTACATAATGTTATACAAAGAGTACATGCTATATACCGTTATACAAAGAGTACATGCTACATAATGTTATACAAAGAGTACATGCTACATAATGTTATACAATTAGTACATGCTACATAATGTTATACAATTAGTACATGCTACATAATGTTATACAATTAGTACATGCTACATACAAAGAATACACATTATATATAACGAGTACATGCTACATACTGTTATACAATTAGTACATGCTACATAATGTTATACAATTAGTACATGCTACATAATGTTATAACAATTAGTACATGCTAACATAATGTTATACAAAGAGTACATGCTATATACCGTTATACAAAGAGTACATGCTACATAATGTTATACAAAGAGTACATGCTACATAATGTTATACAATTAGTACATGCTACATAATGTTATACAAAGAGTACATGCTATATACCGTTATACAAAGAGTACATGCTACATATTGTTATACAAAGAGTACATGCTACATAATGTTATACAATTAGTACATGCTACATAATGTTATACAATTAGTACATGCTACATAATGTTATACAAGTAGTACATGCTACATAATGTTATACAATTAGTACATGCTACATACAAAGAATACACAATATATATAACGAGTACATGCTACATAATGTTATACAATTAGTACATGCTACATAATGTTATACAAGTAGTACATGCTACATAATGTTATACAATTAGTACATGCTACATAATGTTATACAATTAGTACATGCTACATAATGTTATACAATTAGTACATGCTACATAATGTTATACAAGTAGTACATGCTACATAATGTTATACAATTAGTACATGCTACATAATGTTATACAATTAGTACATGCTACATAATGTTATACAAGTAGTACATGCTACATAATGTTATACAAGTAGTACATGCTACATAATGTTATACAATTAGTACATGCTACATAATGTTATACAATTAGTACATGCTACATAATGTTATACAAGTAGTACATGCTACATAATGTTATACAATTAGTACATGCTACATAATGTTATACAAGTAGTACATGCTACATAATGTTATACAATTAATACATGCTACATAATGTGCTACATAATGTTATACAATTAGTACATGCTACATAATGTTATACAAGTAGTACATGCTACATAATGTTATACAATTAGTACATGCTACATAATGTTATACAATTAGTACATGCTACATAATGTTATACAAGTAGTACATGCTACATAATGTTATACAATTAGTACATGCTACATAATGTTATACAATTAGTACATGCTACATAATGTTATACAAGTAGTACATGCTACATAATGTTATACAATTAGTACATGCTACATAATGTTATACAATTAGTACATGCTACATAATGTTATACAAAGAGTACATGCTATATACCGTTATACAAAGAGTACATGCTACATAATGTTATACAAAGAGTACATGCTACATAATGTTATACAATTAGTACATGCTACATACAAAGAATACACAATATATATAACGAGTACATGCTACATAATGTTATACAATTAGTACATGCTACATAATGTTATACAAAGAGTACATGCTATATACCGTTATACAAAGAGTACATGCTACATAATGTTATACAAAGAGTACATACTACATAATGTTATACAAAGAGTACATGCTACATAATGTTATACAAAGAGTACATGCTACATAATGTTATACAATTAGTACATGCTACATAATGTTATACAATTAGTACATGCTACATAATGTTATACAATTAGTACATGCTACATAATGTTATACAATTAGTACATGCTACATAATGTTATACAATTAGTACATGCTACATAATGTTATACAATTAGTACATGCTACATAATGTTATACAATTAGTACATGCTACATAATGTTATACAAAGAGTACATGCTATATACCGTTATACAAAGAGTACATGCTAAATAATGTTATACAAAGAGTACATGCTACATAATGTTATACAATTAGTACATGCTACATAATGTTATACAATTAGTACATGCTACATAATGTTATACAATTAGTACATGCTACATAATGTTATACAATTAGTACATGCTACATAATGTTATACAATTAGTACATGCTACATAATGTTATACAATTAGTACATGCTACATAATGTTATACAAAGAGTACATGCTATATACCGTTATACAAAGAGTACATGCTACATAATGTTATACAAAGAGTTCATGCTACATAATGTTATACAATTAGTACATGCTACATAATGTTATACAATTAGTACATGCTACATAATGTTATACAATTAGTACATGCTACATAATGTTATACAATTAGTACATGCTACATAATGTTATACAATTAGTACATGCTACATAATGTTATACAAAGAGTAAATACTACATACTGTTATGACCTAGAGTACATACTACATAGTGTTATACAAATAGTGCATACCAACATAGCCCCGTAATATCCCTAATACTATAAGCCCTATTACCAATGTTAACTATATCAAACACATTTTAGGCAAATTGATATTATGGCAAATAGTTTGAGAACTTACACGGCGTTTTGGTACAAACGTATGCAAATACATCTAATGTATGCTGTATCTATGTATGGATTAATGTTGTTGTAAGTAGAACTACCCAGATTGAATTATGCTGAGTTATAGTTATGTATAGAGTATGTTATTAAGTACGCCAGTGCTAAGACAAAGCCTCCTCCGAATGTCCGGTGGTAGAACTGATTTATAATCAATTCAGCAATGAACAAATGCATATTGTTCTGCCTTAAATGGTATTCGACATTACGAAACACTGGCACATGCACTTCATGTATAGATAGACAGATCTTTGTTTTTCTCCCAGTATATATATGAATTACAAAATACAGTTAAAATACATGCAAATTAACATGTATACGACAAAGATTGCTTTATACATGATAAGTAAACAAAGGGTGACAGTGGTATTAAAAAGATAGTATATAATTATAACATTACACCATGTGTCACTTGCCGAAACGAAAAACAACAACATATATTACATTAATTAACTTATAATAACAGCATGTGTTGCAAAGTTGAAAGTAGACAGGAATAAATGTGGTCTCCAACAGCATATCTCCCTATTCCTGCCTTTTTCCTCCTTCTTCTTCCTCAATAAAAGTGATTTTAAAACATTTAACTTTTGGTATGGAATTGTGAAGTGGCGTCACGCGTTTGCTTAAAAGTCAATAAATATTGAACAGTATAATGTTTGCCTAATCAAACAGAGTAAACGAAAATTGGTCTATTCATGTCGACCATAGTGGATATTTTGCCTTGTTTTTATCTCCGATTATATTTGCATAAGGAGAATGGTTAGTTATTACAAATATATTCCCGACTGTAGACCACCTTGGTGTTTCAATATAGAATTTCCGAATGATAAACTACGAATATCATGGTTTAGGTAATGTGAGATGATGTGAAAAACAAACAATGGATATTATATGGAAATGGTAACAGTGTTTATTATTGCACTATGATTAACACCAGTTTTTGGGATAGTCGGTCAGTTCTTTGTCATGCGAACCACAGTGTTAGGGTCAGACTGAGTTACTCATTAGTGCATCTGTGGCCGAGGGTTAACGACGTTGCGATGTAAACATTCTCGCCTCTCACCGCTGCGGGTTCGAATCCCACTGGGTGCTCAACTTGTAAATGAGAAATTGTCGATTCTTACTGATGGCGGGAGGTATACTTGTACTGGCTGCGGTGTTGTAAATTAGTTCTTCTTTAAAGGGGCTGGAGGCGATCTGGAAGTATTTATCAATCCAATTACTTTTGATAGGAACCTGGGACATATTCACTGTGTAGATACACTAGAGTAGGGCCCCATAATCCGCACGATTTAATTAATTGATAATGAAATAGCCTCGAAAAACTAGACGACTCGATAGCTAGTTTTTGTTCTATAAATCATCATAGCAATAAACAATTATTTATGTCAATGAAATCATTAATATTAATTCATATAATGCTTTAAGGCTCTTACAAAATTTTTGTTTTGTAATCGAAGTCCACTTTATTTGAATTATATCCGAGACATCACGTCTCTGGTTATATAAGTACAACTGTTAGCAATATAAACCCCAGTCAAATTAATGTTATGATTTAATCATAGACCTGTGATATAGCCACTGACCTAATAACGGGATATTATGTCTGTTATATAGCAGGTATTACGTTTCTCGTTATTTCTAGGGTCACCTTTTTTAAATATTACGTAAAAAGTTGTTTGTTTTTCATTCCATTCAGTGATAGATCTAATAACTTCTTATAATTTCTGTGGTTTAATGCATTTGCACATTTCATCTGAACCAGGGCGCTATACATTTCAATGCGGTTACTAGAAAGACCGGAATACACCGAATCACCGGAATACACCGGAATACACCGGAATACATGTAATAAAGGCATTATTAATGTCATTAATGGATAATAATTGATTATTTATGATTTAAATATTACTATATCCACACAGAAGAGTGATGTATGTGCTTGGGGCTTATATATATGCACACTAGTCATACACCGATAGCAAAACTACATACTTATCTCCCTTGAAAGGAAACATAATGCACAGTCATTGAAATAAATGAATTTATTCTTGTACAAACATTTAGTGTTTTTATTAAAGCTGATTGAGGCCGCTGATTGATACTGCATCATTATGATCAGAAATAAACGTAAACAGTATGACACATATTGTGTAGAATATACACGTATAACATCAAAAATAATATTTTGTCAACAATTAATGTTCAATGTATTAAATAGCTTGTATTGTATAAATTATTAATTCATAGTCTTTATTATTCAGTAACAAATAATGTTTGTTTTAAAATGTAATATAAATCTAAAGCAGTCACATCAGATAGCAATTTGTTAGAACAAAACACACTTGATCAGTTCTCTGATGCAGCTGAATTGTCTACGTCGATGAAGTTATCAGATTTAAACAACATGTCGCATGCTGATATCATTACACATAGTACGTCGACAACAGAATCGCCAAAGATTTCCGATTCAGTTCCCAAATCAATGGATAGTTGTATGAATTTGAGATTTAAAAGATTTACCAGCACAGTGGTGACACATCTTCTCAAAAATGAATCTCGCTTGTCTAAAATCCTGTGGGGCCTGAAAGAAAATGTATATTTCATTTTGAATTGTCATTTTGAACAATTCAAACAATTTAGAAAATAGATCAAACAAGAAGAAAAGCACATTTTCCGATGATTGTGGCTTTTGGGATACATCCAAGCCCTGTTTGGCTGCCTCTAGCGAGGTGGTAATGCACTGTATTCAATACATTTGTGACTGCTAACTGTCCATTTAATCAAGCACTGGAGATTACTTCATAATGTGTAAGTGTGCGCGCGTGTGTGTGTGTGTGTGAGTGAATACTCATGTAGGTCAAGCAGTTTGTGTATAATTTTGTATATATGTTGTATAAGTTTTTGGTTTTCTTTATAGTGTGTGTGTGTGTGCATGCGTGCGTGCGTGTCAGTATCAGTAAGTATCAGTGTGTGTGCGCACGTATGTACGTGTGCGTTCGTACGCGTGCGTGCGTGCGTGTCACTGTCACTTTTCTTAAAACTTATGTTATATTTGTAATATAAATAAGTTGTCTTTATCTTATGTCAAAAACACTGGAACATTAACTTACATTTTTTCATTTTGAAAACGTCCAACATGTGTTTTTTTTAACATTACTTTTCAGTTTGTATATATTTGTATATAGCTTACTGTACTTACGATATATGACGCAACCAGCACGACCGCAACCAGCACATCGTCAACAAACTGGAACGCACTGTATATTTCAAATTAACGTTTCGGGTCTATATACGAAGTTTTTTTAAATGTATTATACTGTATAACAATACTATTACACCGGTTTATACACTTTCAAATTTTACATTTTATTTATGTTGCTGTATAGCCTATTGTTGAATATGTCAACTCGGTGTAATTTTACATGTATCTATAATCTAAGAATTTATATACTTACTTGCAATTTCTAAGACTCTATACACATTACTTGCACTTTACAGATGCAACGGTTTTTATCAATAAACATTCGTAAGTTACTCTTTAATAATAACCTGTTATTCATATATATTCTCAAAACGAACGTCCATCTTATACATGTGTTAAATGTGTGTTAGTGCTGTCTGTACTTAGAACGCATGCACTATTGCTTAATGTTTTGACTTTATGTCAGTTTGCTTTATAAATTGTTAAACAACAACATTATGATAGATATATACGCTTACATGTGCTTGTAAGACATTTATTATTAAAATATTTAAATAGTTATTTGTATTTTTATGCCAGTTTATGCAAGCATAGGACATAAACACAAATAAAAAACGTGTATATAGTGATGATTAGTGTGCGTATATAAGCCCCAAACACATAAATCACTCTTCTGTGTGGATATAGTAATGTTTAAATCATAAATAATCATTTATTATCCATTAATTACATAAATAATGCCTTTATTATATGTATTCCGGTGTATTCCGGTGTATTCCGGTGATTCGGTGTATTCCGGTCTTTCTAGTAACCCTTTTCAATGTTCCCCACAGTCTGGACTTTCAGTCCCTCAAGGTTTTATATATAATAATAAAAAAAAGATGACCCGTTAAGGTTTTAAGTAAACCGCCGAGTCTCTGGTAAAAGTGACCATGTTGCCTTAACTATTTTCCTCAATTAAAAAAGAAAGAAAAACCTATCTTCATTTAAAAACACACACACACAACATCACATTGAAGTCAACCGGATGCGTAAAAGCTGGTTATAGATTTTTTTTAATTGGTCGCGAAACAGAGTTGTTTCCCTTCCCCAAGATAAAAAAATATGAACAGAATGATGAATTATGGAGCGCATTGTTTACACATGTATTTGGGAGCATTAAGCCACCGAGTGTGTTTATTTATAGTTTAAATGTCGAAGGTAAGTTTATATTTTAATTGTGTAATATACTGGGTATGTATACACTCGAATATGCCGTTTTAACGTAAAGTAATTGTATTAGAGTCGAGTCACGTCCTTGCCCTTGCCACCGGCTATGAGGCTGATGGTGATACAGGCTCCAGGTCGCCGGCTATGAGGCTGATAGTGATACAGACTCCAGGTCGCCGGCTATGAGGCTGGTACAGACTACAGGTCGCTGGCTATGAGGCTGATACAGACTCTAGTGCATAAAATACATGTCTACAAATGGCAAGACGATTTTTGATATGTGCCATCCTATGATCATAGGCTCCGAATAGGGTGCATCTGTAAACGTCCGTATGTAAAAAAGCATTCAAAGACGTCAAATAAATGAGACTAATACAGAAACCAGGTCGCCGGCTATGAGTACGAGGCTGGAACAGACGCCAGGTTGCTGGCTATGAGGCTGATACACACTCCAGGTCGCTGGCTATGAGTATGAGGCTGGTACAGACGCCAGGTTGCTGCTATGAGGCTGATACACACTCCAGTCATCAGCTATGTAGTGCATAAAATACAGGTCTACGAATGGCAAGACGATTTTTGATATGTGCCATCCTCCGAATCTAGGGTGCATTTATAAACGTCCGCATGTAAAAAAAGCACTCAAAGACGTCAAATAAATGAGGCTACTGACTATGAGGCTGGTACAGACTCCAGGTCACACTCTTTTAAATATGTCCTTGCAGTATTAAAATAATTAAATACGTCACATACAATGGTAGAGCATATTAAATATGAAATAACTGCATTAAAAGAAAGTTTTATTTGTAGATTTAACACATTGATAATTTTAGTAAAGATGAATATTTGCGGTGACTAGACCAAGACTGCAAGAGCCTGATCCTGTCCGGGTACGACTATTGGATGGGGTCTCATGCCGGATTTTTTAAATGCTCTCCCTGAGCACCTTATTCAGGCATGGTACTGTGAAAGAATGCCATCCTTCAGAGGCGATGCAAAGCTGTTCTGTAGTGAGAGCCATACCATAATAGCAAATTAAAAATGTAAACAAATTCCTGTGTCTTCTCTTAATTGTGATCGTCCAAATTAAAATAACCTTACTTAAAAACAAAGAGGATTTAAAAATATATATATATATATAAAAAGTTACTACCAATGTTATGCCATAATTTAATGTTAGACTACATTGATATTAAGTAATAGAATAATTATGCAAGATTGTTATAAACACTGATTGTTAAGATCTACTCTACATGAGCCTTTGACTGTTTACGGTTTTACCTAATCTATTTTTTTTAAGTTTTGAAACATTGATAGGCACACTTTTAAGGTGACAATTGACATTCCTTTTAACAGCATGTGGCTGTCATAACCTTCTGTGATTAAGATCATTGAGAAAGTTTGTCATTGTCGCCTGACCTGTCAAGGTCATGTTAAGTATAGCCGGCAATATTGCCCTGGAGGTGGCTAGCTTAATTAGATTCACCAATTTTAAATTGAAGTTTTTAGACTGGCTGCTACTGTGCCATTCTGGAGAGTTTTTATTAGTTTGTGTTTGTGGTGGGTCAGCAGGGGCTTCACAGGTCAGAACTGCAATTATATTTATTGTGGGCTGTAAAGTTCAGTAAACTTTACATGTATTTTGACTTTTGGGTGAAGATAAGATCCATTACATGTACACATTTATAATTTTGTTTCTTTTACTGTTTTAAGGGAAAGACATACAATTGCTTCTTCACAGGAAAGGACGTAATGGTACATAAGTGCAGACCATTCAATATATTAATTATATATAATACTTTTTTTTATATATAATCTGTGTTACACTTAATTAACTTTAATATATTGTTAAAATAAGTTACTTATTGAGGCGTAGAATTATGTACCATGAGGTCAGACTGGAATATTTGCATCTGACGGCCAACTGCATTTATATTGAGGCATTGTACTGAAGCATTCACTTTTAACTCCCTTTGTGAATAAAAACAGGTCCTAAAATTGTGGCATTAATTATTTAATATATTCAATACAAAAATGAGACTAATTGGCCATACACTGATAGATAAGTCCTGTAATTAGTGTGTTATATGATTACATGAAGCCATAAACATGTTAAAGTCCTAAACTTAACAAAGACATAATTTTTTTTTTTAAAAAATACATTCAAATGAAACATCCACCAATATAAAAGGTTATATTTCGACAGTGTACCAGTCACACACTGTAAACTAATCAATAAGTCAGGTGCCCAGTCTATGCATTATTGTTCTTTACACAGGTAACATAGCCTGAGGAGATTGGCCACAGAGGGAAATTCAAATGTTAGACATTATCAGGGTTTGAATTGTTATTTGTTGTGTGTTTGTATGGTGGATGAAATTGGATAATTTTATACCCTTGATTCGGTGTAAATGTATCTTTTATGGGTTAAATAAAGTTTAATCAAGTGTTGGATAGTGCTTTAGTATTAAGGGCTATAACTACCCTGGTGTATTGTAAATAATATCAGTGATGCGATATATGAAAGTGGACAATGAATGTGTAATTATGCGTGGTAGACCATAATGAGATGTACATTATCGTCATTATGCATTGACGTCTGTATATTAGATGTAACTGGTCAGATAGATGAGTATATACGAGTAATTGTAAGAGGATACGTGTACATGTACATACACTTCTTTTTTTCTGAAAACCGAAAACACTTAACAAAAGGAAGTGCAATTTACGGTCATGAGTGATGTCGGTCATGAGTGATGTCGATATGAACATGTAAAATTATGTATGTGATCGAATGCTTTGTTGTAACGGAAAATGGATATTTTGCTATTCGTATGACCAATTCAGACAGAATTTTGAAATATGCAGAAGTAGGCTGTACTGTACAACACTATGATATGACTAACACTGAATTGTGCCAATGCAAAATGGAGATTGTCGGCTGCATACAGGTCATATTTGGGGAAATTTTGTGTGAGATTTCACTGGATTTATATGATATCATGAGCTGACTGTTTATTCCTCATCATGATCCCGATTGAAATTGGAAACCAAGAGATGGTAGGTGGGCTTACTTTAAATCGGCAACTATTAATCTGGGCGATTAAAGAAGGCATGTTTGTAAACATCGAAATATCTGTAACAATTTAAGTGTTACTTTGACAATACCATTTATGCATACTAAGAAGTAAATGGGTTTTAACATTGTGACAGGCCTTGCCGTTGGCTTGAATGACAAATCAGCATGTTCGGTTTCTTGGGTAAATTCACATTTCTGGGTTTGAATCGCATCTTGAGTCTTAAAAAGTTATCGACAACCGGTTATATATACATGTTTATATCTAATACAAGTGAGATAGTATAATGCTTGTTACACATTGAGCTGATGGAACTGCATGTTGTACGGTTGTTCTGATCGTCATTCAGGGATTATTTATGGTAATCTACAAATGCATTTTAGTATGACAAAATAACAATTTCCAGAAAACTCTGATGGAAAAAACTGATTTCTTTTGTAAATTAAAACAAAAGAAGAGACAAACAATACGTCATAGGTTAAGTAACCTTGCCATCAGGTGTATGGAAATCACCCCCACCCAGGTGGTAAGTGAATTAACACCCTTCGCAATGATAACATCTTATGTGTTATCACATATTGTGAAGTGATAATGCCTTGAAGTGGGCTTGTTATCGCCATCTGTATTGATCTTTTATGTAGAACTGCAAGACAGAATTTTTAATACATCCTCTTGTATATCTGGAAACCTTCAAGCTGTCTCTTGAAACATAAGAGTTTGATAATGACCGATTTTCCATA